>CM040744.1:9915717-10480717 GCA_022829145.1 Albula goreensis
TTAATTCAAAATTGGTGTGTCTTTCAAAATGGACGAAAAGGCTTTTACGAAAGAATTGGACCAATGGGTCGAACAGCTAAATGAGTGCAAGCAACTGACGGAAAACCAAGTGAGGACGTTATGCGAAAAGGTAAGCTAACAGCTCTGGTGCTGTCACAGTAGTTAGCCGGCTTCAAGCTACTAAGCTAACATTAACAGCACTGTAAAGCACGAACCTAGGAATTAAACAAACATTGATGACAGTGTTTCTCCCAGATGTGTATCGACAAACATGGTTACATTATGGTAAGCTATTTAATAAATCGGTAGCTAACGTTCGCTGCATAACAATCCAGCCATTTTGCAGGTACCGATAGCCTCGACTCCCGAAGCTCAATTATAAACCTGACAAGTAAGGCTACATTGCATTATTACCTGTCGCTACCTAGCGTACTTATCTGCATGCTAAAATCATTAGCGGCCCAACCTGATACTTGAATAACTGTGTAACGTTATAGATTAGTTAGATAGTTCATTTGGATAGCATGGCCGGTTATGTAGCGATATATGTTTCCAAAAATATTTGCAAAATTCAACATGAACACAGGCTAACTATAACTAGCTACATTTACGGAACTAGCTATCTAATGTTAGCTATATTATCGGTATACTAGTTCTTAATGGTGACTAACAAGCTAGTTGCGCATTTTTTTGCCCTGGTAGCTGTTCAGTTAGCTATTTCTCTAGCTAAAGCTTCGTGCTATGATGCACTAGTATCAGCGTTGGGCTCTTAGGCAGAATTCCAAAACAAATGGCCAGATGACAAATGACGTTTGTCCGTCGCGGCATTAACGATGAAAACAATAACAAACTGAGCAATTCTGTAGCCACCGTATAGGTGGCTCAATCAATCATTATTTGTGGATAAACTGAGTGAAACAAAGGGTTCTGCTGGTGAGTTAATTGGTTTCCCCATCACAAAATTCTACCAGAAGCAATGGAGAACGACAGAAGATGGAGCTGGTAATTTAGATGTATATAGCTTCAGTTTATGAAATTTGAACTTGTATGCTGGTTTCCATTGGAAAAAAATGTGGTCATATCGATTTTTCACATGTATTTGTCTTCTCTGCGAGGGTTAAGCCAAAATATCGTGTGACAGTCTAAGGATGTTGTTTGGATTCCTTTCTTCACATAAAAACTGGTCTGCTTGGAAATACAAAAATAAATTCCCTAATGCATATTTGTGCAGTCATTTGGTGAAAGTATGAGTCAATGAATGAACGAATGAATACATGGTATTAAGGAGTACATATAGCTGTATGCACAAACAGAGCAACTTGACAAGAAAAAATAAAGTTTGAATTCAAAATGTATGTACCCCTTGCACAGTAAATATTGTATATATATTTCTTTGCAAGTGGATATAACTCTTGATAACAATAGTTGTGTGTGGTGTATGCCAAACATACACAAACAAGTCATGAATCCTTTGTGAGTTGAACCTAAGCTGTGCTTGACTATTGTCTGTTTTTCTCTAGTCTTCTATTACATTTAGAGGCTTTTTTGTGAGACCTAATTGGGTTCCACCAATCTGAAGCACCACTTTGCTTGGGCTTATTCACGCCTGTCAATATGAGTACTCGGGTCATATCAGAATCCAGGCAGTACACAGCACTGAGGAATCTTCAGAGAAACTGTGACAGTGTAAATAAAAATAATTATTTGGACCATGTGCAGTAGCCAGCTAAAGCCACGATGGATTAGAATTTAAACATCCAGTGTCCTGTGGGTTGTGAGCAGACAAGTGACTCCTTTGCACACTGACAGTGTTGGAGTGCTCTGAATGAATTGACATAAGTGTGGATCATGCTTGAAATGGCCAAGCCATCAGACCATACTCTGACCAGCACCTACAGTCTCTGGAAAATTAGCTTGTTGGGTAAGGTATTTTGGTGACTGAACTGTACTGTTTATGAAAACATATATTTGAATCAGTTGTGGAAGAAAGAAAACATATTTTTGTTGAATTTACATGTGTCTGTATGGATTAATTTCAGCATGAATACAGGAAAATGTGTCTCAAAGTTCTGGAGCACCACACGATGCTGTCATAATGTGCCATGTTCATCTAGTGCATTACTAAACCTGTATGATGAGAATAAAAAAAGATTACTGTATCTGTTCACCAAATTGCACTGGATAAAATGGCAATAAACATGAATTGGCCACTGCTGAAATCCTAATGCATTAATCTTTTATTCCTGGAGAGGAACCAATTAAATTAGATGACTTTTTATATAATAAGTTCATACATCCTTGGGTTGGAGTAGTGACATCATAGTTATATGTTCTTTTCTTTGTTTGTGAAATGACAGCACAGTTGACAGAACATGAAATTATGGATCCCTTTTTCCTATGTAAAATAAGTGTGCTCTTGTTGAAATGAAAATGTGATGCAACATTGAATTATGAAACACCAAAGCAATTAGGCCTATCATTTCCACAGTAAATGAATGAGACATGAAGACACCCCACCAAATATCTTTGTGACAGGAAATAAAGGCATGCATTAAAAGTTGTCACTGGCATTTTAGCTCACTCTTTGTAACCACACACCAAAAAAAACACAGCTTTGAAAATCAGCAGCCCAGATATGTGAAAGGTTAATATATTATAGTGGAAGTGAAAGGATATTATACCCTTTGTATTCCTGCATCCGTCTCATTTTGAGTTATCCTCTGTAATTCAGGTCTGTTCTGTTACAGGACAGGGTATTTGTCTTGCTGTCTTAATTCTTTTGTCTGGTCCCATCCTCATCGGCTTTTGTTTTATATTTGCTGTATTATGTAGCTGTTTGTCTTTTTGGAGCTTCATAAGAGTCTTATTTGTGCCATTTCCACTGGATATTTGTGGTCATTTTGCACCGGAAAAGATGTAATTTCCTTTTTCAGAAGTATGTAACACACATCAGTAATGTTGGTGGTTCCTGACATAATTAAACAGTAAACCATTTATATTTTGTTCCTCAGCAACCACACAATTTCCATGAATTATGACCTGATAAGAAATGGTCAATGACAGCACACACTCGTGTTATAGCACATGAAAATATTCGCTGACCTTATCAGACAAAAGACTCTTATTTTCCTTATCTCTGTTTTTCAGTGAAACTTCATGCGGGTTTCTTTTGTCTCTGCACACATATTACAGATTGCTTTCTGTAATTCCCTTTCTCATTTGAAATTAATTTAAAATGTTTTTGCCAAGAAATAGTTGTTACAAATGGATGATATACAAGTGCCACAAAATGGTAGTGAAATGCTGTAATTTACTGCCTTTTCAGGGCTGTAAATGTGCTTATGTAGGGCTTTATCCAAAATTGTAAAATGCACTTATTGTCATGTAGTCCACCATTTTAACTACCATTTTATACCTCATTCATAAACTCCAACCACTGTGTGAAATGTGGACAATCCATGGTGAGCCAGCCTTTGCCTTTATGGATATAGCATAGCTCAGCATAAGCGCTGATGGTTTAAAAAAAAAAAAAAAAAAAAACAACTGTTGTCTTGAATGGAGTTATTTGACACACAGCCGAGTTGAAAGTTTATTAAAATCATTAGTGTTACTTTCTTTGAAGGTTTGGGAGATGCATATCATAATGATTGCAGCAACAACCAGAGTTAAAATAATTCATCTGCTGTCGTCTTTCAAAACTGTCCTAAATCAGTTTGCATGCTCAACATATGGTCAGATGATAACCATGTCACATGTAATTGGCCGTAGATCACCCAGCCCCCAGTCTGTTGCAAATTATAGAACCGCAGTTGACCCCAGGTCTGGTTGCAGTAAATTGACCCATCTTTATGTCTGCCGCAGGCAAAAGAGATTCTGACCAAGGAGTCAAATGTGCAGGAGGTGCGCTGCCCCGTCACAGTCTGCGGAGATGTCCACGGCCAGTTCCACGACCTCATGGAGCTCTTCAGGATCGGGGGCAAGTCCCCAGACACAAACTACCTGTTCATGGGAGACTACGTAGATAGAGGCTACTACTCAGTGGAAACAGTCACACTTCTTGTAGCGTTAAAGGTAGGCCTCAAAGTACAAGGTCTGTGGCAAAAATTGCCTTGGAAAACAAATGTGGTGTATTATGACAATGAACACATCATGTAGCGGTTGTTTTTGTCACTTGAATTTCCATCCTGGTTGGTCCTGATGAACATGGTTAACTTTGCCTATTTGCTTTCACACCATGATCCTGGTAAAACCGTTAAGGTCCCCTAAATCTATATGAAATCACCGAAGAGTGGTTTATCGTTAGCTGGTTGTATGACACATCTGCCTTCCACAGCATTGTGAGGAAACAATACAAATCCATTCTCCAATTATTAATGTAATGACATGGTATGCCTTTGGTGACAATTTTAGCATATCATTCCTATTTACATAATTATTAAAACCACATAGTATGTTTAATCTGTTTTAATGTATGTTAATATATTTGTAGGTAAATTTCTTCACAAAATCAACAAAAAGACATTGAGAGTTCCTTTTGGTGACATTCAGGAGACAACGATGCACTCAGCATTAAACCCTCTGTCTTTCTCCAGGTACGTTACCCAGAGCGCATCACAATTTTGAGAGGCAACCATGAGAGCAGGCAAATTACGCAAGTGTACGGCTTCTACGACGAGTGCCTGAGGAAGTACGGCAATGCCAATGTGTGGAAGTACTTCACGGACCTCTTTGACTATCTCCCACTGACTGCGTTAGTAGATGGACAGGTGAGACCAGCAGCATATTGATACACATTTACTGGGTGGAAAACCTGAGCATGTTGTGAGAATGAACTAAAAAATAAAATAGTAGGTTAAATTAACTGAGGACCCTTGTTCTGAATATGTTATGTTGTGTTTTGTTTTGTACTCTGGAAGAAATGAAGCAATATGAATACCTTATTCCATGTTTCATTCATTCATCCATAGGGATGAGGGTAGGGAGCACCCTCATTAATTGTAACCCTGTTTATGTCCTTATGCTCTTTTAAATAAGCTATAAAACTGAAGGCTGAGGTATTTATTTAAACCAGGTCTTAAAGCATTTGTTACTAAAGAGATGCATCTTCAGTTTTGAATTCATTTTAAACACTAGTAGGGATGAAACTTGAAAAATAAATCAGTTCAATTAATGCAACTGGATGGTCCAGATGTGATTAATCCAAACTCTTCCTGTGTTTGGTGAAGTCAGCACGAGAAATGCATTGCAACCAAAAAAATGTGTTGTGGTTAGTGATTGACAATTATCTACTTTGTGTGGTTGCGATGGCTTGTTACTATTTTTTGCTGAATAACTGCTACACAGCCTTTGTTTTCATTTAATTTTGACCAGACAAAATGATTTTTTGTTTTGACCCCAGGAAAGTATGCAGGATTTTTACTTTACTTTTGAATTATGTGTTCTGCCCAGTACCGTTGGGTAGACCAGTAAATGAAACAGTGCCCACATTTGTGTTGAAGCCAATCCATGCACTTAGCAGCTTCTGTCATGGTAATTAGATGATTAATTGAGATTATTAATGTTCTTTAGTGGGATGATTGTTTAACAAAAGGCTTGTGATGAAAATACCAGAAGAACCTCTTAGTGCTTGAAGGAGAGTACTGTCGGCTGAAAAATAAGTAATGAATTCCACAGACATAAACCAATCCTGTTTTTTCGTCGGTCAGATCTTCTGCCTGCATGGTGGCCTTTCACCATCAATAGACACACTGGATCACATCCGGGCCCTGGATCGCCTGCAAGAAGTTCCACATGAGGTCAGTTGTTGCACATTACCGATTATATTCACTTCCTCTTATTTCAGAATCACATCTTGGATAAAACTGATTGTATTAAAACATAATAATATGCCATCTGTCTTTTTCTGTAATACCATTCTGTCTTTACATAATTTCAGTGTGATTTTAGCAGACATAGGACTTAATTATTGTGTCTTTGTATGAGTCAGTGCAGGAAGGCCCCTAATGCACATTAGTTAGATAAGACATATTAGTCATATAATAAACAAAACATTCTGTTCATGTATAGGCCATAATAATACACCAATGGAAAGTACAAGTCATTAAATTGAACAGGAAGTACCTTCAGAAAAGATGAAGGGTAACAGCCAGCCATACACAAGAAGGCTCTCACATATGATTTGTTTGAACAATATATGGTGGAGTAGGAGTATTATTTACAATGGAAGAGTATAAGTAACATTTTAAAAAGAGCAGGGTGTAGTCTTAGTAATTGAATCCCCCAGGTAATGTGGGTGATTTTGATTCCTGGCAGTTCCATAGTAAGGAAAGTGATGTAATATATAATTTGAAGATAGTTTTGACCTAATCTTACTGCTAGCTTGTTTGCCTCAGTTATGTTCTCAATAAATTTGTCAATTTTGAATCTAACTGGCTAGAAAATCATTATGCCTTGTAAAATCGATTTGTAAACCCACACTTTAAGTGAACAAGCTTTTGCTACCCATCTGGTTCATTTTCACAAATAGTTTTCACAAATGATACCCAATTCATCTTATCATTTTTTTTCTTGATTGGTGCGTTCTGGATTACGGAGGTTTTTCAGTTAACATGGTATGAAATACAAATCAAACCAGGGGATGTAAATATCATGTTAGGGTAGCAGTTGTAACTCCGCAGGTCTCATTCCTAGTTCTAATTCCTGGATGGTGGTTCAGGTTGTGACCCAAGAAAAGCCTAATACTCTCACTTACACATTATCTGTTGACTCTGCAAGCTCTCCATCAACACCATCATGATGAATGGTAACGAAGACCCCCAAACATTCCTTCCACACAAGTGTCCCTACAGGTCAAATTCTGAATGAAGTACCTTCACAAATGTTGTGCGAGTTATCATAGTTTTGATGAAAATTGTACTGTGGCATACACATAAAAAAGCAATGAAGTATCTATTTCTGAATGTAAATATTGAAAACATGACCCTTGTGTTGCTGTGAATTGTGTATGTCTGTGGTATTGGCTGGCACTTATCAGGGAAAACCAAATAAATGGTAATGGTCTACAGTTAGGAGTATACATTGGGTTCCTGTAGTAGAAACAATGTTAGTCCCAAATAGCAAGTGGATAAAAGTGGTACACCTAAAGGTAACATTTAATGAAAGTACTGGATTAATATTTTGTTCAACATTTAGCATCCCTGTAGTTTTCAACAAAAAATAATTTAATTTCTGAGAAGAACTCCATATTACTTGGCATAAAGAGGCTAGCCCACTAAGCCCTCTGTTTACTGACCAAGCAGTATCAAAACCGCCAGAACGATGCCTGAGGGATGATTAGCATTCTAGACAGTATCCAGTACGACGCACCAGGGCCCATAGGACCGGCGATGCTCTCCTGAGTTCACCCTGCAATTGTTTGTAGAACAAAATAAACACTCCATAGCTTGCTGTCATCATCACATTCGAGTGTTTCAAAAAAACAGAAAACATAACAAGTTTAGGTCAAATTGGGTTCGTACTTCACTCTCAGCAAACCACAGATGCAATATTGATTGTAGGGAGGGGAAAAGTGGTGCGTAGAGGTCTTTTTGAATCTAAATGAAGTTAGAGGTCTGTTTAAACAGGTCATTTAAAATACAGGCCTAACCATTTTCCGGTACTTGTGTTTGAACTGTGTGTACACCCGATGAATTTGCTTAGACTGATTTTTAGAATCGTAATCTCAGCAGCATTTGCTTTCCTTCATTTACTGTATTGTGAATGGTGAAAATGCTGCCTCTACCTCTTCTGCAGAATTGTTTATGTGAAAGCGTTAGTGGCCTGTCGGTTACACCCTCCTGCTTTCAGCTGGGGTCAGCACTTTTAGGCTGCTTACAGAAGACTGAGCGAGACTCTGCGTGTGGAATTGGAAGGGGATAGCTCTTCTGCGTGTGGAATTGGGAGGGGATAGCTCTTCTGCCTGAAGAATTGGAAGGGGATAGCTCTTCTGCCTGAAGAATTGGAAGGGGATAGCTCTTCTGCATGTAGAATTGGGAGGGGACAGCTCTTCTGCGAGTAGAATTGGGAGGGGATAGCTCTTCTGCGTGTAGAATTGGGAAGGGATAGCTCTTCTGCGTGTAGAATTGGGAGGGGATAGCTCTTCTGTGTGTAGAATTGGGAGGGGATAGCTCTTCTGTGTGTAGAATTGGGAGGGGATAGCTCTTCTGTGTGTAGAATTGGGAGGGGATAGCTCTTCTGTGTGTAGAATTGGGAGGGGATAGCTCTTCTGCCTGAAGAATTGGAAGGGGATAGCTCTTCTGCCTGAAGAATTGGGAGGGGATAGCTCTTCTGCCTGAAGAATTGGAAGGGGATAGCTCTTCTGCCTGAAGAATTGGAAGGGGATAGCTCTTCTGCCTGAAGAATTGGAAGGGGATAGCTCTTCTGCGTGTGGTGGGGAGGGAATGCCTGGGAAGGGATAGCTCTTCTGCGTGGAATTGGGAGGGGATAGCTCTTCTGCCTGAAGAATTGGAAGGGGATAGCTCTTCTGCGTGTGGAATTGGGAGGGGATAGCTCTTCTGCCTGAAGAATTGGAAGGGGATAGCTCTTCTGCCTGAAGAATTGGAAGGGGATAGCTCTTCTGCGTGTGGAATTGGGAGGGGACAGCTCTTCTGCCTGAAGAATTGGAAGGGGATAGCTCTTCTGCCTGAAGAATTGGAAGGGGATAGCTCTTCTGCATGTAGAATTGGGAGGGGACAGCTCTTCTGCGTGTAGAATTGGGAGGGGATAGCTCTTCTGCGTGTAGAATTGGGAGGGATAGCTCTTCTGTGTGTAGAATTGGGAGGGGATAGCTCTTCTGTGTGTAGAATTGGGAGGGGATAGCTCTTCTGTGTGTAGAATTGGGAGGGGATAGCTCTTCTGTGTGTAGAATTGGGAGGGGATAGCTCTTCTGCGTGTAGAATTGGGAGGGGATAGCTCTTGGCTACGAGTGTTCATGACCGAGGGCAGGGCTGACTGGGTGAGCTCTCTCTGAGCTTGACTGCAGTTTCTGCTAATTGGTTCAGTCTGTAGTGGCCTTTGGGTCTTTGTGACCTGTCTGGCAGCTGCAAATGTCTGAAAAAATATGAAATTGAAGGAAACTTGTTTTGTCAGACTGCTGCTTGTTTTTGCCTTCAAACTCAAATCTTGTACGATCTTGTGCAAATTTTGACTAAAATGGTTTCTGTGGATGGGACACAAACTCAGTTACAGCCAGTATAAATATTGTAGCTTCCTTATAGGTGCATCTTCCTTAAATCATATTGAACAATGTATATTTTTGGATGAAAGGCCCACAATAAGAGAGAGCCACTTCTGTTGCTTTGTCCTGGGGTGGAGGGCTGTAGATGCTGGGGATGATTTGATTTCGTGTTGGTTTTAAACACAATGTGCCAGTGTGGTGATTCTTCCCCAAGAGTCTTGTATTTTATTTTGAAGCAGTGATAATAATGGTTTAAAGTGATAAATTATGACTGTTTATAGACTCATTCTTTCAGGGTTTCTCAGCTAATTGCCCAATTGTTTCCCAGAATTGTCTCTTCCAGGGATATCGCTTTTTGTGTTGGTTGGCCCAGCTTCATGTTTGCACAGACTTTTTTTAACACAGATCTTTTTTTTTTTTTTTTTTTTATCAAAATTCAAAATATTCACCAGTGTTAGCAAGTTTGGTGCATTGAATCAACCATTCATTTTCAGTTACATTCTCCAATCTCTTTTTTAAAATGTATTCATCATTTTCATCTGCTGTGTGAAATTTGTTTGTCATTAAAACAAAACCAAAAATAATTCTGCCAAGCTTAATAAATCGCATTATAGGAAATGCAAGAAAAAATATCAACCGTTATATTTTTTTCCAGCAGCTAATTCATTTAGGATACATTCCACACCTTATTGCTAATTGCAGACATCTGCCTGAAATATTCACTAAAAATACTTTTGCTAAAATTTTAGCCCTATTTATAGACTCTGTTGGCTAAGTACCAGCACTGCTCCTAGTAGAATGAACGGGCCACAACTGCAGTACAAATCATTGGAAAGCTTTAAGAGAACAGGGTTATGAGAGGATTTTGACGCTGGTCTGGTGAAGGTGAACTGAAGCATGATCTGAAAGTGTCATGCTGTGGTGTACTGAGTATTTTCTGTTTTTCAGGGACCAATGTGTGACCTCTTGTGGTCAGACCCAGATGACCGTGGCGGCTGGGGGATCTCCCCCAAGGGGGCCGGGTACACTTTCGGACAGGACATCTCGGAAACCTTCAACCATGCCAACGGGCTCACCCTTGTATCCCGTGCCCATCAGCTCGTCATGGAGGTGTGTCTGGTCCTGATAATTTACTCATTTACTAATAACAGCTTGGAGTACAATGGGAGAAAGGCTGTAATGGTGGAACCGAAAATCAGCTGTCTTGCTTATGTCAAGTACTGTCGCTTTGATAGGAAAGTGACATAATTAAGGGGTCAACAACTTTACATCATAGTTACTTGTAATCACATAAACCCCCCACCCCAACAGATAAACAGTCATTTAGTTGGGATATGATCCAGTTTTTAAGGAGGGCGAAAGACTATCTGACAGGCTGAGGACCTGACCAGGAAGAGCTATACGATGGTTGGTCTGCACCAAGCTCTTCTGTCATTTATTGGTACTTTCATTTTCAGTTGTCAAATGCCCCATTGTCTAATTGTGAAAATCACCAAACATAATAGTTACTTCAGTTATTCCTGTCTGATTGTTTTATCATTAAAGTAGCACCATCTGAAGTGGTTGTAAACAAATGTGAAGAAGGTCACAAAATGGTGTAAAATGGTGCTTTGGATCTGGTGCATGCTTTTCCAGGCTTAGTGGTCCCCCTTGGATTGTGGGCAGGAATGATCAGCTGCCATTGGAGCTTTAATAGAATATCAATTCATTATGTGTGCAGCTAACCCGTCACCTGGCAAATTACAATACAAGGTTCATCTTTCAAACTTGCCAAGTCCTCCTCGTTCGTCAGAAAGTTCTGTTTGAACTCTGACCTACTGAAGGCATGCCCTAGGATACAGGGATTGGCAGCCATGTGGCATCCATGCTGTCTGTTACAGAGCTCTGCTGGTATCTGCTCTGCAGGAGTTAGCTGTTTAACGGGAATAAATAATTCAGGAAGGCTGTTTGCTCTAAGCTTATTTATAGTGTGCCTGTCTCCACCCTTGAGTCCTGTGAGAGGGAAGAGTCCGGATCTCATTGAATATGAACGCTTGGTATTCATTCTGATGAAGTCAGTGACTGCAAGAGCCACATAGAAAGTGTGCTTATTTTGGTGTTTTGTGTGGAACTTGTAGCTTATCAATCATTTCCATTACTGTGAATGAATTGGTTTAATAGAGGAGTCTTATTAATCCAGCACTTTAAGACACTGAACCTTTGGAAGTAAAAATGAGCCAGCTGAACTTATTTACTGTCTAGTGTCTCAGTGAACACATGGGCTAGAGAGGCGAAGTGGGGCATGTCTGTGATTCTCAAAATTTGACCCAGGAAGTAACTGTCCCCTTGTAATTTTACATAATCCGAGTTTTGTAAAAAAACAAGAGGAAACTTTTATCAACCAGGTGTAGCTACAACAACCTCCATATTATCCTCATTTTGAAAAATGTACCTCTGTGATGTTCCATTTTTTTCACTAATGACCTACACATTTCCTGTAAAGAAGACAAAATGTCAATAATAAATGTTGAACACTTTTTGTATATGTTTTATTCTGTATGTACTGGACCATTACAGAAAGAAATTTTGAGTATCCCACAAAAAAGGGAAATGGAATCATATCAGATCTATAGAGTTAATCAGTTAGCTGCTTAAATGTGCATGACAACAGTGACAGTGCTAAAAAAAAAAAAGGATATTAACACAGCTAGGAAGAAGGTGTTGCCATCAATTAACACTGCAAATGAACAGTTGTGTAGATCATTTTGCCTATATGAATGAAATCATAAATCACAAATATCCTGAAAAGTGGATAAACAACACTAAGCATTATAGCTCCACCCAGTGAAACAGCGTAATGGGGTGGCTTCTTATAACCTCGTTGTTTAATTTGTTTGGAAATGCGTGTTCTGCCGTGTGTCGAAAAATGTGCTGGAGGCATGCCCCTTTGTGAAGTCTTCCAGTAATTATCGGAGGACTGCTGTTGTGCCTTGTATGTTAATAACTTATAAATCAGGTTTATATGCATGATTATAATTATTAAATAGTTTACATTTTAACTCATTAAGATGATGAAATTATCGTATGCAATTGATTTGAAACATTTGTTTCTTAACAGAGTTTGCGGCTGCTTTGTTGGTTTCACAGAAAATATACAAGCTCAGTTAGAATGTTTGGAAGCCTGTATTTTAGTGAATGTTTGTTGCTGTACTTCATGTCAGAATATTAATTAACAGGAGTTGAAATTGGGCATTGAAACCTGCTCCAGTTTTGTCCAAGTGGTTTTTGCACTATAAATGAAAAATAAAGGAAAAGATTGTGTTTGAATTTTAATTGTATTTCTTCAAAAACCTTAGCTACAAAAACTACAGCCATGGTCATTTTTTGTGACTTGAATACAACGTCGTATTTAAAAAGCTTCAAACTAATGCTGTCCTCTAATGATGTTGGAAGGTTAGAGGTTTAGTGTTACTGGTTCAAATGTCAATGCAAATTTGGGAAAGTGTACACTTGATTAGATTTTGATAAGGCAAGGGAGCTTGGGATTGTGTCAGGTTTTTATAGAACTCCTACACTGATGAGGAACATAAATGCCACAGACACCAGGTCCCCAGACGATCCCCAATTTATCTAAGGATTTTAAATGACCGGAAATATCTTTTGTTATTTTACAGGGCTACAACTGGTGCCATGACCGAAATGTTGTCACCATTTTCAGTGCGCCAAACTACTGCTATCGCTGTGGCAACCAAGCTGCCATCATGGAACTGGATGATACCCTTAAATACTCTTTGTAAGTATCATTGTTCTGTCTGATCCATTTATTCCTAAGTAAATGGCACAGATATATGGCACCGCATAAAATTATATATATTGAAAAACAAATCTTTTGATACATCAGATGATGTATTAAAATGCCTGCTTAATTGTATGTTACAGGAGTAGGTACAGTTTGAAGCTGTGAAGGCTTTTTAATGGATGCCTTCACAGCCACATAAAAAAATACAGTCTGATTAATCTCTTTTTAATGCTGCATTTTTGCATCGGTGATAGGAGAGATTTAAAAAAGCTGGAAATGTGCCTTTGTTCAGTAATGCTTCGATTTTGCATTTTCATCAGTGATATGAGAGCATTTCAATTACATGCTTGCCTTTTTGCATCAGAGTTTTAAATTGCTGTGGCATAATTAGAATGCTCCTTTCAAGCCTCACACCCACCTCTGCTTAGTATGCCTTGCATCTTTGAGATAGTACAGTATTTATAGTTATCATTAATCAATGGAAAATATGAATCATTTGGTTCAGTGCTTACTTTTGCATCAGAAATGAGGCGTAATTGTCTTTGTTGCCTCCAGTTTCATACTGTTTAGTTCAGTTGGTACCCCTGAAATTGACATATCTCTGTTTTCACTGTATTAATAGGTGTATTCCAGATGATGCATGTGTTAACAGTGACAATAACAATCTCATCTCTTAACATCCCCGTTTGTGTTAAATGGGGGTTTGCGTAATCTTGCCATTTGAGGCCCATGTGACCCTCCATAACCCTACGGTGTCCTCTTTTCCAACAGCCTTCAGTTTGACCCTGCACCTCGGCGCGGAGAGCCCCATGTCACCCGCCGCACCCCTGACTACTTCCTATAAAGGCCTGCAGCACCCCCTATTGGCTTGGTGTAGGACTGCGGCAATATGTCAAAAGCAAAAAAAGAAAAATCTTGATTGCATATATATTAAAAAGAATAAAATCAGTGAGATATGTTATAACATTAAAGCACTAACATGGACCAAAATGTGCCATATAAGCATTAGTACACATATACAAAATGCCCAATGTCTCCGTACTGCAAGTGTCCCATTTAGCTTTCAGCTCAACAGTGAAAGATTGCCTGCTGTATACTATTGGTAGTAATGTCGTTTCTGTTATGGATTGTATGATATTCAAAAAACAGAGAAAATTGTACCAACTTGCTATTTTCAACTTCACTGGCAAATTGTTCATTTCGAGTTGTAGCAATGCTGGGCATGTGAACTAGGATATGATTTTATAATGATGCACAAGCTTACACCGTTTCTCTGACCCATCATCTTACCTCTCCCAAACACTGATCTTTGCTTTCATTTATAAGGGCCTACATCTGTCCCTTCCCCCTTTACTGCCTGATCTTACCGTTTGAGTTTACTGTACCTTTTTCCTGTAAATTTGTCATGCAGTGATTGCATCTTTGGTGTATTTGAACAAATAAAGTACTTTTGATCGTGAACTACGCGCTGCAGGTGACCAGTTGCTGTGAGTGGTTATTTCATTGATTCATAAAAATGCTACAATACTGCTGAATGGAAATCCAACATTACAAGCAAACATTCCTTGAATGGACTCAGAGAACATAACATCTCAAGTTATGGTGTTTTTCCATCTTTTGAACAGTAAACTGATACAGTTGGGAGTTGATGGAACTAAGCAAAGCTTGACCAAAAGGGTATGCATTTTCTGTTAAGGAAGTCTTATTGATAGAAGTCTTTAGTACCCCACATTTCTTACATTTGAAAAAGAGAAGCTATGCTGAAAGTCAATTAATGATATTTCTAGTATTCCAGAATATGGTGCATTTTAAGATTAAGTTTTTCAATTCTTGTATACATTTGGCAATTGATTAAAAAGAAATCATTTGTGCCCAAAGTGCAGTAAATGATTGGGTACAGTTTACCTCAGACATAGTAATGTACGCATACAGCTGCAAGATTGTGAGTAGGAGTTATCTGAATATTGATGCCGATGGAGGATGTTGACAACCAGACCAGTCTCTACTGGAGTAAGAAAATCTTGGGAGGTGCAAGTTCAAGGTCAAACAATGATAGGTTAATGGTAGATTAAAGTAGGATAAATGTATGAAAATGAAGTGATGAATTTTAACAGATATAATTTATTATATTTATGTAATAAATATAGATTTTGCTGACTAAGTTAACATGACTCTTTTTTTCGATCGTTTTTTCAATCGTGACTCCAAGGAATCTCGACCTAGACCTTATCAACGCATTCATTTTAAATTGAGAGTTAATAGCGTTTAATAGTATACGGTAATGTTTCTTGCCATCATAATGCGCATATTCACAGATTTGTATGAAAAACGAATGGGCTATCTTGAAACGGCTCAGTGTGCCCTAGGCAGTAGCCCATCTATTTGGGTTACATATCGGTGAAGCAGAGTTTGCGCCGTACGACGCAATCAAATACATCCGGAAGTAAGACCGTCGTGAGAAATGTATTCACATAAAATCAAACTAAAATGTCTATAGCTAAGGGTAATCAGTCGCACCTTTCTAATCAACAGGAATGAAAAGGTATTTATCATGTTTTTTTTTCTAGTCATGCATTAATAGCAAACAGTGGCCAGCTAATGCCTGCCCAAATGACAACCATAGCATACCATTTATAGCTTGCTCGCGACTTCACTTTTCGTGTGGACATGCTCTCGTAGTTTAGGTATCTAAATTTAACTAGCTACAGGTAACGTTCGCTATATCTTTTTTTTACCTGCTCCTCATATCGTAAGCTATTGTGAAGTCACTTCGTAACTTACTGGGCCTATCAATGTTTACGTTTGTTGTGACTGTAACAAACCCGTGGTTTATTGTTAGTTGCTGCACAGAAAAGACATCATAAATGTATGTGTGTTGTCAATGTTCTCCTGCACGGAGTCTGGCATCATCGTAAAGATGTACTACATAATGGGAGAGATGTATTATCTTAGTAATGTATTGCACAAGCACACAGTAGTGCGCTGATTATGTATTATTTAATCCAAGCAATGGACCGCCACAACGTAGTGGTTCTGTCAGGTACAACATACTGCCACCATGTGGGTTTAAATTGCAAATTAGGGATTCTTGAGTGATTAAAACTGAAGATGTTCCCTCATACACTACTCATCATATGTACTGTAAACAGATAAATATTGATATTCAAAAAGGAAACCTCAATAGGAATTGTCTGTGATAGTGACTCTGTGTTTGTTAAAGCATTCTCTGCAATTAGTATGAACTAATTTATTTTTTTAAATATTACATGTCTGTCTGTCAGTAATGTCTGTGTGCATGTGCTCTCTGAAATTATAGCACAAAACTGTATCATACCTATATAACCCATACCTATATAACACACCTGCTGGAAATTGTTCAGTGTTCCAGTAGTAATTGATTGTTAATTGAATCATCATTACAGTAATCGTTATGCCCCTAGATTTCCTGTATGTAGTTGTCAATACAGCCAAATTCACTCAAAGTAGTCTTCTTGAAATGACCTTGGTAATAATTATTTGCCTTCTGGAAGCTGTCTCCCAATAGAATTCATAATGTCAAAATGTTTTTGCAAAGTTCACAGTTTTAGCAATGACCCATAGTGGTAAAACTATTACTAAATGCTATAGAACAATAGCAAATCATTATTTTAATTGTGTATAATTGTAATATACATGTATAGTTGAGAGAAAGGTAGGGCTGTTTTTTTTCTAACTGCTAACAGTGTGACTGTGCTTTTATTGTAGGCCAACTTTTCAATCAACTTTTCAACTAGCACTGCAAGATGGACTTTTTGAGGAGTTCAGTGACGTTAAATGATGAAGACTAGGCTAAATGGAACTGTGAGCTGCTATAGCCAAATGCCATGTTGTACATTACCACTAATTTTATTATGGATGTACTGTTGCATTACAAAAGCAATAAAGGTAAGTTGCGTGACTTTGTAGATATAGCAGAAAAGGCCCTGGAGGAGTTCCCACACCGTGTCTTACCTGTATTTACCCCATGGTTCCCCTCTGGAAGTGAAGACTCTTTACCTGTTAAACCTCAGAAGTGCCCGCCCAATATTTCAGTGGAAGACTTGAAACATATCCAGTTTTACCTGTGGTGCTCTGAACCTTTGGTGGCACCCAGAATCGATGGCGAGGCTGAGGACTTGAAGGAATTCTCTACAGCCGATGTGAAAAGATTGATACCTCGCCGGCGAGCACTTTCAGAGGACGCAGCCCGTGAAGAGATTGTTTCAGCAGGGGAGAGGAGACTGAGAAGATCCTGGAGTGTCGGTACTGTGGGAAGCGTCCTGAGCGTAAACATTCAGCCGTTCTCAGGAAAATTCCAGAAGGTTGTGGAGCATTTCGGCCTCCACTCTTTACAGCGGGCAAAATGGATCATCGGAGAGTTGAACTGCATCACAGGTGATTTGGAGCAGGTGTGGAAACATCTGAGCCAGGCCACGCGACACTCAAAGCTCCCGACTTGCAACGCCAACATTCAAAGGAACTTGGCACAGATATGGGTGTTCTGTGACATTTTATACTCTGAATATGTTGGACATTTTCTGAAACGGGAGCTTAACCTGTTGGGACAGATCAGTTTGACGGTTCATAAGCAAGGAACCATTTTTAGCTTGTAGAAATGTGTTTTAATTGTCTTGGCTTTACATAATTGATGTTTTATGTTAATAAATTGTTATTTATTGGAAAAATGTTGACCTGTTTTTAGAATATTTTACCTGAAAAAAAAAAACTTTATTGAAGGAAATTCAAAAAGATTCCTTCAGTTCATTACAGAGTCTGTAGACATGAGTCAGTTGTAAAACATGATGGAAAACACTGGGTGGATGGCCTATTCACAAAAAATAAAACGGACCTATTAACCAATTTGCATTTGTACCTGAATATTGTTTGGTACAATATCATTGAGAAAAGTTCAGATCAGTCAGAAAATGCTTCTTCATGTCTTAGTCATAGGTCTGTGGTCCGTACAATTGAAAACACATCCCACAATGTACATCACGGGACGTATTTATTTAATATTTATTTCAGTTTATAACACTGAATATGTAAACTCGACAATCATTGGAAATATGTCAATGTTAACCAACAATGTAAGCCATGCTATGTCTAGAAGATTACACATTCATAAAAAAGAGACAAAAGATAGCATATATGATATTATTACAGAAATACATGAATGGTACTTTTTAAAATTTAATTTCCAAGTATTTACATTACTAGGATTTACAAATAAAACTTGCATTTTATAACTGCAGTCAACCAAACAATCTGAATGATGGACTTGATGCTGCCATAACATGTATGTCCTCTAGAGGGAGCTCATATACAGGTTATTTATATAAAAGCATGCACTGACCTTGCACTGTCTGAATTTATCTAAATAAATGTGCTGTGCTAGATGACACTGATGAATGGCCTATCACACTAAAAGCCAGATGAACAAAGAATTCAGTTACAGCCCTAAATCTCCCCTTTGACAATTGGCAAAATCAAGTTAAAATAATTCTATTATTCTGTTACACCCAAAATTCCTCTGCAAAAAATTTCTAAAAGGACTTACAGTACATGCTGCACACATGAATTGTGTGCATGCATCATGCAATCTTGAAAACCATGAAAACTGTAAATGTGACAGCAAAGTAGCAAACCCTGTAACATACGTTCACTGATACCCTTCTTCAGTTTTAGTGTACCATGGTTCTTCTGTAAGGTTTGTTATGGATGCAGTCAGGCAACAGAATCGGTTGCTTCCTCTGAATACCTCACTGCCTCAGTTGTTGCTGCTTCTGCAGGGCTCTGTGGCCCTATGAAGGCTACAGAACACAAGAAAAGGTGGGTCCATTTTAGGCAAATTCAACTGAAACTTCAGCTGTTCCTGATGGTAATTCTGGCCGCTGTCACCAGCTGCTGGTACTGTGATTTAACGACCCTGGCAATAATTTGTAACTGCTGAGCCATTGCAAAAAAAAAAAAAAAAAAAAAAATCTTATTTTTTTCTGTTCTGGTCACATTAACATTGCCTCCTGCTGAACAGTAATGGTTATTTATTTCCATTGTTTAAAAAATACAGCCTAAATCTTGCAGGTAGCACAAGAAAGTGTGCAGAGGTAAACGTTTACAAGGTTATAACACCTTGATATTATATAATATATAATATTATAACACCTTGATATCACAAGATATTGTCTTGTCCTCTCAATGAACTCACCGACCTATTTTGGGGTCAGTTAAATTTCCAATAAGGTGTTGATTTTCATTTCTTGCTCCGACACCCCATATGGCACATATTACTCAATCTGACATGACAGCACACCAGCAGATTTACCTTACACCTAATCAGCATCTCACAACGACTTTCGGTAAATGTCACCTGTTCCTATACCAGTATTTATTTTCTCTTTTTAATGATGGTTGGTACCATGTTGGATCAAGCAAAATGCAGTTCTATTTATCCTTTATTTACTAAGGAAATTCCCATTTAGATTTACATTTCTTGTTCAATATGTATTTTATAAATGTTTGCAGTTAGTACAGTAAAAATCATAGATATCGATTGCTACATCGTTCCTCTTCAACGTGCTGTGTTTAACTTTTGTTTACAATCTGGAGTGTAAGACTAGTTTTTAAAGTGTTTATTATTTATTTTCACCAGAATGGTCTTCAACTACGTTCTCTAAACATTTTTGAGCAAAACAAAAAAACACCTGATATGGTGTTTGATCAGCGAGTGGCTTCGTATGCATCCGATTCCGTTTGTGAGTGCTCCGCAACTGCCGCAAAGGTGTGCGGGCAACAGCAGCACAACCTGTGATGTCAGCGGCTGCAAGTTGCTGCAAGCGTGATGTGCTCGAGCGAGCACTGTGTGTAGTCAGACTTGGCTCATGGTAGTGCATGGATGGACCCGCAATAGGAGGGTACCACTACGTCTGTTGCTCGCATTATTTTCCTCGTGTTTCATATATTCTTTGACTTGTTCTTTTGTGGAGCGGTTTGGGTGCTTGCACTGAATGTGTTCGGCTGCGGCATTCATCTTTTTGGAAAAAGAAAAAGATTTCGGATAGGCTCGGGGTTTGTACTGAAAAGAGAGTTGACTACATTCGTTCTGGAGAACGGCGGTCGGCGGTGGACATTTTTTCCTCTTTTGCATTTCCTTGCGCGTTGTGGATTTTGGATACTAGCTAACTTTTATCCGAAGTTTAAACCACGAGTTACCTTTATAAATGTACGAATAGATTGTTAGCATAGTAGCTCCATTCTTTTATGCTGCATTTCGTCGAATCACAAATACATAATTTTGGCTTTTCATACAGGAAGTGATTCCATGCATCAAGAAAACTTGGCCAGACAAAAGACAACTTTTGAGAGGACATTATACATGGCGAAAGACTATAATGCATGTCAACTAGCTGGCTGAATGAGAGTGGATACAGAAGAGGGTTTTTGAAGTACAAATCTCAGTACATTTGTGTTCTGGGAAGAAGAAAACCTCGTGTGGATTTATATCACTTTCAGTACATTTTTCCAGGACAATATTTATGACAAAAACCGACTCCGCAATCTACCCAAATACCCAGCAACCTGGTATTTAGCAAAGGTAAACTCTGTCTCTTATTTACCGAAATAGCCTATTTTTACTGACTTGAGAAACAGTGATATTGTAGCCAGCTAAATAAGTATCTTTCCATGATGATAAAACCTACCGATTGTCCATCCCCTTCGGTATGGGGTTACCATGCAGTTTTTGGTTGGTTCAGAATCAGATGGCAAGTCGATATGAATGGGAATTACCCGTGCTGGAAACTGTAGGTACTGTGTTTGATTTACAAGAAAAGAGAATTACGGTACCGTTGTCCGGGTGTAAACTCCAGATGTTCTGAACTGAAATCAGTCTGTCTGACCTACGGCTGAAGTTCCATGACCAATACCATCGCGTAGGTATCAATCGGTCAGTTGGTGATGGTTAAAATAACTGCATTAAGATAGCTGTATTTAAACCACTACATCCCTTATTGTAATCAGGGATGTAATTTCCAGGAAGGACATTTATTTATTTATTTATTTATTTATTTATTTATTATTTGATGTCATCAATTATCATGCGAAACTTAATTACTATTGAGGCATGTCACTAGATCGACTGTTAACTTTTGTTCAAATCGTTGGTTTTTTTACAAATGGTGCCATTCGTCAAAGCTTTTTAGTGCAGTTCTGTAGCCCGTCTAGTGAAAATTTGCCTGCAGGTCCTGTGGGTGAGCTTGGATTTCTAAAATGTCTACAATACAACATAAAGCATTCTCTTGTAATGCCTCTGCCTTATTATGATTGCATTAAGCATGTTAATTTCAGTATTTTTAATTGAATTGTACATAACAGACAAGCTAATGCTACACATTTATACGAATGATGAGCTATGCTCCCGAGAGACCAGTATTGGCTGAAGAGATCATGTAGGCTACTCTAACTAAATAAATGACATTCGTAGATGACACTAGTCTCGAGAAGGAAATTGGTGGTCAGGCAAATGAACCATATTGAAATTACTGTTTTAGCTGTTTAAATAACATTACTAAAGTGAAAATTGCAACATTTAAATCGGGGAAAACCGAAACCGAATAGGAACCTATCTGTACCACGTTAACACTTTTGTTGGAAACGACATAGCAGCCCGTTGTATAAGTCTCTTGCATAAATTGAGTTTTACGCAGTTCCGTCGTTCCAAATAGAACGATGGATTCGTAAAGCTCTTGCAGGACCTGCTCGCTCCGTTTGCTGTATTTTCTGTCATCCGCGTCATTGAGGAGCCTTAAATTCACCCAGTTTCACAAGTCATCACATAGAAAAACAAACTGGTTGTCCATCATGTAGTAGAAGGGCTACAGGAATGTAGGAATAGTTCACTTGGCTATTGGTATGGTTACCATAAACCATGGTTGTACGTATAACCTAACATCGCCATTAAAAACATCGAGTCACCTCTTCTCACTTTTGTTTTTGAGTCTGCTATCACGGAAACCACTGGGGGAAAACAATCGCAGTGACAGGACTATTGCTGCGATAGAAAACGTACACTGAGGGAAATCCTCCGCTCTACGGTATTCTAACTTGTGAAGTCACAATATTTAAAAAATCCAGTATAAATCATGTCAATGCAAACCAGCAGGATTTCAGAAATGCTCTCCTATGAATTATTAAATTAAATGACTGAATTCATACATGGACCGCTTAAAAGCGTGGTGGTCTAGGGATGGGACTGTTAAAATATAATTCAGGCATGGGTACACATGTGTTCCTGCCAAGTGAGTGCTAAATACAGAAAGTATTAAAATGAACTCTGAGGAAAGATTATGGTTTCACACTACCTCTCTTGTCTAACATGTGAAAACTGAAACTCAACAATGCCCATCAAATCAGAACATATACATTATGGTTTTTTTTTTTTTTGGAGTCTTCACATGTTTTAGGTTTCTTTTTATGTCTTTTGGAATTCCTGTTCGTTGTATGCCCAGTCCACGGCATTAACGTCTTCCATCAGTTCCGAAAAGTAGAAACTAGCGTTTTGCCGACTGAAATGCATGTAGGTGGCCACTGTATCATTTCAGTCTTCTGCACATTCACTGAAATGCAGTCTGCACTGAAGAACCACACTGCTTATTCATTTGACAAAGGCAGACTGCAGACATCAGATTGACCAGTGAGGTCGCTTAAACACATTGAGGTGGGGAGTATGTTGCCAATTAAAGCCATCCCTCCCTCGTTGACATCATGGTCAATTATTGGCTGTCCTTAGACCTGCTGGCTACAGTTTGTGCTTCCACAATCAGGATTCTTCTACAAAACCCTGGAGCACATCATCATATTAATGGTAACTGCTTTAGCTGGACACAGCCACTGACTGTTCAGTCTTTATAGGTGTAGACTTTCAAAGCAGTCTTTGGACAACACAGTTTGTTGTTATTATGGTACAGAATAGTTGAAACCACATAGATTGGAACTGAAGGATAACCATGTGTCCCACTTGTGCTGCAATATCAGTTTTTAACTCTTAAACAAGAGTTCGGCTTCATTTAAGGGGCATTGACAATTAAGGCCTAGCCTATACCTTATGAGTGGGTCTGCACTTGAATGTAGTACAGTGAGCACTTGGCCTAAATTGTGACAATCAGTCTGTCACCCAGGGCAATTTCATTAAAATACCCTAAATATCTGAAACACTTTTTCTTTGTAAAACGTGCATAAAGGGCATTACTTTGATGTCCTTTTTTCACATTGTACAGTTGCTTTCCTCTGGAACACTTCCGTGGTTATATTTCATTTCCATCAGCATGTTGGCTGACTTGGTTGCCCTTCAACTTTGGAAAAAAAGGCTATACACAGTAATGCTTACTCATTTGATCTAGTGAGAGTTATATGAGTTTTTCCATAAAAAGCATATTGCGTAATAATGAAAAGCAGGATTCAAAACCTCAAAAGAGGGCAGTTCTCAAACTTATTAAATAAGAATTACGCTGGGATCACGCTGGGGTATGTTTCAAGCGGATTGTTTAGTGTTGCTGGTTCAATCAAGAACAAAATTGGAGCTCTACTAAATTAGATTTTTTACTCAACATCTTGGCATGGCCAAATTGAATTACCCCGTGAACTAGTCTGGCGGTGGAGTGGTTTTTTGTTGCCTTTTATGGTGCTTTTACTGTAAATTTATAAACAGAGCAAGATTGCTGTCATAAAGCAGCATGGGCTTGTCAAGAATTTTCAACATGGATAATGTAAAGGCTCGCTCTGCAAGGCAAATATAATAATTAAATCAGACCTAAATTATGCAAATGGATTGCTGCATGGAACCGTTCAAACTGAGCTCTGTGGGCTTTGTCTGGGAAACGATCAGTAGTGTTTACTTACATTATTGTTTGGCATGTGCACCAGATTGAAGCTTGAAATAAGTAGTGTGGGGGTTTTGGGAAAAAGTCAATGGGTATTTAAAAATGAACCCCAGGGAAATTTTTCTATTGCACATACCAAGCATGCGCCAAGTCAGTGACCTTTATTTCATAAACCCAAACCCTTGCTCTGGCCTGTCATACAAAGCATTTGTTTTCCCCTTAGAACTATCCAATATGCCTTTTAGGATATGTTTTAGTATTTCTATGCAGTTAGACTCAGGCATAGCCAGACCATTTTCTTTTATGCATTCTGTACCAGAAGCGATGGCTAACCACTGCTTTGCTGTGGCTTTTTTCCTGATTACCCTTCAACAAGCTGTGTCTGGGGGAACAGCTTCAGTGTAATATATGGCAGGTAATAAGTAAGGAGGCAAGGGGAAGATGACATTTTTGTGTCATCATCGTAAATCATGAGCAATTCAAGTTGTGTTGCATACGAACTCTTGCAGCCAATGCTTGGAAGAGAACTTCCTGCTGCCAGCTTGTAATCAAATAATGGTCTTCTCAATGCTGTGTATCTACCTACCTAGTGAGAAACGAGAGGTGTTTTAAACAAACCATGAGCTCTGCTCCTGTATTTCTTCTGCAGATGGTAAAGATACTTTGGTCCCTGTTGTATGTCTTGACATAGGCATGATTTATTTACAGGAAAAAAATATCAGAAAACAGCATGATTCAGAATCATGACATGTAATTCCTTGTGCAGGCAATTTTAAAAAATATCCACTGTCAGTGTGAATTAGCTAAAATATAAATATATGTGCACAATAATATGTTCATTTTTATATCAATATACACTTACAACAACATATTTTAAAAATCTGTCTTGAAAACTAGCCCAAGGGGAGCCATGAGTATTTGAATATTTTGTGTATAATAACAATATTTCTTATAATACATTGTATATACTTTTTTTTTTTTTTTTTCGAAATCAGTGGTTTACGTTACGCTTGTAAATCCACATACTTAACTGGAAAACAGCCACCATTTTAAAAACAAGCAAGATGTTTTTGCACAGGTGGTCCAGTTAACCTCGTACCCAGGACAAATGTCCACACTAAGATTAAACCAAGTCAACACATATCAGCATAGACTTATATACCTAACTAACTATATGTATAACTAACTATAAGTCTCACAAACAGATGGTAAGCAAAGACAGTCCTTTAAATCACAAGTTTTATCTTTAATGAACAGGGTAAAGCGCACCATTTCCTGTTCAACACAGTGATCATGGTGATTTGGGAACTTGGTATGCTGGCCATGCTTTCTAAGGAATCAGAAAAGGGTAAAGATAAAAAAACAGTAGTTAGGTCCCCACGGGAGAAACGTTTAACGTCGCCTGGAACGTCACAACCCATCACACTCTTAGAAAAAGCAGGCTGAATCTGAGAGGACCCTGATATCTGGAAATGTGTTTCCACCTCCTGCTGTTCACTATTGCCAGATCACCAATGAAATATAAGTCTTCACTCCTCAATAACTGCCTTTTATATTCCATCCCCTAAAGAGTTATTCTTTATTTCAGCTCTGATTTTTGAGGATGCATTAGAAACGTTTTTATGTGCTGTTTCGATGTTAATAGATGCTAATATAAGACTTTGTTTTGGAAGCATCAATAATATGTGAGCGTTAAACATTTCCATTCACCCATGTTATTGCCTTGAAGGTTCTTCACAGATTTACACCAGTCAGACTTGTCATACCTCTTTATAAATTAAAGCCAAAGTTAGGACTCGCATACTGAGGGCTGAATTACAAACCTTAAACTGTATTTGTTTAACTCTAAGTATGAGTGATGTGCACATGTTTTGAGTTAGAATATTTGGGAGTATACCTCTTTGCAGTGTTGTGTTTTCAATATAAATAGAAAATGATGAAAAACTGGCTCCTTATGGGCATTGGCATGTACCTGTTTTGAAATAGAAATAGGAAAATTGATGGGAATGGGTCCATATTCTCTTTGGCTATGAATAGCACATGTTTTCACTAGGAGAAGACAAAGGACAGGGTGTATTTATATGATTTGACAGTAATTATAATCTGGTAATGGAAATCATTTCTATTACTTTGTGCCTACACCTAGAAGGCAATATGTGATCTATTAAATTTCATAGTTTTTAAATAGTGCTATTCCCGAGTGGTTGGAATTTCCACTTCATGTACTATCCACAACTAGTGCAGCCAAAGGAGTATTATACCTTGTTACTGTGTACTGAAATACTCTCACCCTCAAGTGACAGCCCTTGGCTCTGGTTAGAGATGCACAACCTGCATGCTAAGGTGTTTAGTATGGCAATAGCATGGTGATAAGCTGTAACTGAAAGGCCAGTTTGCCCTATGAGAATTGCAGCCAGGAGTATACTTGGAATCTCCTCTTTGCTACTTATTGTTGTAATTAATGCTATACCTTGATGTAATTCACTTAACTGGGAGTCAGCGTGAAAATACAGTTCATCAACATTTACAGTGTGTTACATTGTGTGCTGTTTTTGTTGTGTGGTTTAAATGTGCTTTTTCCTTCCATAGATAAATACCTGTGTTGTTGGGTAGTTCGTCTGCCCAAAATTGGGATCCAGGACCCGAGGCCCCTGATGACAAGGTATTGATGCTGCCAATAGCTGGCCAAACTCAGTGGGACATTTTTATTGATTATTGTTAATGAACATGTCTATATAAACACAATACAATGTAATTAAATATCAATTAGCTACATGTAGGATCACAGAAATTAAAATGATACTATGTTTAGAGAAAAGATTATGATATGGATAATGTGAAGAGAACTTATTAAAATGATACTTGTCTGTATACTCTTTGCATTTTGAGTCACAATTTTACATACTGCTTAATTCAATAATAAATGAATTTTGCTTGGTGTATGGAAAAAGTGTTCTTTTGGAATTAGCAAGAGCTGTGGCTGCTACATTCTCTGTAATTCTACTAAAATCCATATCTGCCATTTGTATTGTGCCAAAACGATCATTTTTACAAAACAAAGTTATGGGTACAGTTTCAAAAAACCTTATATTGTATTACTTCCACTAAATTTGACTGTGAAGACAACATTAGAAACATTTAACATTTAAAACAAATTTTGGCACCTTAACGTTCGGGGTAACTTCCATCTGATTTTAGTTTGTGAAACCTGTAATTATCAGTGTATTTGGGGTTACTTCTGTCTGATTTTAGTTTGTGAAACCTGTAATTATCAATGTATTCCTTCTATTTTTAAAATGTACATTATTTGTCGAATATCTATGCTCTGTCATTTAGATAGCATTAGTGGTCTCTCTGGTTACCTGCATATCGTCGATATTTCTTGGAAGATGACATAGATCTGCATTAGTTTTTCCAGTCACAGTTGCCAGGCACCCAGTTTTGCATTTGTGTGGAGTCTGTGGACTGCCCATGTGGAAGCTTTGACTCTATGTCAAAGAAAAAGATCAGCTTTTAGCAGGAAATGACTACCTATTTATCTCTTGTTTTATTTGCATATCTTTTGAGTTGGTAAAAGAGATCTCCACAAAAACAGGGTAGGGCCATCATGTTGATTCTTGTTTTGTATTATATTGTCGTTTGCATAACAAGAACTCCCAGTCTCAAGGCTAGTGCTCCAATCTGCCATGAATTAGTGCTCTGTTACAACTGATCTGAGTACAGAGGGGTCAGTGGTGAACCTCAATGGGAAGTAATAGGTGGACAGAGGCCTTTGCCTGTCCTGATGTTTATGTGGAAAGCTTGTAATTCGGCCCAGCAGCACCATGTTATCAGCAACCATCACATTTATTCGTTTTTCTTTGCAGGTCATTACTGTCGAGTATGAGGTTTCGTAGAGTGAGCGACTGTCAGCAGTATTCAATTATTTATTTGCTTCACAGCTCGCCCTCTAGGTAGAATCATTTTGAATAAACTCTATATATAATGCATTCATAAAACAGGTTGCTTCCTGAAAGAATTCAGCTTGAGTACCTTGCTCAACCGCTGTGACCCATCTTTGACACTTGACAGGTTTTTGGCTTTAACAAAAAAAGTCTCCAGACCTCGACTCAACAGAAGTGTTGATCAGTGGATTCCTTCACGATCCACCTACGACACTCTCAGTGCTACTTTTTTCCGCGCCAGCCTAAATGCCCCAGAGTCCGAACGCCGTGGCCAAAGGCTAATGGCTCCAGTTGGGATGGTGCCATGAGACTTGGCTCATGGAGAAAGAGTTATCGGGGGACCCAGTCTCCTGTGGCCTCTGAAGCGGATGCTACATGTCTACACGGAGGCACTCGCATTCCGTCATACCATTGACTTGCTGAGTTGGCATGGTGGGGATGAAGTGGTCCGGTTGTATATCAAGACTGACCGGTCTTATCTGAAATGAACTGCTGTGGATGGAGGCTTTTTTCCATTCCGCCACTGGAACACCTGATTCAACAAATCAGGTATCTCAGCTGAAGGCTGTGATTAGTTGGTTCATTGAATCAGGTGTTTTGGTGCTAGGCTTGAACGAATGGCAGCATTCACCGGCCCTCCTTGTTTACAATTGGAAGCCCCTGTCTTATACTTTTCCCAAGACGCTGGCCACAGCAAGGTAATAAATAGATGAATAAAGAGAAAATAAATGTTCTATCTCGGTTAAATCAATAATCCAGGTGATAATTTGATTATGACAGCCACATCTTAATTTTACTAACACCCCCATTGTGTAATGTTCAGGAGGTGCAAGACACAGGAGAAGGTGTACCATCTGTCATACCTTTTTTCCTGGTTCTTAGTTTTTTGGGTCCATTCTGAGAATGACAGGACACATTTTATTTATTCATACACCACAGAAAGGTTACACAGCTTTTCTGGCAGTATTGTACAAATCACAATTTGGCCCTTCACTTTATGTAGATTTTCCTTTTATCATATATGAATAATTATTGTGATCACTATAGTGAGTACATTTGGTCAAAGTGTAAAGTAATATCTATTGTGTAGAATTCAGGATTTGTTCAGGGCTTAAATTGGTATTTAGAGCAGTCAGTCATGTCTAGGAAAGTAATTAGTTACAAGATAATTACCTAATTATCACACCTTTTGTTTTTTTTAAATAGATTGTTAATGATTCTAATTATCCTAATCATTTAGATTTCAATCCAGGTTTGGATTTTTAAAATACATTTTTGTTCCTCTCTTTTAGATACATATATTCTTGTTAGATGCATTTGTACACACATTTGATTGATTCACTGAATAAGAGTTCTAAATAAATCTCTGCTTGCATTTGCATTGGAAGGAGAGGATGCAGAAAAAGTGTTCTCAGCTCATGTGCAATACAACATACATTCTAATGCATTGGTTAATACATCAAGTGATGTGTTTATTGTATGTTAACAGTATGTTATATTGTGCTTCCCTTACCAATGCCATTAAGACTTTGCCTGGTCTATGCCTGTGTATTCCTCTGTCTATAACTTCTCTAAAAAAAAAGCACAACACAGAAAGAACACAATACAGAAAGAATTTATAAGTTAAAAAGGGCACAAAATAAGTCTCCATATGAATTTGCTGAACAGATCTTAAAATAATCAGCAGCAGAGGATAGAGTTGGCTTTTTTAACCTCAAGGAGAAATGGCTTGAAATATCTTCTCTTGCCTATGTGCATAATCAGTAGTTAAAGCACATCTTTGGCCTGCTTCAGCCATTAAACAATTTGCCGTACAACAAAGATCTCTTTCAAGAAAAAAGGAACTTGCTTTTGATTGATGGCGAAGAAACTTTTTTAAATGCTGCAGATGTACTCAATCATAAATTATGTCTGAACAAGCTCTATCCTATATTCTGGGTTATGCTGAGTGAAAATATGGAAGCCTCCTGCTGTGCTGGCATACTACAGAATGTGTATAGTAGGAGAAACGGCAGGGTATATCATGAATAAAGGAAGAGAGATGTAACCTTGCTTAAGAAACGGACTGTTGCTCGGTTGCCTATGGAAGATTGTGGTCAGACTGAAAGCTTTCTCCATAGGTAAGCTGTTACAGTCCTGCCAATCAAAGAGAATGGATTTTTTTATTTTTGAATGAAGAGCTAGAGGTTCATCTCTTATGGACCAAAGAGCAGTGGTGCTTTCTGTAACATGTGGGAGCAATTTTTTGAAGCCTTATGGCACTATATATCATTTCTGCTGTTCACTAAGCATTATGAAGAGGGCTATTTGTTTGCTAATATAATATTGGTATGCTGCTTCCCATCAATGGGCTGCAGAATTGGACTATTGATTTCGTGACAATGTCCTTTTGCAGCATGAGTCAGGCAGCCAGCTAAAGCGCTATTAACCAGGATTCATATGGCTAATTCATGCTGCAAATCTGGCCATGGTAAAATACCAGTTTTCTATGCTGGATCAAAACATTTTAAGCTATTCTTGGGGTTACCAAGGGCAGTTAGCATTCTATCAACAGTCAGTTTGTACTCCAGACTTTCCAGTAAACTGCCATGCATATAAAATGTGTTTCCTATCCCTGAAATCGACGTAACCGAATCTCACAATACATTATTTACATAATCCTTTTGCCCACTGATTCAACCCGTTAATTTTGTCTGCAACTAGTATTCTGCACAGCCTACACCCTGAAAATCCATTCCTAGTCCTTAATTCTTCCACTACATTTATCCTAGTCTTATTTTTCTGCTGTTCTAGTTCTGTGAACATGAATTACCCCTGAGTGCTTTGACTCTCTGGAGACTGATATGGTCTTCAGTACTGGCTCTCAGTTCTGTAGTCCTACTTAAAGCTAATGACTAATTGGCTGTGGGTTTACAAAGTACGAAGCTGTTCTGGGGTGTAAGATATAACAACACTGACATTCCCTCAAAGATAGCGATCACCAAACAAGCCTTCAAATTCATGCTGGTTGTTCATTAACTGGTGCTCTGTTAGTGTGTGTGTGATCTGTGCTTCCAGATCGCTGGAGCCTTCTATTTTTCCATGCTGGGATTCCACCGCTTGCCCCTACCTTGACCCCACAGCACGAGTCCCCACATGAGTGCCCCTCCAGCAAAGATGGAAAATGTTGTCACTATCTGATCAGAGCGAATGGAAGCAGGAAGATACCAACCACCCACACCTACTTCCCCTATCGCCTCCATCTACCACACTGCATTAGCTACACCTCCCACAACAGATTAACAACATGGACTACAGCCATAGTCACAACATTGTCTAAACCACATGGTTATGTTAAAACACAAATATGCCCCTTATTGGAGGATAAATTGATGCATTACCGGTGGCCCTGGTACACTAGACAACTGTTAAGAATTAAGACAACTGTTCAGAATTAGAGTTGACAACAGCAAGGTTTACAATATTATATTTTTATTATATGACAAAATCCACAATATTTATCCATTGTGAACTGTAGTTGTGTTCTCTGTTTTCTTCCAGTTAGTTTCTTTATTTGTTTGAATAATCCATTTTGAATGCAGCTGTGTGCTCAGTTCAATGTTAGTATGTTTGTTTAAAAAATGATTACAGACTAGATTATGATTTATGTTTCAAAATGGTTGTAAAATGCACGATACACTTTAAATCTCTCCGGGGAAACTTTTTATGCTTACATCAAGTGCAATTTGCTTAGGAAAATTTAGTTCAACTGAGTGATGTCTGCATTAAATCTGGAGATCCATTTACCCATACACACGTATACTTTTGCTCTCAAATAAACCCTTGTTAGGTTCTTATGCAGCTTTTGAGCCATATTATAACCCCACAGGATTATTTCTTAGGAAATCAAGCAAATAAAACAGTACTTTGTTTCATGTAGGAGGATTTATTCTGAGGCCTGGACATGTTGGGTAACCTGCATCTGGAATAATTTGTATGTGTTACATAGTCAAACGGCTGTTATTCAGTTTACTGCCATTTTAAGGTCAGACAGTGTCCTAATTTAATTAGAGGCAGGCTGCTAGCCGCACTAAGGTGAGGGAGTCTTAAAGTAGGGTGCACACCTCCATAGGGCCCTTGAACCTCAGAAATGGTGGAGATGGAGTGAAGCCCATTGCCAACCCATTGTTCCCAGCTTGGGTTCTCCTTTGCTACCTGCTCCACGGGTTTCCAAGGTGTTTCCAGTGAGAAATTCTTTCTGACAGAGCCACTCTTCTCTTGAGCACCAACACTGACTCCATCTTAGTCATCTCAGTCCTGGAGATGCAAGAATAGAAAAACAAAATTGAAATGAATTAACGTGGAGGGAACAAAAATGGCTTCTGGAAAGCTGTGCAAAAATGTGTGCAGTGACCAAACGTTTTCTGTATTTTTGCATTAATTGGTATTACTTCAGATAAAAAAGGATTATAAAGGAAATGGAAACCCTAAATACTTACATTTTTTTTGGCTTCATTGGCCCATTGTTTTCTGTTAACTGTTTTTAAAATTAGTAAACAGCTAATTAGCTGATAAAACATTGGCTGAGCGGGAGTCAAAATCAATTTATCCTCATCTTATACTCATTCATTTAAGCAAATGTTACCTTTTCTCCCTCTTGGACAACATTTCACATCATGCGTTATTCTAGTTACTCATACATAATGGTAATTAAGATATGGGAAAAAAGGACATAACACCATCTTAAATGTGGTCAGTGTTATTGAGCAGAGCGCAGGATCTGCGATCTCACCAGCACTTATCACGCAGCTGTACATGGGCTGTACTGTTCTTCCTCTGCTCCCTGGGGTTGTTTTGGTCCTGCCTCTCAGTCGAAGGAATTTTTTTTTCATCCCTGCCCCTTTTGTGAGCTGGCACACATTTCAGAGGCTTGGAACATGTACACACTTTTCCCCTGGCAAAGTTCTGACTAAGACGTGGAGAGATTTCATTATTTTAGGATTTTTGTTTGCTTGTTTAGTGATTTGAAGTTATGGTTCCTATTGAGTGACATTTGTATATGTTTTGAGGACAAAGGCATTATAATAAAATCTTTCTGTGACGCTGGGCTTGTGGCACTCGCCTCTGGCTTTCAGATAATCTGCCCTTCATCGTCCGAGCCAGACAAGCTCTGAAAGATGTGTGCCAGAACCAATTGCCTCTTTCAAGTTAGGAATCTGAGAAGTCTGCGGGGTAGGCTCTCTTGTTGTCAGGATCAGGAGTTGGGAAGTTCATGCAGTAGAAGTCAGATTCTTCTGTGTTGGTGAGTGGCTTGTGTTTGGTAGTTCAAGTAGCTTGGCTTTTGCCATTTAACCAGGACAGTTTGGAAAATTACCCACTTGTATCATTTGATTTAAAATGGTCTGTGTTTTTAGAAGTAATGAAGATCAGCATTTTCCATTCAAACGTCTTACCCAGATTAAATTTAGAGGTGAATATCATTGGACAGTCCCAGATAATGGGTTTGGCCATATTTGTATTAATTCCAAGGTGTTGTGTTGTCTGAGTGTATTTAAATCATAATCCAATAAGGGATCATTTGGGCAAGATTAATACCCAATAAGCCTCTTTTCAGCCAGAGTCTGAAATTAATTTTGAAAATCTTGGCTATGCACACAGGCACTTGATAGATCACCCCGTATTCATTTCAGTAAATTAAACTGCGGAGATCAATAGTGGTCTCATTATTACACATATCTGTTGATGCTTCGGCCTTATTGTCTGTTCTATACTGTTGAGCATAAACCAGAAAACGCTGGTGATTTATGTGTGTGGAGAGCCGGACAGTGTCCTCCAAGGGGAGAGCGCGGCAGTTATAAACTGTTCATCTAGATTGGCTTCGGCCAGCAGTTGAAAGACCAGAATGAGTAATGCTCTCTGTGTGCCATAATTTTTTTCATAGCCATACATTTTTCCTGCCATGGTATACTGAACATGCATGGGTTCAATACATTTGTGAGATTCTAATGATTATTTTTTCTTTTTTTTTTAGTGAAGTCTATCCCAAATGGCCATTCTATTACTGTTCTGAATATTTATGACAAATGTTTTACAGAGGTTTGCATTCTCACACAGTCTCACCCGTGATGTCATGAGGAGAAAGTGGGTCAGGGAATGAGGCATAATGGGTAGAGCTAGCATTTTCTGTCAATCACTCATCGACAAGACACTGGAACACCCAGACTAAAATTCCGTTTTTCAGACCATTTCAAAAGAGAATGGTAGCCCTGCTAGATATTTAAAAAAGATATACTTTCCTATCAATCATGACAGTGATCCTGGTAAGAACCCCCAATTCAATCAGAAATTAATTTCACAAAATGAACTTTCTAAGCCTGGCTGTGCTGATGCTTCAGCCAATTTCTGTTTTGGGAAATATGGGATTTCTGAACGCAGGATTTGGTAAGAATCCCTGTACTTATGCTAAAGTGTATTGAGTGGGAGTGGGATTCTTGCTGCTGTTGTGATGTGCGTTGCATCATCTTGTGTTTTAGTCAGGCAGCGCTCTCTGTACTGGAGGAGGCAGCCATGGGAGGGGAGACACATGCTGGTCTGTGGCTTTGTTCACAAAGTGAGTCTATATTATACTGATGAGCAGGGAACCGATCAGGCCAGGGTTTTCAAAGTGCCGTATACATCACATTGGGTAACAAAGGAAATATGATGGGCTGAATCTGTAACTGTGCATAACTGCATATAAACTGCTATGATTTGTTTTTCGTATCATGGAAGGTATCAGTAGAAAACATCCAAAAGACAATTTCACCTGCTTCTTCAATAATACTTTAAAATCTTCATTTACCTTGAAAACAGTCCTTCAAGTTAGTAGAGAGTGACAAAAAATCTTTTACAAAAAATAGCTGTAAACATCCACTGGTTTTACAAATTTTTTTTTTTTACCATTTTTGGTACTCTGAATTAATTAGTGTATTTTTATTGAATTTAAATATATACAAGTAAAATGGAAAGGGTCATAAGCTATCTATGCTAAAGTGAAAAGTCACTGTATACTAATCTTGTTAAAAAATGAACTACAGTTCTTGCAGCCAGCACACAGTTATTTCAAAGCAGTACAGAGTGTTTGACCAGAACCAATATGCAGCATTTCTCCTTCCTGTCCCTAGTCAGTGCATATGGGTCAATGGGACATACGCGCTAAAGAGCTGGCATACATTTGCTTTGAAATAAATACACTTGATCTGAAGCTTCATTTGCTGCAATTAGTAAATTGAGAGGATTATTGCATCACAATGGGACAATAGTTCGGCAAGAATTTCAGTGAAAAGACGATAATGCCTTAAGAGAAGGGAAATAGTGGTTACAAAATAAGTTCCATATCGATATATATCCAAACAAAATGGCCACTTAAAAAGGATCAAAGTTACTGCCACTTTGAATAATTGCAAATGTTGTATGACTTGCAAATGTTTTTGTAATTAGAACATCTTTGTAGGCACTCCTGTTTTCTGCATGAGGAAGGATGTCCCGACAGTTTCAGTGATTTAAAACTTTTATCTTGGTATCGGTGATGCTGTGGAAGTGTCTCCAGGCTGCTGTGTTGTGTCAAATTTTTTGTTTAGTTGGCTTCCTCTTTAATGAGCTCCTGCCGTGCTGACACCTTCTTAACATTCACTTCACACCCTCAGACAGAAAAGAAGCATTTCTGCGACTGCATAGGGAAGGTTCACAGTTTGTCTCCTGAAATCGTCACGGTAGTGACCTCCTGACTTTCCGCTCCAAACGGCGCGACTCAAGTGTTAAGCAACTTTGCAGTGGGTCTTAATGTGTTTTCAAAAAAAGAAAGATGATTCGTTTTAAGGTTGTTCACCTCTTCCCATAATTTGTAGCAGTACTGAATTTATTTACTCCTCAGTGATTCAGAGGCATTAACGATAATACATCTTAAAGAGCCTGTTTCAGTGTAATTATTTTTGCACTGTTTTCATCATGTGATATTGGTCCAAAGGAGTGGCCTGTGCTGGCTAAACTGCAAAATCCAGCTCACTATTCCAGCAATGTGAGGAACAAGGAATATTCTGTCAGGCTAGATGATTAGTCAGCCCGCCTGGTAGCTTTGGCTTTGATCTGCATTGCACTTTTGTGATAGGCCTGCAGGGGCTTAGGCAACTTAGCCTGGTTTCCCCTTCTGTTTCACAAGTCCAGGCAACTTATATGGGGCAAGCACGCTTACTGTTGAACATTACTCTTATTTAAATCCAAAAACGTAACTGAGTGTATGACTTCTGCCGATGCTTACCAGGCTGACGTCCATGTGAGGTTATAGCGATGTGTTTATGTTTTGCATTGAAATCTCACGGTTTTTAAATCACCAGCCAAAGTTCCCAGCAAAGCATTGCCCTAAATCCAGTTGACATTAATGGTGTGTACTTTCCACTACAGTGCTGTGCGTTTTGACTAACGTTTTGCACAGAAAATACACTATAAGTCACATGGCTCTGCCCATTCATCCGTATAATACTTTTAGGGGTGATTTGGACCATAAAAACAGAGGGGAACTGTGGTACCCTGTTTTTATTCTCATGGAATTTGACCTCTTTTATTATGCATATTATGTCAAAGAGACAGCCCGGCTGCTTCATGGTCAAGTCCGGAAAGTAAATGTTGATCTAGAAGAGATGACATTCAACATTAGCCTGCTAAAAAGGTAGAAGTTAAAGGAATGCAGTGTGATGTTCTGAAACAGGGTTACAGAGCAGAGGCAGCTGTTTCCTTAACTGTGTGACAGTAAGATGGGTTTTGTTGTAATCAGTTAAAACAGATGTAAATTTTAACCACTGTCTTATTTCTCCACTTATTTCTTACCAATGTTTTATATTATAATTCATTGCTTTTGTCATGTTGTTTTATGTCAAATGGAAAAATAGCTCATAACCTTGTTGTATCGTATTTATTTCTCAATTTACTCAATATTACGAACATTCTTCTCAATGTGGAAATAAGACACATTTTATCGTGTCATTTTATCATTAAAGGCTGCTATGTTTTTGTTGGAAAAATATGCATTTGGTCAATATAACCTTGAAATAAAGAGGAAATCGCGTAACAATTTTCACATATTATTCAAAAGTGCAGCAATTGTCTATGAACTACAGACAGCGGGTAGACTACAGAGTTCAGCCTGAGGTCTCTTTGGACCATGGCTGTCTGTTTACTCATTTGAGACACACAGTTTCTCAGCAGTGTCGCCTGCAGCCCTCTTGTCATGGCGGTTTAAGCCCTCTTGCATACTCATGGAACCGTACGAAGGGGAATCCAGCAAGGCATGGAGATCCCTACCGGCTGGTGAGCTTAGCACGCAGTAGGCTGGGAAAGGGCAAATTTACATAGGAATTTTCTGGCTGTCTGTTCACGTGTGCTTTATGGCCATGTCACTTTCCTCAGCTATAAATTACTGCCAGGGTCACTCAGTGGCATGTAATCCAGGGTAATTAACCTTTTCACTTACAAGAGCACAATGAGGGCGACAGATTCGCCCGGAGGGTTTGAAATGAACTTAATTCGATCATTAGAGCACACTGGGGCAATTACAGTGTTCCACCGCTGAAGACGTTCGCGTAGCGCTGGCGGTGTCCCGATCCCATGGTCCAGTTTTAATTTATGAGCTACTTCCTTTTTGTTTGTTGATGTTTCACAGAAACGAATGTGATTGCACCAATAACACTTCATCACAGTCACCAAAATGCAGGCCTTTTCCCAGATATACATTTATAATTCCAGAACTTCCTTGTCATTGTTTTAGCTTAGTTCCATCACTGGCACAATTTAAACAGATTGAAACTTCATAGCTTGGCCAGGAAGGAATGCAGAGTGCATAATCTCCCGAGTGATAAACGTCTCCAGTCATGCTCTGTTTTTGTTTTCCCGGCAGAAGTGAAAACATTTCCAGCTAAGCTCTAGAGAGGGAACAGTTATTGACATTAGATGGGAAAAGCTTGTTGAAGTGACTCCCTGTTGGATATAAAAGTCAAAATGCAGTATTCCAAACTCCACAATACTACATGGTCTTAGATTTCCTGGATTCCCTTTTTGTATTTCTTGAGCTCTTTGGAAATAAGTACAAAACCTGCTGTCACAAAGTAATAACAAGCTATGTTATGATTGCATCGCTGTGGGACATGTAGCTTAATCGCTCAATATTAACAAATAACAAGGTCATACACATTACATTTATGAAACAAGAACAGAAGTGTTTTTTTTAAATATTTTGGAAATGCAGATCTGACATTTTTCAGTACTTTTGAAACTGTATGGCATCCATGTGTTTTTATCATTCAGAGTTATTCTAAAGTCACAGATAAATCCAGGATCAGGTAGAAGATCTGACTATTTTTCGAGTTGTGATGAGTCTTACATTCCAAACGTGATCACCGCTGTGGCCTGATAGAATGGTCACTCTGGTCCAGAAAGCATAGACATGACATAAACATTTCAATACATTGAACTTAAATGTATAGAGCAGATGGTGAGGCTAAGCTTGGTTGAACGTCATCATCAAGCACTGCATCCCATTGTTTTTCTATGGAATGTAGAAACCCTCTGCAATTGCTTCCCATTCATGAGCAGGAAGGCTCGAGAAGCTCTTGTTATCTCACAGAAAAAAGGCCTGTACATTTTCTTACTTTAGTTATTTGCATTTACTTACCAAAAAGGTCAGTGAAGCAGTACTCTCTGTTGCTTGTATTATTTCCATCATGTGTGGTCTTTTATGTTTTATTTTTTTCTTTTCTCCTAATTTGGAATGTGCAGTCATATCCGTTGGTCTACCTCACCACGGCAACCTAGAGCTCAGGCACATGCTAGCCTCCGATGCCTTTCCCTCCAGCCATATTTCGTTTCACTCTGCTGTCCACCGACAGAGCTGAGTGTCACAGTTTTTGCAGTGAAGGAGTGTGCTGCATACATAGTTGGCACAGACAGACATGCACAGCCATTGTAAGTAATCATCTGTTTTTGTGTAATTTATAATCAGTCTGGGTGAGGTTATGAGTTTCCATAATAAAACGGGAAGGACTTATGTAAATGAGAAAATAGCATGGAGGCAACTACTTATCAAACAGGGCAAATATCCTGTGTGCGTGTGTGTGTGTGTGTGTGTGTGTGTTAGGAGAGGGGTGTCCAAAATCCAGGAGGTAACTTTGCGTTCAGGCTTGAAAAACTGACGTAGACAAATGGCTGCAGTTATTGCAGTGCATGAGGTATTCTGAGAAAAGGTGATAACAACCGAGAATGTGGTTGTACAACACACAAGAAATATTCACAGAAATGTACCAAGGACAGACTTTATATTCAGTTCCCTTCGCCAGCTTACCTCCCCCTAACACTGAGAGTTGGGAGTTTTCACCTCCCTGGCCCAGCAGGCTCAGAGTGACCTCTGGCAAGGTTGCCAGTAGTGGATGGCTTCCTCTCTCAAGGGCAGCGGCATTTCCAGTCAGCCCTCTCATTACTGTGCATTTAGCCGTGTGGTCTGAGGGCCAACAGCACACACAGTGCGGCTCAAGCCCACCTGCCAGTCTTAACTTGCCAGGTGAGTCCCTAGCGGTAGCACCTTGAGCACAGAGCTAGATGAACACCTGACCTCTGTGAAGCATGATGGAAGACTTGTGTCACCCCCGTCAGCTTCAACAGGTGGACAAACAGGCTGCATCAGCGGGGGATGCAAATCCCCCAGTAGCAGCAGGGTTACGGTAAAACCTGGCAACCGTCTCAGCTGCTTCCCACATTGCACTGCCTTTTTTGTTTACCACAGAACAGCTCACTGTTCCTACCTTCACTCGAGTCCCCTGATGGGTAGAAGAGAAAGATACTTTAAACACTGGTACTTTCCATGAGTCAAATTTCATGTCAGCTGTCTTCAGCTAATGAAAACATTGACTGTGTGTTTTTGTACCAGCGGTTCTGTCATTTCTATCTTCGTTCACCAGCTGTGTGAAGATTGGTTATATTAAATATATGTGGCATAGGCTTGCATTCTTCTCCAGTGATAATTTATTATCAATGTAGCATTACATTGAGGAGTGGGAGTGGGTACTCCAGATCTCTAAATCGGCTGTGTCCATTCCCTCTACCCAAGTCACCTGCACATGGCCCAGGGCCTTAATAAAAATACTTATGCAATTTTCTCCATTGCATGCCTTTTCAGGTCCTGATATGTTTTTAAGTTCAACTGAAGTTATTTTTTGAGGTGTTTCCAGTTCATTTAACTGTCTCTGCTATCTTCCATGTTTCATTTCTGCCCACCCATGACATATTGGGCTATTACACGTTGACGGATTGTCTGTTTGTTGAAGGGTGCAGAGTTTCTTTCCTTATGTTCATGTTCATAATGCTGTCTTTTGCCTTGCTGTTGTTGCAAAGTACAAATCATGCATTTTATTGTAATTCTATGAATTGTCTGCCAGGATTTCAGTAAGGGCCGCTTAAATTGATTGTCTGAGGCTTACATTCTTCACAATAGTTGGGCTTGAAAAACAGTTGTGAGAATAACTGCGTGCATTGTTACTATGGTAATGCTCATCATGGGTGAAACTTAGACTGAACAAATGCATTTTCTTTATTTTTAAGAGATGCATTATGCCTTAAATTTTAGCCGTTATCATTTAGGTAGCCATTAATGCTGGATATTAGGGCATATGTTGTTGTAACCCATCCAATTACGTTGGAAGAGACAGCTTCAGTAATTGTATATGGAGGATCTGTGTCGAGTTTTGACATTTATAAAATGTGGTGGAAGTGGTCCTAAGTAAGTTGGACAAGAAGTGGCTCTCCATAAATGTGGTCAAGTGAATCTTTAAAAACACAAAGCTGTGAATTTGTGACATCACAATGGCAGTTTTCTTTATCTCTGCTGGTCTAGATTGGCAAGCGCTACATTGAGGGTTGTATAATGCAGTGATAAAGTGCCCGAGGAGGTCCTTCTCTCTTGCTCTCTCGCTCTCTCCTCCCTCTCTTGCTTTCTCAGATGTTCATTCGCTTTGATTCCCCCCCTTTGGGAGTCTGATGTGTTAAACAGCTACTTCTCTGTCGGGAGTGCAGCGGATTGTGATGAAGGGTTGAATCCCCTCTGTGAAAGACCCACAGGGAAAATTAGAATGAGCGCCCCAAGACTGAGGTGTTGCTATAGTTGTGTGTGATCATTTGTCATGAGAATGACGACACTGTTGAGACCAAAGATAGAGAAGAGTAGTACAGTATTTTCACTCTCTTCTCAGACGTTTCTATTCTTAGTATTACCTTAACGGTGGATAGTGGTTACGGTACTGTTTCTCTCACAGTTTTTTAAAGACATTGGTCACAGAAGGTCAAGAGTAAGGGTTGACTGGCTCTTCCTTCATAACATTAACCAGTCCTGTTTTCCATTTTTGGTTTCTCATAGCTTCCAAAATCATATGTACAATACCAATTAATATGTTAGACACAAATAAAATGTAACAATGTGATATGCTCAATGTTCCTACAATAAGTACATGACTACAGTTGCTAGAGTACAAATATAAAACATAAAATTGTATATTAATTGGGCTGTCAATCGATTCATGTAATTAGATTAATTTGATTGATTAGTAATGTTAATCATCACAATGCTAATGATAATGCATGAAAATATGAATGCAAACAATGGTGGGACACACCCCTTTGCTGCCCTTTGAATGCAGTTCTTTGTATTGTGTGTCCAGAAGGTCATGACTTGCCAGAAAACCAGAGAGCAAGACACAATAGAAACAGCCCACATTAGTGTGGTACAATTAGGAAAACAAAACAGCAAAGACCTCAGAGAACTACTGTCGCACTGGGTTTATTCGCTGTTGCTGTTTTTTGGAATAAACACCATGAACTGCTCAGCAGGTTGAATCACTTGGACAGACACTGTCTTAAGGAAATGAAATGTGTTCACCTGGACCACACTAAGATCCAGCTGGCCATTTTAAACAGATACTGTATGAACATAAAACCTTTGACCTGCATTTGAATGATAAATGCACCATCTGGTTAGCATTAATGCTCTTTGATGTACAAGGAAGGAATACCTTTTGAATTGTGTAATAGAAAGAATAGCAACACCAAATATAGCATTACCAGATCATCAGTGATCCCTTATGAATAGATTCTGCTGATGTGAAGAAACCATTGTTGACTGATACAGTATGTAAAACTTCCAAGTATTGGCATTTAAACAGTTTTTGTATTGCACATAAGATACACAATATGTTTGCAGAAATGCTCCAGTTTCATGCTGATAAACTGATAAATCTAACCTGTGAGCCTAGCAGGATGTTTCCTAGTTTTCTAGGATTATTGAGAGCTTGTCCTAATTCTGTGAGTCTAAATTAAAATGTTGACCTCATGGTCCTACACCATTAGCCAGTGCTCTTGAATCAGCCCTCCTTGTTTTAGATCCCTGCTAATTCCTTTATGCCATATTACCCACACATATTGTAAATAATGATGACATCAAATATTTTAATCAATAGAAAGATTATACACATTGAATTTATCTAGGCTTCTTCATTACTTAGTTTGGTTGTAAGGGATCAGACATTTTAATTTTTTTTTTGATTGAAATCTTGCTGACTGTAGAACAGGACTTTGAGTTGAAGATATAATCTGGACAAAAGAAGTACTTGGACAAAGTGCTTCCCATCAATAAAGTCTGTAATTTAAGTAATATATCCACGATTAAAAAAACTAATAAATGGCCTTTTTCTGTTCTTTTGACAATGGGAAAAATGATAACAGTCAAACCAAATACAAAACAAAACAACAGTTTTGGTGTAGCAGCTGTTTTACATAAGTAACAAATGAGATATTTCGCAGTGCATTTATTACCTTCTATTTTTCAAGTGATCGCTGAATATTGGCTCAAATCAGTTACAGTAAGCTGGTCCTGGTAATATCACTATGGATGCTTGGTATAACATCTGTGTTCACTTCAAAGTATGACTGCATAATCTGAGTTTGACCACTTCTCTCAGCCCTCGACTACACTTGAATGCAGATCACCACTTGGTGTTGATTCATCATCTCTTTTTTGCTGTCACAGGTTTTTGAAGTAGAACAGGCCCTTAAGTGGACAATGCGTAGTTGAATTCACATTTGGGGGAAAGAAGACCTCTGTCTGGGTTTATCTGGTGCGTTGGAAGACATAAGGACCCCATCTTACAATCCAGCGCATTGACAAGCCTAGATGAGCTGACTGGCCTGTTCTCATCAATAAGAACATTCTTATGTTCTTATGTTCTTACGCATCCCTGTCTGAGTCCTGACTCCCTGCTGCTGGACATTGGGAACGTTCTGTGGCCAGGCTTGTGTTACACGACTCTCAATAACATATCTGTGTTACAGTGTAAATACAGAGCCTTGCTAAATATTGTCACTGATTACTTGCTCGGTTCACATTTTGCCCATGGTGAATCTGATATGAAAAGAATACAGTGAAAATATTTTCTGAAGCTGCGCGTTGCCATTGCAAAGCTATTTAGTGATGATAGAGTATGTTATATAAATTGGTATTCTTCAACTCAAGTAATACATTTTTATGATCTCATTTTAAAAATACACCGTTGCTGTCACATAGGAGCTACGGAAAGAGGAGGGTTGGCAGTCCTACAAGAGTGAGGTGTATTCTTCTGTTCACACTACATCCTGAATAGTTTATTTGTTTATCAGACATTCCTATTTTCTGAGATTGATCTTACATTGCTTAGTTTATATATATATCCCTTTTGCTTTATATAGTGAGGCCATTTCAGTTAAGGCATAGGTTTGCAAAGTGCCTATGCACCACTGGGTTCTTGATATGCAGACTTCCTGTTACACATCCCGTTCCTCAACAACCGCACTACATTGTTACTCTTAAATACTTGAGTGATTGCCAAACAGGAGCAGATACGTTTACATGTTATGGAGATGCTAATGCTTCTTCGTTCACCTTGGCTGTTTTCTTGTGTGTCGCTAAGTACATGCTCTTTGAAAAGCTGCTGAACCAAGAGTTCAGCTTTTCCTACAGGAAGCGGCAGCTAGGGTCAGAATGAAAGGAAAGGCAATGAAAGGATCCGCCCACGTAGTTAACCCTCACATGCAGACCTGCAGTTCTTCATGGCAGCTTTGCTTGCTGTTCAGATCATTTAACACTGTGTAGGCTAAATCATAGGTGCAATTTATCTGGAGGACTAACATTTCTGCCTCACCCCTTTAGCCTTTTGACCAAACATCATTGGTGAGATTCTGTCCTAAAGGGTTTAAGTATGGCTGACAATTTGACCCATGTACATTATGGCTAATTTCTTTTAATATCCATTGAGTTAAAGGCTGTGTTTAATGTAAAACATCCCTTTTGTACAGGACGCTGAGTATGTTTTCAAAATAAGAAGGCTATATCACATTTAGTGATGATTGTTTGTTTGGTACATTTCACAGTGAATAAGTAGGCTAATGAACAGATGCTAATTAGCACAAACCCTGAAGAAGTACACAGCTGCTTAGAATCTTGACCCTAATAACAAGCAGCAAGTCACACCAAGAGACCCAACCAAGGCCGTCTGCTGACAGGAGATGAATGTGAATCTGCTGTTAATATGAATCCACTCTAATCACTTGTCAGAGTGATTTCATTGCACAGTATTTTTACTGTTCTGTGTATGCTAGACAACTTCTATTTAACATTTTATGCAATTCTGCAGCTGGGTAAGCACTGAAGAAAGGCACATGAGTCTGCCGAAAAAAAGGTGATGTCACCCTCACAGACTTTAGGCGGAGAGAGTGATCGCGCCCCTGAGCTAAAGCTCGGAAGCCTAATCACGTCTCCGGTTGGAAAGTGTGACGCACAGTTGTGAGCGCTGGGGTTTGCGTCTCCACTTGGTTACACTCGCTCAAGGGTACAATAGCGGCGACTCTCCCGGGATTTGGACATGGAATCGTCTGGTTTCGGGCCTAGTTCCACTTTCAGCACGCTCCCACGCCAAGCCTCCCTACACAGCAGCATGGACCCAAACCACTTATAAAACAAAGGCAATCAGAAATTCTCTGAGCAACTATCTGTATAAATATATCCCAGTGTGCACAGGATACCGAATACTTTCCAGCAGTGATAAATGAGCCGTATTTCAAATGCATGCTAAAGCCCAGATCTGGTCTATGAATTAAAACCTTTTACATTTTTTTCCTCTTATACAACACTTTCGTAAAGAGCAGAGTAAAAGTGTAGATTCCGTAACAGTTTCTCATATAAGCCCTAAAGACTTTACCATGCCAATGGTGACAGAGGCTGGCAGCTCTGCAGAGCAGATCTCTCTCCTCGGTCAGCAGGTTGCTGGCAAATAGCTGTTGATTGATGAATTAAGTTGAATAAATTAGCTGTAGTGTCACCCATAGACAGAGTTGGTGGGGATGCGTGCATTTTAAAGTGAATAATGCACCCACAGTCTACCTGCAAAAAGCTGCACACTCAGTGCCTGTCCTCCTTCAACTCATGTCTGTGCAAGCTCAACTTGTTCGCCGCTGTGTGAAAAGACATTTAACCTGACGTCATGGGTTTCGGGGGAGAGCACCTACTTGTCTGCGCTCTCCCAGTCGGCAACAAAGAGCACAGCTTGTAAAAACTGTGCTGGGCATTCCAGTTACATTCCAACTTTTCACTCAGATTTTGGGGATGAATCTCATTGCCTTTTGAAAAATTAGAAAACTGGAAAAACACACTTCTGCTTCAAACAGAGGAGATGTGCAGTTTGGTTGTGTCCTTTTCCCTCATGCTATACCTGTGACTGTGTTGATATTTCGCTTCTGCTTGGGCGTCATGTCAGTGGCTGAAATCACACGAAGCACAGGCTTCCCCTTTACTCACACACAAACGCATGTAGTAGGATTTCCAGCTGGCTGGGGAGCTGTATTTAGTCACTGACAGAGGCACGCCTCTCCATTTCCTTCCACTTGGCCGTTGTGACGTGAACAGACCCAACAGGGAGTTGATTCTGTGTAGCTGAGGTCAGAACAAACTCTTGATATGTGATCCTGTGGGACGAGGGTGAGCTGACTCTTCTGCCTGTTTCACATACATACAAACGTTTACATACAATCCAGCCTGTAAGCCGTTGGTAAGGGACATAAATATGCATCCATGCTCAGCACTGTAGCAAGTTTGGAAGTCATGGAAAAGCTACTACAGCACTACGATATTACAAACATAGCAAAGTGTGACTAATTTGTTTCACTTCAGTGACTTTTCTGATATTTTGACGGGGGTTGATACAGGAAGCCATCTTTCCACACATTGCTCATCTTCTCCTGGGTCACTTTTTCAAAAGTGTATAGCTTCAGTCAGCAATCATACAGGTCAAGCTCAAGTCCCATGAACAAACTTATTTATTGAGAATACAATGTAGAGGGCACACAGATGGGGGAACTAGCATGTTGTGTTGCTTTTCACATGTACTTCATAAATTTAATGATAGTGAAGTTTAGAAAATGTATTCTCCTTTGTATTTTATACTGGCATTGTTTGGGATTGAGATATGTGTGTCAATTTACATATTATAATTGAATGCAGCTGTGTTTTATGTATATGAAACCATTTCAGTTTGCTGCTGTAACATGACAATGTATGTTTCTGCAAAATTGGAGACAGCAGCTCAGCAGTTCATGAGGTTTATTTTGCTAGAATGCTGCCTTTTCAAAATGACACGATACAATATGTTGGAACCCAATGAGATAAATGTGTTATGATCTACAATTCATGGTTCATAGGCTGTCTAATTGGATTTCCTAGCAAAATCATATTATTAAATTTACATTTACCGAGCAGAACGGGTCAATACATGCTAGAGTGCGGGCTTTCTTACTGCCGTGCTGTGCTTCAGTCTTGCCTATTTGGTGTCTCAAATCCGCGCTTTTGATCTTTAAAATCCCTTCGGTCCTCAATGGGCCAGAAAGGATAAAGGAGTGCAGTTAAGGTCAAGGGTGGGTTTATAGCAGGTAGCTTGTTATCAAAATAGGATGTTTGCACTGATCTTCTGGGTGGATGAGATTAACACCAAGGAGATATTGTATGAGCAGGATTTAGCTATTGCTTTCAAGGCTAGTATGTGCATAAGCTAACAGGCCAGTTGTTTGAGTCTTTGCCATGAGTCTTTAGGCATGAACTGGCTCAACCTTTTGGTTTAAACGTGGTGGCCTGGTTGTGGAAATACAGTTAATGGGATCAAAATGTACCATATTATAACTGGTTCATTCTACAAACTGAAAAGATTGTAGTCAAATGAAAACAAATTTTTATAGGTGCCATAGCCATTTTCCTAAATTACATGAAGGAAAAAAACTAGATCTAAACAAGAATGGTGTCTATGTGCTTTTGTTGCTCGTTAAAAAAAATGGTCAAAATCCGATGCAAATACTTGATGTCACGCTCAAATTCTACATGGTGACTTAAATGTTTGGATTTTGCGCTTCCAGACGAGTTTGCTGGAGAGACAGGAACCTCTTACTCTTTTTGATTCCACACATACCACAGCAAAGATTCTGTCACTGCACCGTGGCAACGGCAGAGGCTTGTGGGATGGATTGACTAAAATAATGCGCTCTCAGAAGGAGCCTTTGAGTTAGGCTCCAGATAAAGTCATAAGAAAGGTTATGCATGAAGCTGAGGTTTTGCTTGAAGAAATCATTTGATGACCTTGATACAGACCACTATGTTGCTCTAAAGATAGCACAAGGGAAGTATGCATGTAAATTTGATTGGTATTCCACATGTTTTCCCAGAGTTTAATTGTTTTTCATTACCTAAGTTTGTTGTTGATGATTGCAGTTGATACAGTTTTGTAATTAGTTTGCTCTCAGACCTGAGAAGAGTTGTGGAAAAGGGAACTTGGCTGTGGTCTGGGGAGATCTAAAGGCGTCTTCACAGCTTTTTGCAATAGCAGTGGAGTTCAATAAATGTCGAATTACAGTGAATATTTCATAAATAATATTGACTAGTGTTTTAGCTTTGAATGAAACCAAAACATCATTTCACAGACACTTCCTAAAGTAAATACAGCAGTGTCTTCTTCAGTACAGAGCAATCAGTTTCACCAAATGTAAACTGGAATTATCAGAGTCTCATAGATAAAAGGGTTTAAGTTTATACAGGTTGTATCGAAATTGCATTTCTGAGTAGCTGGATGACTGGGATCACTGGATGGAAAGCTGTCTGCAAAGAACTTAAATGCAAAGCACATGCAGTGAGAAGTGGTCTTACAATGATTAATGCTTATTGTGCAGAAAATTATAACTAATGGCAAGCAATGGCTAGGTAAACAATGAAAATTATTACCGTGTTTCATGATCATTATTGTGATATCTGTTGCATTATGTGGCGTTGCTTTGTAAAAATTTATTTATTATCAGTTTGAAGGAACATTTCATTCAAGAACCTTCACTAAAAAAATAATGAATTCTGACTGCAGATGAAAAATACTTTACACAGCATGAATTTGAACAAAACATTAATTGTAGAGAAAGTACATGTGGGTAGCTGGATATTATATGAATGGGGCTATTTAAATTGGATTTACCACGGCTTATTTTTCACAGCTGGAGACACAGGATCTTGACAGAGAAGTCGCACAGCTGCACACAAAGACTTCCAGCCACACCCTTGACTTAGTGTCTGTACCCCCATCGATACTCCCAACAACTCCAGAAGACTGTAAATCTGTACAATTGATATGCTCATTATGAGAGAAGTCAGTGTCAGGGTATTTGATATTATTCTGTAGTTGTACTATTAGATCATGTTGAATAGTGTAATACCTTTCTTGTAGGTGGTGATGGAAGTTGCAGCTTGTAGACTAAGAATGTGTAGCAAGATAAGTTAAAATAATTAGTGGTGGAACTGAATATCATGTATAAAAAATGGATTCCCAGTATCCAATATCTTGCAATAAATATTAAAGTAGATGTTTTCATTTAAATGTCATGCAGATTAAATATGTATCAGAAGATATTACATATTGAATTTTATACTCTTGGTGATTCATCATCACAGATGGAAAATCAATATTTATTAGATTTTTTTTGTGATCTTTCTCAGGAATTTGATGAGAGTTGCCAAGAGCAGTGGTTTAGCAGACAGACAATGTGCTGTTTACTCAAGAGGGTGTTAATACGGTTGTTTTATCAGGCGATTCCCTGAATTGTGCTTGTGGGGGGAAAAATGGCTTCCTCCAGTTAGCCTTGGCAGTGGCCCTGCCACTGGGCCACAGCGATGTCCCTGCAGATAGCGGGAAAGTGATGCTCCAGACTGTAACTCAGACAGACTTTGTTTCGTAATGGCTTCCACAGACAGGCGAATCGCATTGCTCCCTTCATGACAGGATGAAACGCGTAAGATTGAGGAATGTTTTATAATTTCCCTTTGACCCCATTCGGCAGAAAAGGGAACGACAGGAGGGAAAGCGATCACCCTTGGGCGTGCATACCGGAGAACAGCTTGGGGCAGGAAGTTACCTTTTTAAAATAGTGTATCACAACTATAAGCGTTTGCTTCTGTGTGGAGAAAAACAATTTTCTCTCCCTCTTGTGCAATATAACAATCTCTCATTAATATGTAGAGTTATTTCTGCTAATCGTCTGTTAATTGAAAAGGAGGATGATGATAATTGGTCGATTTTTGACACTCAAACAAGTTGTGTGGACTTTGATTACACATTAAAATATGTCTTTCCCCTTTTAATCTTGCTTTGTTGTATAATTAAATACCTTTGTTGACTCATGTCTCTCCGTCTCTCTCTCTCTGTCTAACTCTCTCTCTGGCTTTTGTTATTGCTTACAGATTTGTGGTTAAGTCGCCGGGCAAACTTAATGAATTAATTTAACACTTAACTGCGCCTGGATAAATAGGTCACTGAGCCTGTAGAAAATGCCTTGCTGGGTCATAAGGCCGGGGCTTGTTACCGCTGTTACCTCCCACTTCTCCCAGCATCCCTCACCCCTCCTCTATCCCATCTCTCCCCCCAGCGCCTGACCATGACAGCCAAGCGGAACCTGTTTGTGCGGCTGGTGCCGTGCCGCTGCCTGCGGGGAGAGGAGGAGGTGGTGACGGCGCTCGACTACTCCCACTGCAGCCTGGAGCAGGTGCCCAAGGAGATCTTCACCTTCGAGAAGACCCTGGAGGAGCTCTACCTCGACGCCAACCAGATCGAGGAGCTGCCCAAGGTGAGACTCTTGCCTACGCACACTTGAAAGAATCAAGGTCCTTTTTTTTTTTTGGCCCCAAGTTCCGAGCAAAGTTGGAATGTGCAATGTCCCAAAAAATTCAGGGTCTAAGTGGAGCTTTTTCAAGACAAAGCTTCTCTTGTGGAACATTTTGCTCACATTTGCCACCCTAAACAATGTCACATTGTGGCCTGCCTTAGGAATTCTCACTAATCAAAATATTCTTTTAGTGCGTGGCCCCCAAATCATGCACTGTGAACCTGAAGACAGAAAGATGCAACATGTTGCAATACAACATTTGTATAATGACTCATGTTTTTGAAATGTTATATTTTTATCTTTATGCTATCTCAGCTGTTGTATGGGTTCATTAGGACTAGCAGAAGAAGGAGCACTCTCTCTGTTGTATTTGAATTCTTGTTAATACTGTAATTAATTAAAAGTTTCCCACATTAATTTCATGAATTGACTATTCATCTCTGTCTGTGATTAATTTGATACACGTGACTAGTGCTTTACTCAGTGTTGAATAAGCACCACATGCTATTAGTCAGAGGGTACTCAGGAACAGGTGAAAAGGTGAAGTATCCTGTGGAACTTCAAGCCTGGTAAAAATCAAGAGGAAAAACCAGCAAGAATGATATGCCCTGCTTGATTAGAGAACAAAGCCTTCGAGTTGTTGGTATGTTGTGGCCTGGATTAAGTGTGTGTATTGTTGCCTGCTGTGTTCACAGCCAGCAGTTGCTAACCTGGCAAGACGTTAGTGCCATACATAGTCCAAAAACAATAGACCTTGAACTGCTAAGCCAGGAACTGCAACACCTCGCCAAAATAGAGATATCACCATGCCCACCGACTTCATGGTTGTTTTCCCTCTACCAGATCCTGTGAATCAGAAGGGCCTACCACAGGGCAATGGGACTCAGTGGAATGTCGTATTGGAAGCTCTCTGAATCCGATGTTTTCAAATGTTTGGGCCATGCCACTGTTGTTCATGGTCTCATTGCCAAAGCAAGTGAGGAGAACAATCGTGCATTGAATTCCAGGAGGCTGAGGGCCTGCTGGCACAAAAGAAAGGGTTCCAAAGACCAGGAGAATTCTAGCCTCTTCGTTTCTGCAGGCTCTGTGCAACACCGGGCATGTGGCCCACTGTTTGCAACATGAAAAGCACCATTCAGAGGCACTGTGGTAGCTAAGAACCAGGCCCAGCAGTACTGCCAACACAGTAGTTAAGTGAAGAGAAGTATAACCAGACTTAGAGAATGTAGGCTTTACTGCTGTTCAGCCAAGGCCTAATTGAACTCTGTCCCTGCTGGTTTTCAATGCAATTTAGAGTGCCTTATCACAACGGTGAATTACGTGTGGTCTCATGGGGCTCCCTGCAATAGTTGGTGCTTTCATGGTCAGAAATTGATTCCAGACCTTGGGGCATATCGCTGAACCAAGGGCTAATGCTTTAACCGGATATGCTACCAGAAAACCGAATGTCTATTTTCTTTTTTCCTCCCCGGTCACAGTGGACTTCCACCAGGGCAGTCAAGACCTATTTAGTGTCTTGATACGGATCTTTCTAGAATCAGCCCGCTTTGCGTGATTGGAGTTGATCAGGGCGGTCACTCTGCATTGAGTCTTGAAAATGAAATATCTTTCCCACCGCGCTGAGTCGTATTCCTCTCTCTCTCTCTCTCTCCACAGCAACTGTTCAGCTGTCAGATGCTTCATCGACTGAGCCTGCCGGATAACGATCTCACGGCATTACCACCAGCCATTGCCAACCTTATCAATCTCAAGGAGCTGGACGTCAGCAAGAACAGTAAGGAAGGGGAAAAAAACAATATGCTCTTGAATTATGCTTCAAACCTTACAGTCATACATTTCCTCATCGTTATGAGAGATTGCGTAGGCGAAGTGATGGACTGGGCAAATGGCTTTACCCAGATTATAGCGGGAAATAAAAAAAAAATAGTTGATTTTTGGATCGATATACCTACTATTGTTCATATTCATATCCCTTAGTGTCCTATAATCATGATCTATTTCTTAACCCAAAGCTGACCTGTGTAATTGGTTTTCATATTAAAGTGTGTCCAGTCAGAATCAATGAGATTTTAGTTTACTCAGGGGAAAAAATTGGAGAGCACACTTTATCTTTTAATGTTATATCTATAATGATTTTTCCTCAGCCGCCTCAACAGCTCTCAACCATTGAATAGAGAATTAAATGGAATTGAAACCTTTACTTTAGGTGTGTGTGATGGTTAACCTCTTGTTAGGATAAGTCTTCTTTAGGCTTCACCGGAGAGTGCAGTGGAGCTGACATGACTGACACAGCACTTGCCCTTGGGAGGATGAGCAGGATTATTACACATCTTAAAATGGGTCTTGTAGCCCTATTGCTGATATAGGATTGGAATAATTGCAATGACACCATGTGAACTGACCCAATTTGTTAGGTCCAGATTAGTACTAGAATCCTCCTTTTTTTTCTAGATTAGATTTTACAAGACCAGGTTCTTTTTACTATGCTTGATAAATTAATCCTAGTCAATCTTGAACTTACTTGAGCCAGGTTTCAATCATAAAAAACTGGATAGTCTTTAGACCTTTTTCCAAAATACATCTATGAACTGAACTTGTGTTTTATAAGAAGAGTGAGGACATTCTCATGATTTAAGATGTAAATGTAACACATTAAAAAACAGTTAAGTCATGAAAATGTGTCTTATTGTCATGTAGCCCATTTCTTTTTATAATTGAATGAAATTGTTTATATTGTTTTTTATATCTTCTTTAGTCAGATACATCTTCCTTAGACCAGGTTTATATTGGGTTTTGGTACCTGTGTAAACAATGGTACTGCCCATGGACGGTTTCCTATAAATGCAAGATATGGTGGTCCCAACTTTATCATTCGCTGACCACGGATGGGACACAAGTCATTTTAACCTGTATGGGATGAGTGTAATTTGGGCAGGGAATGCCATGTCACTGCAGTATAAGATATTCCCAGCCCTGTATCAGACACTGACAGGCTACCAGTTGTCATCAGGGAGAGATATGTCTCTCCTCTAATCAGGGGTAGCTCTCCGTCAACACTTTGTAGCCTGTGGAGTGGAAAATAGGCTTGCATTGGAGTCCACATGGTTTAAATACAGTGCTTCTTAAATGCTTGCAGGTGGAACCATGGAAACTGAGGGGAACAATTGGTGTTTTCATACAGAGGAGGAAAAAAAATGTGTTTTTAAAATGAAATTAGCCTTACAAGGGGACGTCATCCTTCATAAAAGGATTCTGTTCTTAAATTCAAAAATGAAAGTAATCTCGGTGCCTAATGCGATTCAAGAGATCCTGTTAAACTCATATTCAGAATCTGAAGTAATCTGGGGTAGAATTTACCCTTCTATGATAATAGAAATGCTTGAGTTAAAAGCTCTTTAGAATTTAGTTGGCTAGTTACTGGATTGACAAAACCCTATTGACTAATTCCTATTCATACAGCTCCCTCCCCCAATATAAACATGATCCTATAGATTCTACAGTTGCTGTGATCTCCCATAGCCAAATACCCGTAGATGGTGTATATACTCAGCTTCCCCTGAACTTTACCCTAGACCTGTCAGACCTAATCATGGCCACTGTAGCATGATTGCTAATGTTGTGAGAGAACGGTATTATGGAGCGATGCTTCTCGTCCAGTCAGATGCAAGGGTGCACACGGGGTCATGGCTGTCCTGGAACCCAGTGAAGCATGGGTATTGCATTTCTCAACTTTTACGCCATTTTTGGACAGAAAGGCTTTACAGTTGTTGCTCATTTTTTCTGTTCTTGCTTTTTTTCTTTTAAAGTTTTTTTGAATTACAGTGTGGTTGTACTAGTGTTCAGTGTTCAGTGAATCAAACGTGTGATTGCTCTTGTTCTTAATATAATGCCAGCCCCTTTGAACCTGAATTGAAAATGAATATGGCACAATTAAAACCATGGTTTTTTGTTTCCCTCCTATTTTATATAGCTCTGAGTTACATGTCTTTGAGGTTCATATGTGTTTAAATGTGTTTAATGTGATCTTTAATAAGACTGACAGACTGAGCTGTAACCTGAAAGATTTTGCTTACCCACTCTGACTATGATTATATATATGAATGCAGGATGTAAAGAGAGAATGAAATAAACAGTGTGAGCAGTTTCACTTTGCATTTAGTAGTAAACTACATATTATTTTCTGCACAATATGAATTAGTGATGGGAGAATGAGTTTATCATGCCACTTACATGGGTGGAGCTACTATATGTTACCACCAGTAACCTAATGATTTCAACCTTTTGAACCGTCAGCTGTAGCTCTGATACCTGTATGGGTGATACTTTTCACCCATCACAAGTGTGAATAACTTCTTGTTATGGCAGTTCTAGGCTTAGGGTCTTTCTTGTTCCAGATGTTATCTTCAGGAGATTTATAGACAAAAAACCTTCAATTAAAATGTTCTACTGCAGTGCATTTGCATTCCACAGTACCAAATTTTGTTAAAATTTAGTCAACTGTCTGGCACACAGATTTGATGTATCCAGTGAAATAGCAATGTAGAGCAATGGTATTCCCTCTTTTTTCACAGCTTGTCCACATAAAGTTTGTTCAATAGCATGTAATCAGCTGGTCTGTTTCTGCACTGGAGAAGGAAGTGATATCACTTCCTGAAGTACAGATTTTGATGCAATAATCACAAAACATAGAACAAGAATCATAAATATCTAAACGTTTTCTTATAGATATTTGATGGGTTTTTTTTTACTCAGGTTTAGCACAGTCCCAGGGAACTGTTAAAATGTTACATTTCTCACATTCTTTCTGGGGTCTTGGAGACCCTAGACTCCGTTCAAAAAGAAAAGAAAGGTGTTATCAACAGAACATCAGGGTTAACTGGTATTTAAGAAATTTTCATGAAATATTGGCACCCTATTGAGTATCTGTCTCACTAATATTTGTTCTGTTATGGTGGATGTGCCATTACAGATTGTGTCCTGTCAGCACCCTCTTCTTTATATAAAGACTGACTGTCACATTACACCTCTAAGAGAGGGGACATGGATAACAAGTTAACTGTTAATGTAAACCCGATGCTGTGTCTTGCTGTGTCATCTCATAGCTATAAAATAAGATCAATCTTTAGAAAACAAGTTTGGTGTTGAAAGGAAGCAAAAGTTCTTAGAGAAATACTCTGGCCTGAACAGAATGTTAAAAGCCGTCTTGATGACACAGCTTGCTTATCTGAATTTACAAGGAAATTTTCTTCTTTCATTTTTCAGCGCTTTCATTTTTCAGAACAACTTGTCTGTACCTGCCCCCACATTTTTGAAAGGATTTTGTTCAGATGAAAAGTTTTGTTGATAGTGCTTCCCGGTAAGCTGTACGATGTACACACTGAAGGACAAAGTTCACTCTCCCATGAACGTTAATTGTCATTCTATGTAGAACTGAGCAGTCTTCTGTAGAAAAGGCAATATTATTCTTAATGATGAATTTTGCTAATTATTATTGGGCATAGCTTGCTGATGCATCTCATCTGATTCATTATAGGTATTCAGGAGTTTCCAGAAAATATCAAGAACTGCAAGGTTTTAACTATCGTGGAGGCCAGCGTAAATCCCATCTCCAAGTAAGTCGCCCATCACAGATTCCCGTTTTAAGCATGCATAACCATATCCCTCCCACGCACGGCGGTTCTGTTGCAGAGATTTGCCAAGCCGATGCTCAAATCGGCGCCTAATTCCATCTGTAGTGTCTGTCCTGAATTTTCAGTCAAATTCGATTTACCGCACAAATTGAGCAATTTCCCGTTTATGTGTTCTGAGAGGTGTCCTGTTATATTTCTGAGCGTTTAATACTATTTCACAATGCTCATCTGTGTTCCAGTAAATAAGCAGTGTTTTGCTCATACCCATTTTATAGCGATTTGCTGTAATTTGGACATTCTGTATGTCTCCATATGTCTTGTCTGCTCCAGGCTGCCAGAAAGCTTCACGCAGCTCCTCAGTCTCACCCAGCTCTACCTGAATGATGCCTTTCTGGAGTTTCTGCCTGCCAGTTTTGGAAGGTGAGATGCAGCAGCTATAACAATAGCACACTGGTCAATAGACAGGCCTCCTCCAGCCCCATCTCAACCTGGCTGCTATAGATAGAGGTGTCTGGAGATTCTGCTGGCCATGGAAGCTGGGACTCAAGGTTTTTGTTGTACGAAACGTCATGTATGTCACCTGTAGGCATGGAGTAGCTGCAATCATTTTTTGATGTTTTATAAAGACCCACTTGTTTTTTTCCACTGAAAAGAAACCTGACCCTTTGAAATATTATATTCACACTTCCTGGCTGTGAGCTGTAGATCTCAGGTGGGATACATGGCTGGTTTAAAAGCACAGTCTCACTGTATTCCCTCCCCTGAATGATAGCTTACAATGAACCATGCAATTACTTCCTGCATATTTTTAGCACCTAAATGTCACTGCAGAGCTCACTAATGAAACGAGGTTTGTTGATTTCATTCTGCACATTGTTATTGTGAATGTAGTTAAAATGGCTGTCCTAACAGTCAGTCATTATAAATTTGTGCATTTTTTTCTGCATGGAGTTTGAGATTAATTTTCTCTGAAAGGTCAGTACGTTTTTGAAAATTAACCAAACTAAATTGTTCATTTGGATGTACCGAGCGCAAACCAAGTCAGTGGCCTTATCTAAAGTTGATTTATAAAAGCTTGAGACAGTGAAACGAAAAACTTTTTAGGGATGTTGGCTTCTTGTGAAATGACCTATGGGACTTTTTAAGTTTTTAATTTACTGCCCTGTTTCCCATTGCCTGGGACTGTAAAAACGATAAGGTATGAGTTTCATTGTAAATCTTCAAAGTTTGTGTAATAAGTGCATTGTTAAGTTAAAAGCCTGTAGGATCAAGCATGTCATGCAAGAGAACATCATTGATATATTTTAGTAATTAATTCTGCCATGAAAGCGTTACTCTTCTTCGGTCATTTACTGTTTAAAAGGTTTTTGTTAATCTCTGTTGGACACTAGACTTATACTTGACATGATAATTCCATCATGTATTTCAGACTGAATAAGTTGTTCCTCTGGATTGCTAGGCTAAAGAGTTAAATGAAATGGTGATTTCTCTGCAAAAGTAGTTCATTCTTTTCTGTATTCATACTTACTATTATAAGTAAGGAAACAGTCAGGAAAATATTAATTTTTATTTATGCATTTAGGAAGTATTTTTATGTAATGGCTTTGGGATATATTCAGTTAAACACATTCAATCTCTTTAAGGTAATGTACTATTAAATAAAAACAGACTTACGTGTATTTAAGGGCGCATGCTATTTAATCAAACCATTGTTTATGGTTGTAAGGATCTGCAAAATGCGAAAATCGAAGCACCAGTACAAGGTCAACAACAGTCCTGAGGATAGGACTTCTCTTCTTCCCTGTTCTTTTTTTATTTTAAAATGAAAAGAGCATATTCCAAGGAACATGTTTGCTTGTTACCAAAAAAAAGAATTATGGTAAGAGAAACCGCAATTATCTGCGGATTGTGACCGTATTTTCACAATTTTCCCTACATTTTTGAAGTTTTACAATCATTGCTATATCAACATACATTTTCTTCAGTGAAAGATATTTCTACGGCTGAAAGTAATGCACTATTTAAAATCTGATTTGTTAATGTATGCAACACAATAAATTCAGCCTGAAGACAAAAATGCAGAATGTTCAAAAGCCTATGGAACATGCTGCATGCATTAAGCATTCAGTGACCTTGAACCTGAAATCTCTAGAATACTGATACATAATTTAAAGCTAGGCACATAAAACTCTTTTATCAGCCATAAAAATCGATCCTGTACTACCAAAAGAGAAACATCCATGTGTAAATTAGTTTAAGGTCACAAAACAATGATAGCCACAGGATTAAGGAAAATGTGTTTAAGCAAGTTGTCTATATGGTATTTTAGTGTCTTTGATATGTTGGTCTAATTTATTGTGTTTTAGCAGTTCATTTCCAACCAGTTTCATTCACGTCTTAAATCCTAATCACAGGTGTAAATTACAGATGTGCAGAATCTGGGTCCCTTATGCAAATGTTATAAATATATACAGTATACCACACTGTGGTGTTTATGTTCTCATCAGCTTAGAAAGTATCTGCTGTAAATGGCCATGATGTGTATTTCCTTCTTTTAAATTACATGGCATCATTGGTCAGAAAAAGCATGATTAGAAGAATAAATTCACAGATACATCTGTGTAAAACAAGGGTTTACATCAACTTTCCAAAACGGTGTTTAATTTTCTGTATGTATTTTATTTAAACTGTAATTAATTAATGATCCAATTAATTTATTTTACAGTTCAAGAGAACTATTTTTACTAAGTTACTAACAATCTTGTCGATCAATCGATTGAGCACAGATTTTCTTTGGTTGCATTAGTTTCATTGAATCCTGTCCGTTATTTTTCCATGTTCTTCTTGGTGTCATTCATATTTCCATTTGTTACAGGCTCCATTTCTTTCTTTACTGTTTTCTGTGTATTTGTAATTCATCAACATTTATCTTTGATATTTATCCCAGGTTAACCAAACTGCAGATTCTGGAGCTGAGGGAGAACCAGTTAAAGACGTTGCCAAAGTAAGTTGACATCTCAGTGGGCGTTACAGCGCCCTTGTTTTACTGTGATGAAAAACTCAACCTTGTCTCCATCCCAGAAGAAAAAGAAGGGAATACGCTGAGCAGTTCTGAGCAGTCGGGATGTTCTGTGCCAGAGAATCAAATTCCAGAGGCTTACATAATCGTTTCCCAGGCTACGTGCTGCGACAGGTTTTACAATCCGGCGTTTGGACTTGCAGCGGCGGTTATTTCATCGTTTAGAGTTCTGGTCTGTTTGCTGAGTGAGTTAAGTGATTATGAAGGGTCTGGAAGTGCTTCAGGTGATGTTGTGAAACCCGCTCTCTCTCTCTGATGACTGGTGCCAGTCAGTGGGTGCAGTTAAGCTCCCTGCCACTGCAGAGCAAAGAGCTCTTTCGGTGCTTCTGTTTCAACCGGCAGTGAAAATGCTTACGAGAGCAAGTCCCTTTAAATATGGCAGGTGATACCAAGTATGAAAGAAGCATGAACCAACGTGTTTTGACACAGATATGCAGGATGAACATGAATACATACACACAAACATCCACACACACATACACACACACACACACAAACACACCCAGAATTCACTGAACTGTGTATATTTATAGTACAGGTGAACTGAAAAAACTGAGTGTGTGTGAACAGTTGTTCAGCATTCATCATCGCCAATATTAAAGGCCAAAAAAAGCTAACATCTGACATCAAACAATTTTTGTAAATTTACTAGCACTCACTCATTTGAATGTAGTTGTTCCATGCATCTTAACTGACTTGTATTCTGTCTAAGGAAGAGGTGGTTAGTTGGTAATATAACTGCTGTCAGCATTGGATGTTGGATAGGGTAAGATGTTGCTGAAGAGCTCCTCTGATAGGCCAGCGGGCTAGGATAGCTAATTGCTGCTCTCCAGGCCCCCTCTCATTGTACACCCTCCTGTTCCTCCCATTGTGTCTGCAGGAGCATGCACAAGCTGAGCCTGCTGGAGAGGCTGGACCTGGGCAGTAATGAGTTCACGCAGGTGGTGAGTGTCACTTCATCGCCTTGGCAACGAGGCATGTAGTGGGGTTGTAACAATGCGCAACGAGCAGGGAGGGAACATCTGGCCTGGTTTTTATGATCCTGACTTAAACAACTAAACACCAAAGTTCTGCACCGCTAAAATACCGCTCTCTGCACAACACTACTTTCAACGACTTCTTAGCTCCGGTCGGTTGAGCCTATAAAAACAGGAGAAGGGCCCAAAAAGCTGCTTTTCTGAGGCCTTTTGATTCCCAGCTGCTGAGCCATTAAGAATGTAACCGAGTGTGTGATGGTATTTTTGGGTATTGTTTTGTTCTTCTTCCTTTCTAGCCTGAAGTTTTGCCACAGCTGACAGGAATCAAAGAGCTCTGGGTGGATGGAAACAGACTGACATCTCTACCAGGGGTACGCACTTTGTGTGTTTTGTTTGAGCTAACAGGATGTTGCTTTAAGTATTTCTTTCAGTGAAGTCTCATAGTTTGAGTTGAATGTTTTATGAGAGCTATGGGATAGGGTTGGTGCAAGTCTGCAATTATCTGACAAGCTGTAAGCTGCATTAACACTTGCTCCACTGTCACACTGATTTTTTTGTGGTCTTTTGTGTTTTTGTTATGGTACATTGCAGTTTCCCCTTCCATATAAGGTGCATTCAGTCAGAGTTTTCCTCCCTTTCATGTGCAGTTCTTTTTTAATGTTTTTTCTTCACATTCGGAACACCCAATAATTGTGCAGTAACTGTGTTATCGGTGTAGTAGAGCACAGACAAGTGTGTAGTCTCCTTCTGAAATACCACCTCTTTTCACACCACTGTCCATTAGCGCACCTTACGAAGCCATCAGAAAAAGACACTTCATGTGCAATTTGTGCAGGTGGACTGGTCAACAAGACATAAACATCTGTGTAACTCTCACTGTCTGGATGAAGATACAGCTAATTATGTGTCGCCAAGTAGAGCTGCCAGACATAGCATAGCCCTATATTGACAGAAATGAACATTTACCTTGATCATCAGCAAATTAAATTGTGGTATCCATCGCTGCATAAATTTTGTTAATCCCCATATGTAATAAGATAAAATTTTTAGAACAGTGTTGTAACGGTTTTGTCTAGTCAAAGGTACTGTTAAGCCTTCTCATATGTGACTTTTACAGAGATTAAGTGTTGAACATGTCGTAGTTTTAATCTTGTAAATACACATATTACCAATGCTGATAATGCTACTGTAGGTGGGTGTTACCCTGTCTGGCGATGTTGTGCCAATTGAAATGCACAGCATGTTTAGAATGGGTCATAATTAAGCCTCAGTTTAAGGCAAACAGTAAATCCCACTAGAACCGCTGATTAAGATTAATCTGTCACGACTGTACTCATGAAAAAAACTGCAAATAGACTGCACAGATACAATCCAGTACATGGACGATTCTGTTCCTGCACTCAGATGTGTGTGAGAACATTTACGTGATCATTTTTCCACTACCGGCGAAAGGACCCGCCGACCTTCTTTGTCGCAATCAATTTCTCTGTATTTATTACCATGTGATTAAGCTTCTTACTTAGGGGTCCTGTGAGAGCTTCTTGTGGAATGCCATTTTAATCAATGGGAGCGTTGATGTGTCGCACAAACACAGTGGCAGTCGGATTGAGGCCGTCAGGCTGTTTAAATTGGTCGGGAAGCGCAGGCCGTCAGGTCCCCAGAGCTTACACAGTTAAATCCCAGCTATATCTCCTCCATCATGCCTAATTATTAATTTCACCTAGTAATTAAAGATGATGACATTTTCATATCCACAGAGATGAGAAAATGTCTAATACAATCATAGTTGGTTGTTCCATTTGTGGTTGCAATGTAAGTGCTAGTCCTAGTGTTCTGCTTTGCAGTTCATATTGAGAGAACCTGAATTAATTTCTTTATGGTTGTATTTCATTGTACACATTTAGACAATGATGACATTTAGTTTATTTTGTTTATTTTATATGAATACATCAGAAAATGGATACACAACATTAATTTTTTCTCCATTTTGTTAGGTGATTGGAGCACTGAAACAGCTGACCTATCTGGATGTATCAAAGAACAACATAGAGAAGGTGGATGAGCAGATCTCTGGGTGTGAGAACCTGCAGGACCTGCTCCTGTCCAGTAATGTTCTGTCTCAGCTGCCTGCATCCATAGGTACATAGTATATCATCTGTACAACAACCATACCCCTCATGATAAATGTTCATTCTTAATATTCAGTTCACCATGATTTCTGTGGGGAAATGGTTTTTCATGTGTGTTAACTTTCAATGTTGCCGATTATGACCACATATAGGAATGAACGCAGAGTAAGTTGGAATGCTCTCTCTTAATGCTCATAGTGATTTGCTTATAAACGAGCAACATTTTTACCTACACAGGTTTCATGAGATTACTGCAGCATTGCATTGTCCTAATAGATGAATGTGATCAGATGTAATCTGAAACAGGATGAAGGATAATGCAAAGAAAATTAAAAAGGACATATACAGGGAAATTACACATGGAATCTGATTACCCTTTGCAAAATCATATCAATGAGGATTATTGATGTTAATGATGAAAATCAAGTATGATGAGTACAAGGCAGGTTATTATCGCAGTGGCCATGAGCTAATGGCTGAAGTGTACTAATGTGCTAAGAATTGTGTGCAGAAATAGTAAATGGTAATCTTGCAACATATGGATAATATGGAGAATAAGAGAATACAGGGAACCTTGAGTGGAAACAAGAGTAATAAACTACTTTCAATTCAGCCCTTACTCAGGGCCCCTAACCTTCCATTTGCTTTGCTTTATCAGCACAGTAATGCAAGATAACGGCACAGTGAATGACAGAGCTATGACTCATCCTCTCCCACACTGCACTTGTAAGATGTACCGCATCATGGAAACGCTACTAGATTCCAGTATGCCTGTGCTGAGAGTTTCTGGTGCTATGGCACATTGATATCATTGATAAAGGTTTCTGAGAGTTCATTCAAACACTTGCCGATTGGCACTTAGAGCAGCACAGGATTCAAACCCCTGTCCAAACATTTGCCTTGATTTAGAGATCACGTTTGGAGCTGGAACGATGCAAAAACTTGTGGATCTTCAGTAGACAGTGCTTCTCTGTGTTTGCCTCATTGTTTTGTCTCAGTCTTTTGTCAGTGCAGGCTCTACTGTCATTGTATCTTAGCAAAACTTACAGTATTAGGACATAATGTTTAAATACTTGACTTCTGTCTTATCAGAAACAAAGACAGCGAGCATCCATATTTCCTCCCACAAATGTAAATTCAGCAACATCACAGGTCACGTTACCCCCAGTGCTTAGATGAATGAAAGCTTTTGTTGCTGTTTTGTCTCCCATTTGTGTGAAGAGATGTGTGACAAAAATAGCACTGACAAGGAAAGGTTACTTCAAGGTCTTTCTCATAAACTGAATATGAAATGTGTCCTAAAAATGAAATTCAAAATTTGTTGACTGTAAAAATCCTTGAATGGCTGTGAAAGAATGTTCTTGAAAGAATTTACCATGAAGGCAATGTTGCTACTACACAGGTATAACTAGTGTAGATGAGGGAAACAAAATGGTTTTTGTCATTGTGGCAAAAAGCAATTGTGTCAGTATTGGCATACCTGAACTTGCATCTGTGGAATGTTTTCTACAGTAACACGATCTGTTGGAGGAAACAATCCTAATCGATACCTGTCAATGTTGGGCCTGTAAGTTTGTGGTCGGTTAATGAATCCTCCCTCTCCTCAGGCTCCCTGAAGAAATTGACCACGCTCAAAGTGGATGAAAACCAGCTGATGTACCTGCCGGACTCAATAGGCGGGTGAGTACAGTATCACAGTTACAGCTGCACTCCGTCCTGAGTCCAAGTTGGATGTGGCATTTCCTGGCTATCCCTGCACACAGCCAATCAGCCACCTTGCACAACTGGACAATTGTTCTAGTCGGACTCAAACAGCTACTCTTCTCATTTATGTTTTGTGCTTTGAATAGAGCTGGAAATCTGGTTGAATTGCAGCCCTCTCTATGGGCCTATCAGGGCTCCGGCTTGACAGCCACAGCCAATCACGTGCAGTCATGCGATGGGTTCACATCCCATCCATTCATCCGACAGGCTCTCTGGTGGGCGGTGGCTCTCGTGGTAGGGATGTGAGTGGGATGTTAACAATGGCACCAGCAGCAGTTGCTCTGAGTGGCCTTTGTCTGCTTGGAGTGATCGCTGCTTATCTTGCGCGTGTCGCTGAGCCAGATTCTACTGTGGATTATTAGTGCTAATCCCCCCTTTAGCATAAATCTGTTGACACTGATGGATCTGAGCAACTTTTACAGAAATCCAGCAAACAGGGAGAGCGTTAGGTAAGATTCAGTTTAGGTAAGATTTCAGTTTATTTCATTCCACATATCAGAAAGAGATGATTACAGTAATCAGCGCTCCTGATTTTTACATGGAAGCACAGAAGTCACCCCCCTACCCCCCAAACACAGGCTTTATGGATTTATGTCTGGAACAATTGGCCCACTGTTTTGTTCAGATGTACGCATATTCTCTAGCAATCCATTAGTGTGATTGGCTCCAAATAGACTAATTGTCCCACATGTTAGCTAGCATTTCCAAGACCGGGATTATGAAAAGCGGATGGCGCAGATTATAAATAAAAAAATTGCAGCGACGTCACTTTAATCCTTTTATGGATTGTCAGCCATTCTGATTAAACCTCTTTAGCTTTGATTTTTGCCTTCATTTTCTTTCAATTTAGATCACAATAGAAGTTCTTCTCTGTTGATTCATCTTCATCCACATCTGTTTGTGCGAGCTAAGTGTTCAAAGAGCGCAATTAATTTCTGCCAATAAGCATCCAGGATTTAAGGTTTTGGGTGAACACAACATGTATTGTGCAATAAGAGACTTGTGAGGACATGCTGGTAGAGCTCACCCTACATTTGCCAGAGCTGTTCGTTTGGAGGTTGAGTTGAAGAAGTGCTGCGAATTTGAAACGCTTAACCATCGGTGGGTTGTGTGGAAGCTCTGGCAGGTCTATATGCCTATTCTTAGTGCCCACAGGAAGCAGACTCCCTGGGAGTTGCTGGAGGTCAGGAGGAAGGCCGGGATGTGTATAGCATGATTCACAACCACCGCCCACAGTTTCCTGCTCACTGGCATTAAGTCACCATACTAGTGAAGTGGGGGCTGAAAAAAGGTGCACTGACCAGTCCTTATTTAAAGTAAAAGTGTGTAATGGAAGGTGCCTGTTTCACCACAAATGCCCTAGCCCTGTTACCTCATAACCCCAAACTGACTATAGTTTAATTACAGCAGGAAATTAGTCTCTACACATGTTTGATGGAATCATTTTATTTATATTTCCACCTAATGATGTGATAGTTTGCTGCTTTGGAATTCTTGTGAACGTACGTGTATTGTGAATGAATGTGATGTGTGTTTTGAATGTGTGTTGTAGCTTCAGAAAATATGTTTCCACTGCACTTAATGGATGTTTTTTACATTATGGGAGGATTTGTGTTTTATAATATGCAAGAAATTATTCATTTCATGAGCTGAAAGAAGTCCCACAGCTGCTGGCAAGTTCAGCTTAAGTTTACATTTGGAGAATTTAACACTCTGTTTATATTACTTCAATACAGAATGGTTGGGAACAGCACCTCAGGGAAATATTCATTATGCATCTTTGTGGAAATTGTAATACTTTCTCGCTGTTGAGCAAGTCGTGCAACAAAATAAACCGAAACATTTGACTAATCCACTGCAGGTTGGAATGTAATCCCCTTTGTGTTGTGTTTTCATTCAAATCCTTCAGGTGTTTAATACAAAAGGACCTCTGAACATCTGCTTTTTACTTTCCTAAGATAAGGCGATGTAGCTTCCTTCTAATTAAGCCACTGTGTACAAAACACCAGAAATCCTATTTCAAATTCAAGGCATGGAGTTTTTATCATAACCTTCACCTTTACAACTAGAGAGACCCAACTTCTTTTCCCCAGTGAATTGGCAGACAGCTGTTATTTAACACACAGGCTAAGCCTTTGGCTTTGGAAAAGGTTCAGAGCAAATATTTCAGTGAATTAATCAACTCTGACTTAACTGTTACTACCTTTTGTTGAACAAAAATCAATCTCTGGGCTTCCCTTTTGTGATTGTTTTCTTTCAAATGGTTATCTGGTAAACTAATCACAAGTTTTCTATTGCATTCTCTCAACCTCAGCACTACAGAACTGGTCATTTTTAATAATAATTCATATTAAACGAAAGGAGAGGGATGGCTTGCAAATGGAATTCATCCAATTAGTTTTTGGCGATTTCATTATTGTACCACATGCTTGCTTCTGGCAGAATTAAAATTTAATAAACGAAACAGTCATTTGTAGAGTGCATCACTTTCTTGAATGCAAGATTTTGTTATCCTTCCTCATTCCCCAGACTCTCGGTGTTGGAAGAGCTCGACTGCAGTTTCAATGAAATGGAGGCTCTCCCCTCCTCCATCGGGCAGTGCGTAAACCTGCGCACGTTCGCTGCAGACCACAATTTCCTCACCCAACTGCCCCCAGAGGTAATCTTGAGCCCCCTTCTTGTTCATGAGTCATCTCAAATAAAAAACAAGACCCAGCACACACAAAACCTCCATGTTAAATATTCATGTGATACATAGCCTTTGGAAAGATTTGGTGTGCAAATCAAATTCATCGGAGCGATTTACATATTTACATACACAAGTTTCCGTCCGACTTCTTTGTTTCTCAACTGGATACTTTCCATGTTCACATTGCATTTTGTTTCATTTTGGTCTTTGGATTTTTTTCCTTCTTTTTTTCATAGCACAGTTGATTATTCAACTTGTTTCCAAACGAATGCTTTTGCACTGAGCTACTTTCTGAAAAGTCATACTGAAATGCAAGCCCTCTGCAAGCAGCGTGATTCTGTCTTGCTGAGTTAAGGCAGTTTTTTAAGATCATTGATCTTCCTCAACAGAGAAAAATTGCGAGTCAGTAAAGCTGTAAAAAGTGCTATTAAGGCAGCTATTACAGTGGTAGAAGCATTTGCTCTAAACCACCTGACGCTATTAGTACCCACTGTGGCTGGCAGCCCCTCAGGGTGACACACAATTGGCCATTGTGCCACCCAGGGAGGGAGGGTCACAGTAGGATGCTCCCTGACTCACTGTGCAGGAAGGCTTCCACTGAGCAGTCAGGTGCCAGTGATGTGTTGTGTCAAACTGTGCAACTAGTGCAGCCCTCCGGGACAATGATTGGCCACCTCTGCTGACATACTGAGGAGTTAAAAGAAGCATTGATTGGCTACACAAGGTTTGAAGGACACATGCTACTCTGCTCTCTTCTGAACCAATGCAGAATTTGACATCGATTGCATGGGCACACATACAATTGGGCATTACAAATGTGAGGAAAATGAAAAGAAAGTCATGGAAAACAGTACTAAAAAGTCACTAATACAAATTCAACATGAGTAATGCTAGAGGGTAATCATAATATGTGTGTGGTAACTGTCGTCCCACACTCTCCCAGATTGGCAGTTGGAAGACAGTGACAGTACTGTTCCTGCACTCTAACAAGCTGGAAACCTTGCCAGAGGAGATGGGAGACATGGACCGACTCAAAGTCATTAATCTAAGTGACAACAGGTGAGTCTCGAGCTCCCATAACTTGTATTTTTTGATCTCGTCTCACCAGCTGCTTAATATACAGGAGGCAAAATATAGCTGTGAATTCTTATGAGGCAAAAATGAAAGTTGACATGTGGGGAATTTCGCACACATCATATTTCTTGGAGCAGCACCCTGGGGAATATTCAAATATGTATCGGTGTGAAAACGATAACACTTTCTAGCCGTCGAAACCAGTTGTGCAACAAAATAGATGGAAACATTTGACTAATCCTCTGTAGGTTGGAATGTAATCCCCTTTGTGTTGCGTTTTAATTCAGATTCCTGCGGGTGTACAATATAAAATGACCGGTGTGAAGCGTAGTTAAGCCAACTGATCGCTTCTGCGCGTGTCTGTTGAATAATGTTTGCTTCCATTGCCCTCCAAAGGTTGAGGAACCTGCCTTTCAGCTTCACCAAGCTGAGCCAGTTGACTGCCATGTGGTTATCCTGAAAACCAGGTGTGGACCCTTTGATATTGTCTGCATGCACAAAACCTATTTTAAGCTTGGTAACGGTCAACCTCCATTTTTAAAATTAAACAATGAATTTAGCTGAATTACATATTGTCGCTTTCTCGTTGTGCATATTTCTTGAAAAAGGTGTGCTCACTTAGTATCTGTTTTTTACTGATCTCTTTTGTCATTTTGGAGCTGTGTGAATACAGTAGTTGAGTGGTGGCACTGAACCAGTTTCTGAGGCAGTGAGCCACCCTCTTGTTTTGAGAAAAATCATTCTGCCCAGCAAGCTTGCGAGACAGGTTTAGTGATCAAGGCTACTCTTAACATTTAATTATTTCATCCAGCGGTAAAAAAGCTATTTGTGTTAAATGAAGTATGAAAAAGCTGAATAATGCCTAATTGGTGTGCTTTGAGTCTGAGGTACCAAGATGAATGAAAAAGCGAGATAAAAGTTATTGATTTTACTTTGTTTAAAACAAGTGTGTCAAAATGTAGTGTGCAATTTAGTGTGAGAATTCCTGTCAAATGTGTTGTACTTTGGTGTATACCAGGTTATTATAAAATAACCATATATTTGATACTATACACTACTTTGTGTGTGGTGATAATACTTGTCTCATAATATTTTGAGCATGAAGAATGTATTCACTTATTCACTTTCACAGTATTAGTATTTAATGATGTCAATTTCTCCCTCTTCAAGTCAAAGCCACTCATCCCTTTGCAAAAAGAGGAAGATCAAGAAACTAGTAAGACTATGCTCACCAACTACATGTTCCCCCAACAGACGAGGACAGATGACTGTGAGTGAACAACCAAAATGAAACCTCATGCATGTCTTTTAGTACTTATACCTTAAGGTCATGATCAAACAAGAGAAAGTGTTTCAGTAAGTTACCAGGCTACATTAATGTAGAATAAAAGAGGAAGATGAAAGCAGACAAAAAAGCTATTACTACTAACGCTTCATGCTTATCTACCCCTGCCAGTCATAACCTGCTCAAAATAAGACGCTTGGTTTTCTTTGACTGCTACATAATATATTCTCTCTCAGAACACATTTTGAGAAATCTCACAGCCACACATACCAAGCCCAGGTGCAAAGTGTTATTTGTCTCTTTCAAAGTCACACTGAAATGAAACCAGCCAGAATGTTCATTAGGCATCCGTTAGCCAATTTCCCTTTTAGAATCTCATTACATTTTTCAAAAGGATGAAGGTTTTCTCATTCTCTGGAATGTAAAATATGACCAGGTCTAATTGCGTTAAGCACATCTACAGTGACGTGGGCTGTTATTTCTGCATATATTTACCTCAATGAATTTTACAGGAAATACTGCTAATGAATGCAAAGTACAAGTGTGAATAGATTATTTGTCATTTTTATCACCTGGTTGCATTATTTTGAGTTAGGCTGCATGATATGTGACTGCATGTCAAACTACTTCACATTTGTCTGCGTGTCAAACTACTTTACATGCACGGCAGTTGGCAATATATGTAACAAATCATGTTACATTTCATCAGAATTCAGTATGTGTTGTAGTACAGTTGAATGTAGTTTCATATCAAAACAGTAGATAAGATTAGTGCTGCAACAACATTCATTTAATGATTACTTTTACAATAAGATACCAACATGGTTTGGGAATTTTCTATATCACAATATTCTTTGCATTCAAAATAATTTGCCTAGGTAAATATTATACTTTAGAATGTATATTTGTGTACACACTTCTGCTTGTCAATGTCAGGATTCAGCATGTATTTGTTGTCTCAAGGAGATTGCTGAAGGAAGCAGTATTTAATTAAATTCTACGCTGCATTTTACGTGATTCGTTGCCCTTGCATTCTGCTTAAGCAATGTTGTCCAAATCCTTTTTTTGCATCCTCAGACATCCCTGTCTCCGACAACGAGAGCTTCAACCCCTCCCTGTGGGAGGAGCAGCGTAAGCAGAGGGCTCAAGTGGCCTTCGAGTGCGACGAGGACAAGGACGACCGTGAAGCACCCCCACGGGTTGGTGCCTCCCGCACAGACCGTACCCCGCGGCCTGCCCCCGCAGGGAGCATTGAGCTTGATCTCATTGTCTGCTTTTATGTTTTAATGTGAGACAAATTGAAACTGGCCCACAGCAATGTCACTGTAACTGTTCTGAAAAGTGGGTAAACCCACAGGGCCCAGATCTAGTTCTCCTGAAGTGCCACAGAGGCAATTGTGTTTTCATGCCTGCGACATGTTTGATATTCAGAAATGTACTGGAGAGAAATACAGTGCTGCTGAGCAGGTGAATAACTGTACAGGAATTATGGGAATCCAGTAGTTCTACTTCCATTAGTGTAAAAATCAACTCCAGCTTCTAAAGTATGAAATTCACACCCAAAATGTCCAATCACATTTGATAAGGTTTGGACTGGAAGTTCAAAATCCTAGTGTGGGTCATTCTTGTCTATCACAGCTCCTTTCTCAAACTTGTTAACTGGTCACCCCTACTCCAGTTCCCCTTAATTTTATAAAGTGATGGCCACAAATGACCTGGGAAGGATTGTGAATTCGTATGGTCCCTCAAGCCAAACTCGCACTCCATAGTTGACACGGTCATACGCGTTCTGTGTTTTCGTAGGAGGGCAACCTGAAACGCTACCCCACCCCGTACCCCGAGGAGCTGAAAAACATGGTGAAGACGGCGCAGAGCATTGCCCACAGGCTTAAAGAGGAGGAGTCGAGCGAAGAATCGGGCAAAGAGGCCAAACTATTGGACACGGTCCCTGTGGGACTACAGAATGTTGGAGTCAAGGTTTGCTGTTCTGCATTACTTGTATTTAATGTCTTTTCCTAGATACGTGAAGTTATCTATTGTTATCTACGGCTTTGAAGTTACAGTTCCACTTATCTGTAAAGTAAGGTACATGCCACTTAAAGGACTTAGAAGGAAGTCCTTAAATGGAAACATGTTACCCATATATGTACAGTATTCCCTCCTGCAATGAAAAGGGGATTTTTTTGTTTGGTCCTTTCTGATGAGTACTCTTGTCTATGCTGAACAATAATTATTTATAAATCGTAGGGGTGCAGGAAAAAAATCTGTACTGTTAAGAGCCACAATATTACTTTTCATTTCTATTGGTGATATTGTGATATTTTTCAGTTTTGTGAAACTATGTAACTTTAAATGTTTACATTTCCTCACACGAACAGACTGTATATATAACAGAAGTATATTGTGCTAGTGAACTGAAACACCCACACAACTGTAATGGTATTGTTGCCTATGTATTGTCATACGTATTTTTAAAAGTCGATATTTCCTCTCATAGCAAAGGAACTCTTTTATGAAATGTTGTTGTCCATCAGGAAAAAATTGAAATTTAAATATTCAAAAAGAGTACAAGGTATAGTGCTAAAAGTTAATTAGCATATTTTTGCTCTTTTTGTTTTTCCATTTATTAATCTGTGGTTTGGACAGTGGAGTAATTGCCAGAATGAAGCTGAAATGTGTTTGCTTGTACTAATGATTAAAATGTAATTTGCTTGAAGTTTCCTGTCATTCCATTGTGACATTTCCATTTTTCTTGCAGGTAATTGAAAGTACCTGTGCAAATGGTGAGACAGCGGAATCGGATCCAAAGTCTGCTATGAGCAAAACTGAATCCTTCAGTACACCTGAACCCAGAGAGTCTCCAGACATGCAAAATTCAGAAAGCACGTCACTCAATACGACTAATGGCACAGCAACCAATCAGGATCATGCTCTCAAGGTACAGCACGTGAATACTCAGATGTTTATTTCTCTGCCATCAGAAACCCTTCAATAAGCCTGTGAATTTGTAAAGCGTTCAGGTCTAAATGTTATTTACAAGTTATGTATGGTGAACACTTAAGATTGTAATGTTTAGAAAGGGCTATTTCAGGATGTTTTCATCTGTAGGTCTTGTTGGTCAAACCAGAACTGGGGAGCAGTTTGTCAAGCTCAGCAAGGGCTACTTAATTTGACCATGCTGACAGTGTTTGTGCTGTTCTAAAATGTGAGGCTAAAGGTGTGATTAGTCAAACAAGTATGTTATTTCCTCCAGACGCCTCTATTGTAGTGGAGTGAATGATGGGATATTACAGGTGAGAAAATTAGAAAATTAGAATTAGAAAATGTCACAAGTCCCAGAGTTGTATTATCTTACTATGTTGTTTATTACTGTATTGTATTATATTGTAAATATATTTTGCCATGTGCATACTGATTCCATACTCCAGGTTTGCCTTCCTATTGAAGGCAAGACAACTGGACTGAATTTTGATGACTTATTTACTGCTTAAGTATACCAACTTGCAAACAGTCATTTTCATCTTGGATCATAGTGTAGGTTATTGTAACCACCTATTGTAAGCACCCTCTCTACAGTCAGCATTATTGAGTCAAACTGACCTGTATTTAACATATGGAGGGCAGCAAGTAACCTAGCCAGTCGTTTCAGGACAGTAGAACCTTATGTATCCTGGTATTTATCACTAAATATTTGTTTGTATAGTTGTTTGGGGGCAGCCTATAGGTTAAGGTACATGACTGGAACCCCTGAGGTTGGCAGTTCAAGTCCCAGTCCAGCCACAGCAAGAACACCATTGCTGTTGGGCCCTTGAGCAAGGCCCTTAACCCCACATTGCTCCCAGGGGGGATTGGCCCTTGGTTCATCTAATCAACTGTAAGTCGCTTTGGATAAAAAAGCGTCAGCTAAAATGACAGTAATGTAATGTTTGTGTTATGTTGCTGTCGCTTATGGAAAATGTGCGTCACTTGGCCGTCATCTCTTAGTCACCTCAGTGTACTCCAGGTTCAAGGCCTCTATTAAGTTTCAACACAACACACGTTTTCCTCAACTTTGAGTAAGCAGTTTAAGCAGGTGTTCCTTTTTTGGCATAACTGTCAAAAGCTTACGTAATTTTCATTACTTGGAGTGTTTTAGATTGGAAATTGATTGAGCTGAACTTCTGCGTTCATGGTAAAAAAAAAAAAAAAAAACCAGAGGTGTGGAGATCAAAAGATTTTCATTAACTACATTCATAAAAGATTTGCATTCAAATGGCCAGATTTAAAAAAGCATTTTTCTAACATTAACATTTTTGCACATGCAGTGTCAGTGACTTGGTTTGTGACTGGAGCAAACAAACTACCTCAACCAATCACTCTCTTAGTCTTTTTGTACCCGAAAACAGTTTTGCACATTCTAAATGCTGTAGTAAATCAAACCCAAAGCTTTTCATTGAAGATTCTTTTTGGTTACAGGAGTTAAAAATATATGCTTTTTTGCATAACGTCCTACTCAAAGGGCGTACTTCACAGCTGGATGGAGTAACGGTGCCTGTCTCCGTTTGCCTGCCCCTTAACAGGAATCTGTGGACCTGTCCTTTGGGGAAGAGGGGATGAAGATGGCTGAGATGCTTCCTCCTCTGCTTGAGTGCTCCAATAGCCAGCCTAAAGTGGTGACCCTCAACAAGGAGAGGAGAGGTACCAAGCACTACCTTTTACTAATCAGGTCTGGTACATTAGCACTGAATAGTTAAATGGAGAACACTGCCTAGTGTTTGAGGCAGGGGCATAGCAAGAAATTTTGGGCCCTGTACACAGGCAGACTCTGAGGGCCCCTGTACTGTTAATAAAAAAAAAATCCCAGATTTTCACGGGCCTCTTCAAAGCCTTGGGGTCTGTATACTTAGTACCCTTTTTCCCCCTAGCGCTACACCTCCTGGGTTGAGGTGGAAAAGATCTGTTGGATTTACTTTAATTTTTCCCTTTTCATAACTATTCATCCTCTATATTATGAAAGTAATCCACAACCTCTGGCTATCTGTATATACAGAGATAGATAACATGATGGAAAAACCAAACGAGAAAAGAATTGTTTCTGAAGTAATTAAATTGTCATGTCCTTCAAAAATATGCTGAAAATACTAGAGCTTCTAAAGCAACATAAAATATGTAGTAACTATTGAAATAAATCAAACAGTAGTTGCCAAAATTGCAGGTGTTTCAGCCAAAAAACCAAAATTATTACTCCTCCTGGTAGAATTATTGTAATGGAATATGGAGCCATTTTGGGTGGCCAGGAACACCCTATGGTGCAAACATTGCTTCTCTAAGATGGTCCCATAATCAGAGATAATAATTTTCCCATTTATTTAGTTGATAGCAGTTTCACAAACATCAGGATCAAGTCAAACACATTCCATGTTAACTCACCAGATCTGAATATCATACAGGACACTCTGAAAAATAGTTTGTGGATGGGATTTGATTATGGAGGTTGACTCACCTCCCGTAATTTGTTGGGTCAAATAGTTTGTTGTTTGATATTGATAAAGCCTTTTACCTTTTTTCACAGACGATTCTAAAGACACAGACTCCCTCCTGGATGAGACAGCGGCCAACAGTAACCACAACAACAGCAACTGCTCATCTCCCTCCCGCATGTCCGACTCTGTGTCCATGACCAGCGAGAGCAGCCAAGACCCCTCTCCCTGTACACCTGAGAAAGAGGCCAAGACTCCCATCACACCCCAGTGCAGGTGACTGGAACCATCCCCATCACCAACGCCCTCAGCCTTCACACTTTTCATAGGGTGTGAAGTGGGTGTTTGACCAGCAGAGCGTTGACACATTTTTTTTTCTAACAGTTATTTCTTTATGTAGCGCTCTGCTTTCAATGATTAAGGATCGGTTCTTTTCAAGGATTACTTATACTGTCTCCCTGCATATAGAGTTGCAGCACAGTGCTGTATTCAAACCAAACAATACATAATTTGATATAGTTTTCCTGAAAAACAGCAAGTTGAGAATTGCAAACCCTTTCTGAAACTTGCGGTGTTCATCTTTCTGTGTTTGATTTGTCAATGTCAGCAACATTAACGCCTCAGTGGACAAATGAGACAGTTGACCTTTTCTCACAGACTGTATGCTCCCTTTATATTGCAGTTTTACAGAAAAAGTAATAAGTCTAGACCCACCTTTTATTGTGATATTCTGTGTAGTCATGCTGCTGTAACTACAGACTGATTTTCTTTTGAGAAATGGAACAAAAGCAATGCTTCATATTTGTTTTTGTTTTTTTTTTTCGCTCCAGGCAAGAGGACGAAAATCAAAACCAGCTGGAGGACACGGCCTCCCTCCTGCAGAATGGGAACGGATCCGATGCGTCGCTGCAGCCTGTGGTGAAGAGCCAGCAGGACTACGGGTCGAGGTCAGAGAAGACGAGTGAGTTTGATCCTGCCACAGAGGAGAAGCTGCCGCTCATCGACAGGGGCACGGACCTGAGAAACGGCCTGGGAGACCCCTACAGCCAGTGGGACCAGATAAACATGAACGTGTCCCAGCTGCTGCCAGACAACGGAGAGCAGCCAGACGGCCTGGGTGAGACCACAAATGTGTACACCCCGGGGGACTTTCAAAAAGGGTCAATGCTGAATAACAACAACAATGCCCCAGAACATCTTCTAAATGGGAACAAAGACCAGAAACAGACATTCATGGAACATATCAATGGGCACACAGATGAAACTCCCAAGTTTGAGGTTTCTCACATGGCCACGGTGCACATTACAGCCAGTAGTGAAATGCCATCCTCTCAAACCGCAGAGGAACTATCCCCCCAGAAAAAGGGGACTGCAGCTCCAATGGTCAAGTCTCAGAGTGTCACTAGCACTGAGGTAGGTGGCATGAAGATCTACAATCTTGATGGTGGAGGTGGGCCCAATGAGGCCAGTGTGACAGATGCTGGTGTTCATGGACACGGTGTCATCCGAAGCAAGTCTGGATCCTTCGTTAATGATCCTTCCCTTCAGGTCTACCCAGGATCCTCTGCGGCCTCCTCAGACCTGGTCCCCTCCTCCAAGACCCCTGTCAGGTATGACACCAGCACAGGGAGGGTCATGGTTCCCGCCAACATGCCTCCACCCCAGTACAATGTCCAGTACACCAGCAGTGCCGTGCCCGCCGAAAACCTGTGGACTCAGAGGACGCCAGTTCCACCGGATCAAATGTACCTCCCGCCCCATCACTCTCTGGCTAACACCAACTACTCGAACCGCAACAATGCCCCACCTTACCTTCTGCAGCCCCAGCAGCGGGGCATGCCGAGGCCCATGGATGCGTGGGGCAAGGACCGGTTCTTGCCCCCTGCTCCCCCAAGGAGCTCCGTTCAGAGGCAGAGCAGCAGCTCCTCCACCACCTCCATGCCGGATCCGCGTCGGATCCATCTGCCGGATGGGGGGGAGTACATGACCTATTGGGACATCCAGGCCATGGGGCGAGGGCCCCCGCAGATGGGCCCCGGTGGGCAGCGGCCCCTCTCCGCCCGGACGTACAGCATGGACGGGCCGAGCGCGTCCCGCCCGCAGATCACCCGGCAACATGCCCACGAGCTGCCCGAGAGGACCATGTCGGTCAGCGACTTCAACTACCAGCGCCCCAGTCCCAGGAAGTGGGCCGCCCCACGCGTTAAGTCTGAGGACTCCTTACTGGATGCTCCGGCTGGTGGCAGGGTTCCCGTTGACTGGAGGGACAAGGTCCTGCAGCACATTGGAACCAAGATGGTGGAAAAGGTAGATATCTAGTGTAACTCCTTGCTTTCTAAAAGAAACAGGAAGCGATTTAAAAGTACAGAATTCTTTTCAAGGCAAATGTGGGTAACCTGTGACTGCAAGCAGAAAAGTCAGGATCTTAAGGACATGTACACTCACGCACCCTCAATTCTCCATTCATTTGCCAAAGTCTTGCACTGTAACTTATATAAAAGCATGTCATGTTCTTGGCAATCCGTATGTTCCAGCAAAATAAACAGTTGGAAATCCTAACTATCATTACTCAATACCACATGTGGTTGACATTCATGTTTCATTGAGCACTCCACCCAAAAACTTTAATTTGTGAAGTGCTTGTAACATATTAAATAGTTGGTTTTATTTCTGTCCTCTTGCCAGTCAGTGCCGGTTCCTCCCAGCCAAACTATGTTGTGAGCATGCGAGTATAATTTGGAGCATGTATTGTAAAAGCTGTCCTTGCAGACATTTTACAGAGAAGCCCACTGTGAAGTGCAGTTCATTAATCCAGACTGGTAACAGAAGAAAAACTGTAAACTGGGATCATTCCAGGGTATCTGGAGCGATTCACTGTTGAAATTTAGAATGTGATGACTTCACAAGTAAACCCAGGGGCAGGATGCTGATTAAGCAGAAGTCCTTATCGTCATTAGTGGCATCTACTCAAATTCAGCAATCAATGCAAAAACACATCTGGATCTCTGAATAGCGGTTTCACCAGGAACCTCTAGGAGGAATAATTGTTTCCAAAGCAGTGAAAGGGCTGAAAGTGATTGTTTCATGTCATGCGGTTTTTTTACGGTATTAGTGACTGTTCGCAAATGACCGTTCTCAAAGGCAGGGTCAGTGCAGACAAGAGCAGTTCTAGTTACTCTCTGTTCTCAATGCAGCTTCCCTCCACTCAACACCATGAAAAAATAGTATATGTCTGCATTCTCATGGTTTGTTGATGTACAGCATAATGGCGTTATTCCTTCAGATTGATGGACACAAACCCGGACTGGACTGCTTGTCTCTGCTGGTGAATGCGTCATTGAGTTATTGTTCTGGGCAGACATGAATATGTAAATGTCATGAATGGCAAACAGAAAGGGGCATGTAGGGAAACATACAGTATATCAGTGGAGGCTGCTTGCATATGAATGAGGAGGGAAGGAGCCGATGTGAATCGGTAGAGAGGAGAAAATGGGTACATCATCCTCCCCTCCCCCCTTATCTCCACCCGACATACAGTCTGGCTTTATAAATCCGGCGCTGGCTCAAGTTTAAAGTAAAATCTAATCCACGGAGAAGCTCCATGGCTTCTCACAAGGAATATTTTACATCTGCAGACTTCTGGGGGATCCCCAGACCAGCCATCGGAAATAGCCTCTTAACTCCGCCGCTCCTCAAACCGGTTATAGTTTTCCACCATATTACACAGTAAGGTCCTACAGTAGTTTCAGTCTTCAGTCAGGATCAGTTTTTGTTTGTGTAACCAATCTAAATTTGAATCTAAAAGAATGGCTTGATGTCAAAGTCTTGATGTGTTTTATGTATTGACAGTGATACTACAAATCTATTTACGCATTATCACGAGGTAAATTATTTCACACATTATATTCACATCATTTCTGGGTAATTATAGGTAATGTAATACCATCACAATCTTGGTTCAGAATGAATCGAATATGGGTAAAATCTGAGGTAGTCAGTCTCACATATTTCTCAAAATCATGTAAATATGAAGCACTCAATATCCAGTGACTGAAAATGATAAAATAAGGGTTGAGACTCATAGGGAGAAATGGCACGGACACATTTTAAATGGCCTGGTTGAGACAAATAATGGTACTTGTCAGAAATACATTTTAAGCAGTGAGGTAGTTTTTCAAAATTGATGCACACATGATAGTGAAGTACTAGGGACTGTAGGGAGTGCTTCATTCAGTGAGTATGACATTGATGAATATCTGACATGTCATTTTCCCATGCAAGAAAATGTCTGGGAGGTCCCCTTTATACATTTGCATTTATATCAAAGGTTTCCTCTGATATCAAAATGATATGTATCCTCTCGTACAACTTCATTGTGCTTTAAAATGATAGTGAAGGAATTTCACGTTTGCTTGACAAACTGTCTATTCTGACTTGGTTTACAATAATTTAAAATGGCAGGCAATATATGCTGCACTATAGAATTTATTTGATGTAGCCTCCCTAAGGGTGTGAACAGCTGTTCCCATAGCAAGGTGGTCTATTTTTGTTTGGGCTATGTCTACCCCTGCAGTGGAGTCTGTGTAATAGCAACGCCTCACTGAGTCAAATCGCAGCTCCTGGCCTGCTTTAGACAGCACACACAGATATGGGTGTCAAAGGGCGCTTGGCAAGGGTTCCAGTAGATCCATATTTGTTTATCCTATTTGTTCTGTGCAGATAAAGTTCCATGGTAATTATGCAACAGTGGCTTTCCCAATGTTTTGTGTATGCTTGACTTATGTATGCATGAAAAAGGGGTGTGTTTTTTGGATAGAGTTTGTAATACCCAGCTACATCCAACTAGTTTGCTCTTTTTAATTTCAGCCGTCGCTCTTAGAGTCAGGCTCAATATTTCATATTACCTTAGAACATTTTTTTTTAATGCATTTTGCCAGCCAACTTCCTTGAGCAGATAATTGCCAGAAGATTGACTGAAATGATAGGTAAAGAGAGCTTCTGCTAGACTGAATGTGACCTGCATATTTGAGGTTCAGCCAAGCTGAATCTTGCTGCAGCTAACTACTGTTGTGTCTCTCAGTTACAGCTTAGGCCGGAGGCAGTGCAGTAGTTTGTCCTAGTTACAGTAGTTTACGATGATCACAGCAACACTGTGCATTTCCATCCTCTTATGTATTCAAATTCCTATATAAGTATTAGAGAAATTGCCCTTAATATCACTTATTTTTCTGTATTACATTTATGTTAAGATACTTAAATGCATAGAAAAAGCTATAACCAAATTAGCCTGCTCAGTGTACTTAATGTACCCCTAACAACTGAATTAAGAACAGGTCATGCAGCCCTATCCTAATCCCTTCTATTAAAGAGATCTCATGCTTACACAGATTCAGAGTCAGTGCTTAGAGTCAGTACCTATTCTAAACGTATGAATATGCATTCCTGCATTGCAGCTACCCAATTGCTGTAATAATATGATCCAATGGTGGTTATAAATTATGTGTATATGTTGCCTTTGCTGTTGTACTGAAGGGTCATAGCACACATGCTACATTAGTGACACCCAGTGGTTGCAAAATAAGGGGAAAAATTCATTGTTTTCTTTCAGACATTTAATTTTGGACAAAGCTTTGCTGCAGAATGGTAGCTTTCTGAGAAATTCAGGTTGATGATATCACAGCAGCTTGTCCATCAAGCTTAGATTCTCTCTTTTTAGCTCTCAAATAGAAGCTTATTCTGTAATTCTGCTGCCATCCCAGCGTTTCACCCATTTTTATTCTGACTGTTAGCATATGACAAATCATGCAAATGAAATGAGTCATCTCTGTAATTTCATCAGTGGCCCTAAAAAATTCATATCTTGTCATGTTTTAATTTAATTATTTTTCTTACTGTCATGGGCTGTTAGCTTTAAAGTTAGAGGCTGCTGTTCAATCTAGCCATAATGTACTTTGTCCTTGAGTTTGGGTAAAAAAAATTAAGCGCCACTTTCATCACTTCTTACATAATATTATGAATTTGGCTGTCCCTGAAATTAATGAGAAATGTTACATAAGAATAAGAATGTAATTGGATTTTCCTTGGGGAGACTTTCAAGGGATTGCTTTAACCTTCTCTGCACCTGGCTAAGATATCTATATCAAAAAGATACAGTTTTAGAAAACAGCAAAAAATCAATACTATGTGCTAAAAAAGCTCTTTAAATGAATTTTAAAGGCTGTAATTATGCAAATATAACTATTAAATATAAGCGTGGCAAAAGTGTAATAACTTTACTATCATCCACTTTTGGACTTTTAGTAATTGCAAATCACATTTCTCACATCACTGAACTTTGCGACTGAAAATGTAATTTTACAAAGGGGAGTTGCTGATGAGTTGACTTGAGTTCTGGGATGGTCTTTGGCCTCCCCTCATACACCTGGTCTTTCCAGGGGCCTCACAGAATGAAATCAGGAGGATTCTTGGATGTCATCACCACTGCGATACAGGCCATTAGTCAGGAACAGTGACAAACAAGTCATCAACAATTCCACTTGGCCTACGGCTCTCAGCATTTCTGTTAACGTCCTTTGTATGCAGCTGAAATTTTTAGTGCCATTTTAAATACGAGTAATATGACTTACAATTATTTATTATTATTGGATAATGATAAAATGATTAAACTTTCCCTGGGGCTCTGTTTTCCAGTCACCATGTTACTTTTTTTAAAGCACCATCTATTTTAAAAAGATTTTTACCAAGATTTAATTTATCATCATTATCACTGCCACAGCACAGCTAAATAAAGGTCAGAATGTTTTATATTGACTAAGAAACTTTTTAGATTGAGTCAAAAACTTTTTTTTTCAGTAAGTGCCCGGAAACTCAAATCTCCAGACATTCCTTGCCTTACCACCTGGGAGCAGCACTTACTGACATTGGTCAGATTGTCAGCATAACATGGCATGTCATATTTTACACATGCCTCTCCTATGTGTAGTTTGTTTGTTTATCCCCAGTGCAAATTTCTTCCCTCATCCTCAATCTGCCTTCACTGAGCTGTTGTGATTGATTAGGAAATAAGAAAGCAAAAGTGGGCGGCTTTGTTGATCTGAACTGGACCCCTTTCACCAGGAGAGGAATAAGATGGGTATGCAAGACTGTACCATAAACGATACTATCACATATTTTCTGATCCTTTTATCTAGCCCCATACAGGCTGTTCAGGGACCATCTTCACTCTGTCTCTTGTCTTTAGTAACTGGCACGAGTCGTTAAACCGAAACATGAGGAACCCTGAATCATGATTGTGCTTTTTTTGTGTGTGGTCCCCAGGTGCCTTACACAAACGGACAGATGTGCCCGAGAGGGCGACCCCAGATGCCAGTAGCCAGACACCCATCCAGAGAGCAGCTCATAGACTACATGATGCAGAGGGTATCCCAGCAGCACCCGGGACATCCCTGCCCTCCTCATGAGCACCTGCAGCAGGAGGTAGGATATAACGATGCTATCTGTCTGTCCCATCCAATCAGTAATTGTAAAACTTTTAATCTGATTTGGTGCGGAGCAGGTTACAGGATAGCCTGTATTACACAAGGTTAAAATAATAATTAATGACATTTTTTCTATTTTTCCATTTTAACAACCCCCACTAAACAATATCTGTAGCTCCATCCAGTGCATTGGTTGTTAAAAGTCTTACATTACGTAGCATATACGACTGCATACTGAGAATGGTTCTGCAGTAAATACATTTACATTACATTTAGGCATTTCGCAGATGCTCTTACCCAGAGCGACTTACAAAAGCGCAATCAATGAGCTAGAACAGTCGAGGTAATAAACAAGTAATTCTGCCCGTAACTGATTATACTCCCCACCAGTCTGCATGATATCTTTAACTGCTTTCAGAAAGTTCTCATGTGAGTTTGAGGCTGTAGTTAGGTAGAGGAGATGATGTGTGATCAGTGTGCAGCATTAAATGGAGCTGAATATGTATTCGTATAATGTATATTAAACAAAATAGAAAATACATAACACAATGTAATGATTAGGCTTTGTTCTTTGTTGCAGGTCCGAGTGAAAATTGAGAAGAATCCAGAACTGGGTTTCAGTATATCAGGAGGCGGCAGGGGCAATCCTTTTCATCCAGAAGATAATGTATAAAACTCTATTCTACTCGGAATTTTGATAAATGTTCTTAAGCATACAATTATTATTAAGCATTTACATATTCCTTTGCATTTTCATAAAACTTCCAATGGTTAAATCACATTGTGATTCCCAATCCACATAATGCATTGCACTTGAAATATATGTCGCTAAAGAGCAATATATGTTTACATTTTGATGATAATGTCAATGATAGTTTTACTTATAATGTATTACCTGGTGTTCTACCAGGGCATATTTGTGACAAGGGTCCAACCAGAGGGGCCTGCATCAAAATTTCTTCAGCCAGGAGACAAGATTGTTCAGGTACAGTGGCTTGTATTTGTGTCAGTATTTGTCAATGCAGAGACTTATTTTAACGCCATGGTTATAGTTAGATTTCATGCATTATTTAAAACATTTCCCAACATTTATGTCAGTCATTTTGTCTTCTGTCATTTCAGGCGAACGGATACAGCTTTGTAAACATTGATCATGGACAAGCTGTCTCGCTGCTAAAGACGTTTCCTAACACTGTGGAACTCATCATTGTTAGAGAAATACCTGCATAGCAGGAAGAAGAGGAAGACCAGGTCCAGTGGTTCAGGAAATGACTGTGGAAAAAAACCAGATGGATAAAAGAAACATTTGTTTTACTGTTGTTCCACACTGAGCAGCTGGGCCTTTCAAGAGGTGTATGAACTGCTCATGGTGAATAACTTTAGTTGGCTGTGGTAAAGGGGTACCAAACCAGTGGCAAAGGGAGAGACTACGATTATTAGACCCCATGTCTTATTTTTTTATCATGATTGCCAGTAAAATGGTGGACTACTTTTTGTGAAAAAAATGGGCGTTCTGTACAGACCTGTAGATTTTATCTTTGGAAATAAGTCTTATACATCGTTGTATACAAATTATATATTGTAGTGAATACTGAATTTAGTTTGCCACTAGGGGGCAGGGTTTATATTTGTCACACTCTGCCTTTTTTTCAATCATGTTTCTTTTTTTTTGTTACTGAAACCACTTATTCAGTGCACAGGATGTGAGAATGAAATGGACATCATTTTCTACATTGTGTGAATTTTCTCAGCAAAGGTTCTTGAATTTCCTGGGACAGCGCTGAGAAGCTAGACACCACTTGGGGAAGCATCCGTATTGAACCTGCTAGCGTAACACTTTGGGTTAGAGGGAGTACCTCTACATCACAGCCAAGCCTCCTGTCTTCTACACTCCAGCTATGAAACACTGACATTTAACTCATACTTGTTTCAAAGTGCTCCCTGTCAAAACGAAACGTGTCTCATTCTGGCTCTGAGGACGCTGAAGACTTGCCTCAGATCACTGCCCACAGAGCGTAGTGAACCCTGTCCGTCAGAGAGATACAAGTGCCAGATCTGAGATGAGGAGTTTTTGGGAGACAACAATCTGCTCAGCCTTAATTTGCCTCGCTGTTTAGAAAGACAGACAGACAGGAGGTTGTGTGTACCAGGTAACCAAAGCAAGTGCCTGATTGGGCATAGAGGTGGGTAGTATTCGCTGAGGGTCATGGGATGGAAATACCCTCAGACCCTTTTTTCAGGCACATGATCACAAAGGACTTCTCTCCAAATCACTCACCCGAAACAGATTACCAGGAAGCGTATAATCATTGAATACATTCCTGAGATCTGCATTTCATTCAGCACTGTAATATATTGTAAGAAAAATGCCTCTCTTGGGTCAAATCTGCATCTTCATTGAAATCATGAAAGGTGTTTTTTTTTTTTTACATTTTCATGTAGGAATACAATTTTCTGTGTGGAATCTTGTCTTATGAGCAAGGCCAAGGACAGCAGGATGAAATGATGTAGAATTCTGTGAATGAGAGGAAGCCGACTGTGTTCTGCGAAAGAGCGATATTCCTGACTGGCATTATCTGTACTGTTTATGAGATGTGTGAGAATTGATTACAGAGGAAATATATCTGTTAGCATTTTTTATCAAAATGGTAGCCCTTTAAGTACAATCTAATTGTACATGATTTTATATTCTACTTTTTTAAAAATGAAAATCTGTGAGTTGTTGTGGTGTTGCAATGCCTGAGATGTCAAATGATATTTGATAAACATGCAAGCTGCAGAAATGAGGCAACTGTGTTCATTTCATCGTTCCCCATTCATTTTGCTAATACACAGAGCAGCGGTTGTACTAGTTGTACTTCAGAGGTCCAACTGTCAACTGCAGAGATGAAATCAGTCTCTTGAAATGTGCATCCTTCGATTGAGTGCCAAGAAAAACTCATGATGAGAAGGTATTTTTATTAAACAAGCTTTCTTTGCTCTGACTGGCTATGTCTACATGCACTTGTTTTGGATCCACAGAGAGTCTTGGGGAAAAAGCCCATTTAATCTTGCAGTTAACCTGCTAGCAGTTGGCCTGTTATATTCGAACAGTCAGGTAAACACCATAGGTCAACTTTTATTGAAATTGTAATTTCATTAAGTGGATAAATTTTAGTTATGTAATAAATTAGCATTAACATACCAGACACTGAAACACCTTATTTTGCTTAACATGCTTGATTTTGTTTCAAAGGCATAGCTGCTTTCTTACAACACAACAGCTAATGGTACTGTCTGCGTCTTAGCAAATCATCTTTGTCTTCTCTTCCGATTTAGGAAAAAGCATTATGTAGAGAACAGTTTGTTAGTATAAACCCTTTTTTATTTTGCTTGTACATTTTTGTTCCATATTGTCTGAAGTAAATCACATGAACCACTGTCCTTCACAGGGGAAAATTAAATTTGACATTCATATAGAAATGGACAGCTTTATATTTCTTTTGATTTTTGGACAATTGTAACACCTTCTGTTCTCAGTTTAAGGTTATATTTTTTTAAAGATGAGAGTCAATTTTGTCTTATCGTGAAATGTTGATAGAAAACTCTCAATGCTAAAATATTCCTGTTAAATAACAACTGTGAAACGGAACCTACTTCATGAGATCTTCTGATATATATTGATAGCAACGATGCTATCAACATACTTTGCATTAGTCAGTCATTTAGGAATTAAATGAGGGTTTTATGTTCATGTCTCCTGTCATTATATAACCATTTTCCTTTCCACCTGCAGTTAGCACATTCAATCTTATTTATTTATCTATCATTTTTGTCTCTGTGATTATGTGACAGACATTACTAATCAATGTGTACATACTTAAAAAAGTTGAGATAAGTGAACATGACTTTCTATAATGTCAAATAAATTTAAATACATAAACAACCTGTTCACTGTATACAATGAAATGAAAAGAATGATTCACAATACTCAACATTCCAGACTGTTTATATTCTCTCTATTTCTGACATAGCCTTTGTAAAATGTGAAATAAACTAATGCTCTTGCATATTTGGGATAAATTGAGTGTTTGTCCTATGATTGTTTTCCGAGTGCATTTTTTGTTTCTTTAACAAGGCTGAAAGCAGATCTAAAGTCCTATTTTAAACAGAGGTACTTGCAGTCATATTTGTAGCTGCGTAGGACATATGTACTGGCCTCTTTTGGCACAATAGACTAAATTATTGCTTTGGAGAAATCAAAATGTGAACAATAATATCTATCGGTTCGGATAAGAGAACAGTTGGATTGCAACAGAAAGTAGAGTTGGTTTTACCATTTGTTTCACTAGTACTTGTTGAAGGAATTCACAGTGAAGGTCATGAATCAGATAAAAGTGCCAGAGCAGCAGGAAGCAATGCTGCCAAGCAGCATGACTTGAATTAAATGAAAATAAAAAAAGAAAATAGCATACTTGGCTTTCTCCTTGCTGTGTTTTTAATGAAAAACCAATGGTTTGGCATATATACCTTCACCAGGATGCAATTAAAAGACCAAACCAATGCATTTTCAATTGTTGTGGTATTTTTCAGAGATGAGAAGCATAAATTTAGAAATACTGAATTTCTCAACCATAGTCATGTACAATCTTTGAGACAAACTTTTGAGAGTCATATTTTCAAAAAACTCTTAGAGAGAAACATGCATTCAAGCTTTTTTGTACTATGCATCATTTTGTCTTTTATCAATCTTCTTATGAACCACTTATGAAATGACTGGTTGACAAAGGAAAATGGAATCTGGCTACATTATGTGAAACTTGTGAAAGTGTGAGGCCATCCACTTACTTGCTCTGTTGTCCCGGTGAATTTAATCATGTAAATGAAAAATATTCAATCTGATTGGCTCTGTTTTCCAACATCACAGAGTGGAACTGTGAAGGTTCACATACTTTTCATCTTTTTCTCCCCACTATCTTTCTTTATAAGGTTCAGCTGGGTTGTGCCTCTTGCTCTCTCTATCCATCACTCCCCTAGAAAACAATAAAGAGTTGTGCCAATGTGCCAAGTTGCCTTCTCCCTGCGTTAGCATCCCGTGGGAAAGTGGTACTCAATAATTTGACTGAACTGAATAAAATGCATTCAGTGCTATTTGAATAAAACACATTCTCCTATCAATAAGCTAAAGCTCTCCACCCACCTACCCAACAGCCCTGGACTAACAAGAATGGGTAATTCTTTGAGCCTTATTAGCATTCTATACAAGCCATGGTGCACTGGACACAATTTGCCTGTCTCAAATTTTCTCTGATAATGAATGGGGGAAAAATAAATGCAAGACAGTGGAACATTTTGACTCATTTTCACAATCTGTGGATAATTTAAAATGCATATGGACCAAAGGGTGTCTGCAACAGACGTAACAGATCGTAGGGAAGGCCAAACGCTCCTGTTGCTATTCAGGCTTAGCTGGGATCCGTTTGGCAGAAATAAGGTTTAATTAAACATGTAACAGTAATATTTAAAACACAAACTCATTTTCCCATATTTCATTGCATTTTCTATGTATATTTCCTGAAACAAGGACTCAGCTAATAAGCCATTGTATTCATTTATAGCACAGTTTCTCAAATAATCTTCATCTTGCCATGATTGGATCAGCACACTGCATTTGGGTGGCTCAGCACTGCTGTATGTCCATTAGCACTAGCGTACATGGCAGGAGCATGAGTGGACCATCTCATTGCCTGTAGTTTCCTCATGTTTTGAAGTCTCATAAATGGCATGAAGACAATGAAAGAGAGCTTAATTTTCCCCTGAATTTGCCCCTCAAGGGAATTTTTTTTTTCTAATATTGTATAGAGAAGTACAATTGTGTCACTCACTTGTCAGTTTACACCTACACATTGGCTCCACACATTGGAATGAAAATAATAGCTAATTAAGCTTTTTGAGTTACAATAGCAAGGATAACAACCCTTTCAACATCTCTGAGTTATATTTTCATGAATTTGATGGGAATCATAAATGAAGTATCTTACAAAACTGTCTTGTGAAATGTACTAAGCTCTAGGGGGAAAAAACAAACAACATTTATTCCAATTTAATTTAACCAACTTAATTTGACATTGATTGCCTTTGGATTCAAGACGTCTGTATAAAAATTGGTTTGTTCTTGCATTTTTCACTGTGAACCATCACTGTGATTTCACAGAAATAAAGTACAGATATGAAGTATTAAAAATGTAATTAATTCATTAATTATTCAGGCATTTATTATTTTGAAAACTATTTTATTTATAGTTTGTTATATGTTGTCAATTATTTCTTCATAACAACTTAAATTTCAATCATTTAACCAATCATTTCAACAGATGTGTGTTATACATTTTTATACATGTAAACATTATACTTTTTGAAACAGAAAATTTGCCAAATTTACTGTTCAGTGCATATTGATGACACTAAAAATATTAGATTTTATCTTATTTGTAGAAAAACTACATTCCCATCTCTTCTGTTTCTTTAGTCTTCTTTAGCTAATGATATGGGTATTTCATGTTTAATACTTCTTGAAATTAAGACATGGAAAAATGTTCACAAACTAGCTACCATTTCATGCGTTCATCCTGTGAAATGGTGACTCTCAAAGGCAATTCACGTGCACCGGTTACATAAGTATGGCGTGGGTGTTTCACAAACTCTCGTTGCGTGCAAATCTGCTTAGTCCTAGGCTAGCACGGCCATTCACATACAGGAGTACGACACTGGCGCTCCGAGTTGGAACTAATGTAATGGGGCGCGGCTTATCTCTGGTCTGAAGCGTGCGCAGTTTGACGTGCATTTTCTTCTGCAAAGCTCGCTCGCCGCGGTGGAAATCCAGGCTACACTTGTGTCCTCGGGCTAAGAAAGAAAGAGCGTTGCTTGCAGCGGATCTCCCGAAAGCAAAAGATAGTTTTAAGACTGAAACACGAAAGAAAACTGAGTTTCCAGTTACTTCGTTTCGGATTTGCATGTAAATTATGTAGTTAACGTCACCAAAAATCCACTTCACGGTTGCATCTTTTGTTCAGTTCTTTGCTGCAATCGTGGATCATCATACGGAAGGAAGGCACATTCCGACGGTCCTGGGCCCCTGGCGTGCAAGTGAGTTGCAGTCTGGTGGCTGCGTTCGTCTGCAGTCTGATAAATTGCCAAACCGTAATGGGAATGAAAGTGAATTCCAGTTTATTTAGCAAACCTACTCTGGTAACGAAACTACTTGTTCTGCATACTGTTGAAATATATGACGGGACAATTGTGTTATCTTATCTAGACTGTTAGCTTGCTAGCTCTTTGAATCATCTGTTACACATGCACGTCTGTGGTAGCTGTGATAGCTATCCCTCGCCGTTTGTTGTCTTGTTGCATTCAATGTAGCTGTGGGATTACACGTAAATTTACAGTAGTGTTTTGTGTACGATACTCATTTGTGATGTTGCTGTTTTTATCCAGATTAATTGTACATACCCCTTCACCACAGGCAATGTTAGCGTATTGATAGGTATAGTTGTGGTTGGGTTAGCTTGAGTGCTAGCTTTTAATGTCAAAGTTGCCTAACTAGCTGGTACAATTCACTATCATGCTAGCTGCTTTCCAGGGGTGACGGGCTAGAATTTTAATTATCACTTATTTAGTGTTGAGGTTTGTAACATGCCAACTGTCTGACTATTGGAGTTATTTTACTGCCAGCTTTTTATCTCATCGCTAAGTGTAGCTAGCTAAACTTGTCTCGGCTTGTTCCTCACTTTTAGTGCCATTACATTTCATTATTCGAAATTTTTACAACTCTCCTGTTGTTTCATTAAAATGTATTAGAATTAAAATACGTATTTAAGTTCTGCGTTGTGTATGTAATGTTTGTGGACCAGCTAAAGCTGTTTTCATGTGCGATTCAAGCAGCAACTCCATTTTGATATGCTGACATTAACATCAAAGCATTAGCTGGCTTGCTGTGAAGGATGTAGCTCAGAGAAGTCACATTCTTCGCTAACTTCTTGCTAAAACTTCAACAGATCTGGAAAATGGGAATTTAACTGTTAGTACAACATTTCCACGAGCACCACACTTGCTGCACTGTACAGAGTACAACCTTTACATAACATGCAGAGAGATGTTATTGTGGGTCAACACAGAACCATAAGCATCACAGCATCTTCATGGAAGGTTTTACATATTTACTGTTGAGGTAAATGCTGAGGCAAATGTTAACAGTTTTTATTAGAAATTACTTCTACTGATTTGGTAGTTTTTCATTGCATTTTATGTGATAAAAGTTTTTTTTTTTTCAGACATTCGTTTTTGACACCACCTTTTGTCATGGTATAAGAAAGTGATGTATTGTGAAAAGTAAGGTTACTGAATATCACAGAAGTTGTAAGATAAGTAGGCCTTATGTTTTTAAAAAACTTTGTATTGCAGAGCGAGATTTCAGTGGGAATCTACCGAACACCTAGCTAACGTTTGTAATTCAGAAGCACAAGAAAATACAAGTTGCTTTATTAGCCTGTATTCTTAAATGGTAGATGATTTTAAAGCGCAAACAAAGTTAGGTAATACAAAGCTGCACATGATATTCATATGCAAAGAAATACCATCATATATGGTGATATGAGCATAAGTGATTAAGTTTAAGATGGTGTGAGGATTGAGAAAAAAGGACCACGTAATGCATATAACTTAACTGTTTTTCCTCATAATTTATGAACTTTTTTAAAGTCTTTTACTCATGCTTTGTTTTAAATCACATGGTGCTGAGCATAATCACACTTGATCTGATTTGTAAAAAAAAAAATAATAATAATAATTGCCATAGAATATGTATTCAGTGAATGTGAGACTAAAAAATATGAATGAATTTACATTCAGGGTTGTGTCTACTTTTGTTGAATACAGATTTAAAAGACTGTTCAGTTTTGAAATCTAGGCATTGTCCTTTCATTTTCATAGTAGGTAAAACATTTATCTTCTTAATTTGTAGATAACATCGCTTACTTAATCAGAATAAAAATGCTGCATGTTCCTGGCTTTAGTTGAAATAAGCAAGAAAAAAAAACCAAAAAGAAAACACACACACACACACACACACACACACACACACACACACACACACACACACAGGCCTGGGGGTAAGCTAAATCAGCGTGTCTCTTCATTAGGATGATGGTCAACTCTGTAGAATGCTCCACTTATGCAATGCATAGTAAATGGCCTCTCTTCTGTTTTCTAGGTCAGGGATGCATTCACGGGCAAACAGCAGAATGCAGCAGACAGATGGGCATGTTGTGTCTGAAGCACCGTGAAGGTGCCGCAAATGACGGGACTTTCAAATCAGCTGCATTTCTGAGCCGCACGGAAGACGTCTAAAGGGAACTGCTCATCCTTCGAGAACCAGCGAGACTTTTTGAATAGTTGCTTTAGCGGCCGGGTAAGGGAATTAGATGCGAGTGAGCTTCAGATTTAGCTTTCAGATGCATTTGTATGTTTGCAGTCTTATGTATTTTTGGGGGATTTTAAAAATAACCAGGTAAACCCACTGCCTCAAATAGGGAATTAAAATTATATATCCCTGTTTTGAAGTGTTGATTGTGACGTAAAGTTGTCAAGATGAGTGCAGAGGGCTACCAGTACAGAGCGCTTTACGACTACAAGAAGGAAAGGGAAGAGGACATCAATTTGCATGTTGGGGACATCCTGGTCGTGAGCAAAGGTGCGCTGCTGGCCCTGGGGTACAGCGATGGCTTTGAGGAGAGGCCAGAGGAGATCGGCTGGCTCTCCGGTTTTAATGAGACCACTCAGGAGAAGGGCGATTTCCCCGGGACCTACGTTGAGTTCATCGGAAAGAAGAGAATTTCGCCACCGACGCCAAAACCAAGGCCCCCGCGACCCCTGCCTTTGGCTCCCGGCCCAGCTAAGGCTGACTCGGACTCTGAGCAAGGTGAGTAAGAACGCTGACGCATCCTTGGATTACCTGCCTGATTATTCTCATAAACACTCACCTTTGTCACTAAAGGAAATGCACTGGGGAAAAAAGGGTGAATCCAATTAATAATGATAATTTATTACAATTCTTCTCTTATATTAGCACCCGTAGCCTGGTTTTGTATGTTTGCTTAATCTAAGAAAATAGCATGGATTGGGATAATGATAGGGAGATTATTTTAAGTGGTTCAACATTTAGGCCTATATAAAAACAGAAATGTTTAAATGTGTAACTCTAACATTCCCTAAAAATGGGTCAGACCTAAGCAGGTTTTAGACTGAGCCATTGAAGCATGAAAAACTTGACTCATGTGCATATATGCCTTTATTCCAAGTCAAAATTTATGGCAGGATTTGTCTGCTTCACCGTGTTCCATGTACGGCTGTACGGTGTCTGAGCGTCTGCTCGTCTGTGCCGATGTTGGCGCCTAACAAGCAATTCTAATTATGATGAAGTCGTTCCAGATTTCCAGCGCCCGAAGGAGGTTTCTGTTTTGAAGTCTGGAGCTGCAAGTTGATTTAAAATCAAATCGCAAAATTGGTGTGCTTTTTTGTAAATAGTTTTGTGCTTATTACTCAGAACAAGATGTAGATTGGATCACTGCAGTTATTCTGTAAGTGAGTGGGTGGATGCTAATAAAAGGTACAGAATATTGTTTAATGAGAGTGGAGAAGAGCTGGTTGATTGCAGCTGGTTTTCATCGTGACTGGTCACTTGAAATGTGACATTAAAGTGATTGTAAACTGCTTTGTGCAGTAACGGAGCAAACATATTGCTTTGTATTCTGAAAGTAGGCTTACTAAGTAGCTTTGCCATAGCAATAGTACACAGTGCGTTTCCCTCATGACACACTTGTGGGTCTTTTAGCTAGTTTTTAGACTTTCCTCGCCTTCCTTCACTCTGTGATCACAGCTCATGTTTTATTACTTACCTTCAGCTGTGCTGTTTATGTACTCCATATTATTGGGTAAATTACCAAGAACAGTGTTGTTCCCATCAGGACCGTCATGGCAGTACTGGGGATACTGTTGGAAGAATATGGAATATTTCAAGGGAATGTATCGTTTTGAGGTCTATTGCACTCTTAATGTTTTCAATCTGATTCATTTATTTTCTCAGATATCAACTTTTCTGTACAGTGGATATTAAAACATTTTTTAGGCAATAATGTTGAACTTGGAGATGTACATTGGACAGACCGCCTACTCTGTGCAGTTGTAGAAGTACAGTAGCCTATAATGGAGTTAAATCAACACACACGATCTGTGCATGTACAATGAAGGACTGTTGTTACAGAGATCTAACCCCTGAGAGGTTATGAAATGTTCATTAGACATTTTGTATGCATAAAAACAAGGAAAATATTAAGCTATAAAGATATAGTAACTGGGGAATATTTTCAAGATTACAAATCACCCCCCCCCCCCACAACTCGGAAATTCACCATGGTATATTATGCTAGCCATGTCTTTTTAGTTCAGCTATATTCCCAAGATGAGATTTCAGTGTAAAATTTCTACTCCATTTGCAACCCTAACAGGGTATATATTTTTAATGATAAGAACTGTAAATAATGTATTGTGTTGTATCATTTTTTGTTAATGTTGCAAGTGTGGTTAATAACTATACAGTAAATACTGATTAGCTGGCTAGACATGTATAGCAGAATGTAAGGGCCAGCAGTATTAATGTGGTTTAATTTGTCATTATTTAGCTACAATTTACAGTGTGTGCAGTGTTTTCCAAGCTGCACCCCCCATTAGGTTTGATGTTCGATGTTGCCTGTCTGCTCTCTGTTGATAGATATAATCAAACCGATTGATGAGCTGTGTTTGGTTTCGGTCTAAATGGACTTGCTGCATCCTGTAGCTCTCCCCCTGCACTTCTGTCCCACTTAATGCTAACCAGAAACAATGAAGCTGGCGCAGCTCCAAGCCGCAGATCGTATTGCAGTCGGAGCGCTGTAATAACAGTGCCAGCCCATACTTGCATGTAATTCACATGTTTCTCATATACAAGAGATTAATTATAATTTCTTTCCACACACAATGGATTTTGTTCATGCCCTCATATTTTTTAATGACCAGTCGCTGCACATGTGGCATGAATGAAATTATTTTTTTTCTATGCCAGGAAAAATAGAAAGGATTATTTTAGCCTAGGTAGAAAAACCTTGCAGAAGTTTGTTTAGGTGTGAATTGAGGCTTACTTTTAAAGCACACACATATTACCTTGTCAGATTAGCTCTTGTTGGTGTTATTTGCTTTCTGTGCCCTAAAGCAAAGCTTGGGCTGTAAAGGTTGGCATGTACAGTAGTTAATAGAATATGTTGATAACTTCCTGGTACAGTTAAAGCAAGCTTACTTATTGTATTCCTGGAAAAAAGGGCCTGTATTCATCAAGGTTCTGTGTTGGAATACATACAATGATGTGTACAATCCGAAATGTGGCCCTTACTCCAAATTTCCCACTTAAATATACTCTTAACATATTGCTTAGTTGATTTTGAGGGGAAGGGCTTACCTAAAAACAAAGTAAACTTCATTATTAATGAAAATATATTTTTCAGTTATAGCAAATAGTCCACATTAGCATGGAAGGGTTGCAAGGTGAGACTGTCGTGCGAAAGCCGCTTGTTCTACTCCCTGACAGCTGCGGTCCCCTTCGTCATCCAGCAAATAATTTGTGGCGCAATGGTGAAATGCTCGCTCTTGCAACCGGGGGGCGGAAGCCCGAAGTAGGGCGTGAGTGTTGGGGGAGGCCGGTGAGTGGCGGAGAGGGCTATGGAGCTTGTGTAAATGCAGCAGTGGGGATGGAGGTGGGGTCTGGGGCTGGGGGGGGGGGGGGGGGAAGAAAAGGGCCTCTGTTTCCCCTGACTGAGGGGCCTTTACTAGGAACTGGGGGCTGGGTGTTGAATTCTTGTTGCCTCAGAGTGTTTGTGATTTACTGCCGGTCACTGAAGGATCTGGCAGATCCTCTCACTCACCCACCCCCTCCTTCCTCCCAATATTATTTTTTGTTTTCATAATGCTCCTTGGGCTGGCTCTGGAGGGAGGGAAGGAGGGAGGGGGGAGAGAGGGAAAGGGGTTAGGGTGGAAGGGGACTCTTGATGCCCTGATCCACAGGGGTTGGCCTTTCTGAGCAGCAGATGTGGGGGGTGGAGGGGGTGTGGGATGGAGTGGGTGGCCGAAAATGAACTCCAGCTCGTTCTAGTTTCTGTGCTACTAAGCATTGGCTTTCTCTCATTCTTACAAGGTCAAATGTTTGGGAAGTGACAATGTGGTTTGGGCCTCAAATTCATAATTACAGTTTATAATCTAGTACAACATAATGATGCAGCTATGATGGCAGCACTTAATCATTGTAAAAAATATTGTTGTGAAAATATCACATATAGTTCAGTGAAAAGGAAAGGTCTAACTCCACCATTTGGGAATGTTTTAGTGTACAGTATTATAGAATTCTAGCAATCTTTACCTTTCCTTAATAGTGAACTCTATTACTGTCACTTTTGCTGCGAGTCCCACTCTGCCAAGAATCTTGTTACCTTGGAAACTGATAACTCTGTTGCCATGACACATGGTTTCTTTAATCTTGTTTCCAATGTAGTCTGCTGCTTATTGCAAATTTATGATGTAGGCTGTCATTATCAACCCAAATTTTTTCGGCCTCTGGCTTTATTGCAAAAACCGCTCGCATCTTCAGTGGCTTTTCATACAAGCTTCAAGTTGCACATGCTGTTAGGTTTTGAGTAGTGTCTGTTTTGATTGAGATTTTTTGCCTGGAGAAGGAATCCAGCCCTTAAGTGTAATGCTTTGAGTGATATGGTCTTCTAAAGACCATGATCGACAAAAGTGTCTTTTGATTGCTTTTTTTTTTGAGTGAATAATTGATGAAAGAGATTCTCTCACGGTTAATGAGTGGAGAGGTTGTCGGCCTCCTCCACAGGTTTGAGCAGTGCAACGTTAAAATTCGAGATTTAGGCAGTGCTCTAGAATTCCTTTTGTATAGTTTTGCAGACTTTTGCTACATTTTCAAGTTTCAACACTTTTCAGAAGCACACATTGTCAAAAAGTACTGCTGAGTGTATGAATTCATTGCCTTGTCAAGCATTTTTAGCATTGGGAACACCCTGTCCCTTTACACTGGAGCTGCCTCTTGTTTTGCGTTGTGTATATCAGTGTCTGTCGTGGCCCACATTGCATCATAGTGCTTTAGTTTTGATGATGCTGCTGGAATCTCGGCTCCCTTGAGTAACTCAAGCTCCTTGGTTCACAGTCTGAACTCTGTCTCAATTCTCAGAATTGAGCTGGAGCGATTTTTATTTCCATCATCAAAAGTCGATGGTGGATTTTCACTCCAAAGCTGTCTTTGCTGGTCCAGCTATGATCATGTTTATGAACTGGTTGTATCGTTCGATCGCTTGATGGTGAATGTCGACAAGAAGCATCCTGCTTCACAGGATGTGCTCTATCTTTCTCAACCCCAAACTTACTTCGCTCTGCAGTGCAGGTTTGTCTCTGTGTCAGTTGTTTTGATGTGGAAATTGTTCTGTTAAGTGGTCTGCCTGGTGATTTTTTTTTTGTGTTCCTCGCAAGCTGTGAAAAGTATTTCTTTGGTGGGATAAATGAAGTCAGAGATTGTGTGTTGCGTTGACCTTTGAATTTGGCAGTGTTCACAGCTCAGTATTTGGATGTTTGGTTTTGGGGTAACCGACAACATCCCGACAGGCCTCTGTCTGCAGGAAAAAGCTAAAGATCCAATAATGGAATACTGTAGCTGTTTGAACTATACATGCAGTAAGCTATCAAAATGGAGCATGCGCTCATCTGTCCCCACTGGACAAAATCCAACAGTTTCTGCCTCTCTGACTTTAAAAAAAGCCCCACTCTGCTTTTCTATGCCTCTTCAGTGCTTCAGCTAACATCTGCTGCATTGAACAGATTTCTGAAAGAGATTATGGCTGTCTGGCTTGAGAAAGAATGTGTGCTTGTGCTTGGTGGTTATCAGGTATCTGAGACTCCATGTTAGGATGCCTTCCCTGCAGCCTGCAAGAAGACCGCACAATGATTTGAATCTTCCCCTTTCAGATTTTGTAATAGATTAGTTTTTTTTAATCTTTTTTTTTGTTCAAGTTTAATATTTTTTCAGGGGACGTATCATATTCCACCAAATTTAGTGGTTTTCATTTTCTGAAATGGTGTGAAGTTTCAACCTCAAACAAACTTCAAAAAGGGTACAGTCGTATAGCTTTTTCTAGGAATCCTCCTCATGTGAAATATCAGTGGAGGCCTATTTGGAATGTGTATCTTCCATGAAAAGTAAACCCTCTGTATCCATTACGGTTAAAATCCAAGAAGCCCCCTGGATAGCAAATAACCATGAATAATTGATGCGCCCGTCATTTTATTTGCTGATCCTTTTTGCATCCAAATACTGTCACTTACTGTATATATATTTTGGTTAAATTGCACATGCAGAGCTTTACTAAAGAGTAAAGGCTGTTTTTACCCTCCGATACAGTAGCAAGATGCGAGACAGTGGATGTCAAAAACTCTTCATTTTTCCCCCCAAATTTCAAAAGGAATCACATGACCTTTCGGAGCCTTGATTAACTCGGGACTATTCATCCTTTTCTAAATTTTTTTTTTTAATTCCTTGTTGGTTTTAACACACTGCATATTTTCAAAAGAACATCGAAATTGCTTCTGTATAGTGATCTGCCAGCAATCACAAATGCTCACGGATGTACAAATTCTCAAATTCATTATAAATTGCACTCTTCACTTTTGGCTTCAGATAAATCTGCAGAATTAAAAGATTGCAGTTGAAATCCAGCATGTAGCTAAATTGTTTACCAGCGTTTGACAAAACTTCTGTTGTGACATCATTGTCAACTGTAATTATCTAAAATCCTGCTGTGTATTGAGTGTAGTTTCCTCTTTTTTAAAATTGTTCAGCTGTCACAGACAAGCCCCGGAGACCAAAGTGACAGGGGGGTGCCAATAGTGACTTCTTCTCAGAGCTGAAAGGATCGTGAACTTGTGTGGAACGTAGGGGTCATTCTGTGTCAAAGCAACCAGAGCTTCCTGTGGTCAGATCGAAATTTCCCCCAAACATTGTGAAAAGGAAGCTCTGGTGCAGCGGTGAGCTTTATGCTTAATATTTCCTTATTTCCGTTTGGTCATAACATAACGTGAGGTGTAAAATTGAAAACAATGTGGTGGTCAGTTTCAGTTCCCTGAAAGTGGCTCTGTTCCTATTCCATGTCTCTGTTCTTCCATGTTGTCACCATAAAGCTCCTTCAGCCCTCCTTATTAATTAGGCACGTAGCGTCCACATCTCCCACATGTTAGCTTGGGCCTGCTCCAGCCAAGCTTGTAAAAGGCCTATGCCCAGTCCTGTGATGACCGTCTTTGAATATTCACATCATGAAGTGGGTGGATGAGTCTTGCCTGCATAAAATGGGAACTAACCCATTGGCTAATTAACTTCATTTCTGTTAAAATGTGACCTGATCATAGCATATTGAGCGCAATCACTTATACAGATAGAGAGTGACCACTGTCCATTTTTTTTCAGTGTCGATTATTACTGACCTGCACCTTAATATCTGAAAGTTGATAGGAGGCAGATCTGTGGATAAGAGACTGTGTTAAGACAGGACAGCTAAGGTTTTGTTGCTGCTTATGCACTCATTTAGTGTGTTAATGGGTTTGTCTGGCAAGCAATTTAACATGCATAGAACAAGTTTTGACCAGTAGTCTGATCGAGTAGGACTTCTTTTGTTTGGCTTTCATTCCGAGATAAATTCTGTCCACACTGTGCATTCTCCATTTTAAGAGCCCTATAAATATGTTAGGTAATGCCTTTCCAGGAACAGACTGTGTTCACTTGCCTGCTTACATGTGTCTTTCATTACTTGATTGCCCCCAGAGAGTGGACTTTTAAATTGCCAAATCTTACTGGAGGTAAACTATGCTGGGCAGATTAGCAAGAAACGAGACCCCCACATTCCCATCAACAAGAGTATCTGAAATGTTTGTTTAAATACTGGAAGATACCAAATGAATGTAATTTCTGTTTTAGCTTGAGCCATAAATTCGATGTGTAGAATTCCATAACAAATGAGATGAGGGGATGTAGAGAATTTCGGGAATCATTAAAATGACCAAATTTCAGACCGAATCGGAATTATCTTTATTGGGTTCACTTTACTGCGCTGTTTTTGTTTTTTTTTTTATATAAAAGCTTCATTTGGTTATTGATTCTCCGGCAAAGATAGCACGATGCTGTCTTATGTAATCGCTGGACATTAGGCCGAATCCCTTACTCAGCTCAACCGCTAGATTAATGTAGCGAAGCAGGGGTAGGAGTGGCACTTCTGAAGTACAGTACAGCGGTTTCGTTGTTTCAGGTTTTTCAAGCACAACGATTTTGAGCTGGAATCAGGCTCAACCCCATGCTCAGAATACCTCACAGAGTGGCAGTGATTTATATAATTGGATCATGCCATTCATTCTTTAAAGTCCCTGCTTTCTTGCGTCGCACGTCCCGAAGCCTTTCCTAATTTATGCTTTCAGTGCAGCACAATGAAAAATGTCTTGCGGTTGATTTGCTGCAGTCATGTAAGGGCTTGTTCGGCCTTCTTTTGGAAGAACAGCACAAAAAAAAGGCGGAATGTAAAATACAGCCACAGTGGAATTCAGATTCGTCCAAATTACTAGCAACCTTCCGATGAACCATACATTTTTCATATCACAGTCTTTGAAGCGCCCTCATACATGCATTCATGATGTATTTTGGGTTTTATAATTGGTGCGTTGAAGTGCCTGAAGTTAAGCCCCATTTCACAGTGGACCCAACCCCTCAGACACAAAGGCATGGAGGGGCTGCTGTTGAGTGTCTCAGTACTTGAGTCAGGAAAAAAAAAATGTAAAGTATTCCAGTCTTATTGGCCATTGTATTGTGTGAGAACAGCTTTCCTATTAGAATTTTACTTAATTTTAAATTAATTTTCAAGTAATGTTTGTTACTATTCAGTCTGTACCATTTTGAATACACATCCTTGATGATGGTAAATTTGGACTGTATAGTGTAGCTGTGTGTTTTTTATAATGTGAATTTATATATCTGTTATTATATGTAAGGGTTAGTGTGCTAGTTATTGCACAGCCATGAGCTGAATGATAAAAATAGATGTGGTTTCTCTTTGGGGGAAGCAAACTGAAAAAAGCTTACTATTTCTGAATTTACCTCTCTGCCACAGTAGTTTGAACACGTTTGGTTTGAAGTGTTTAAATAGCTGGTGCTGATAGTAGTAAAGGTGACTCTGCATTGACATTGTGGTGTTGGAACAATACCAAATAAGCATTTAGAAAAACTTTGATTTTTGTCATACTGAGGAAAATCTAGTTGTACCTTTATAAGGAAATGTATACCTTTGAAAATATAATTTTTATCTCTGATTGGACTATTTCCTGTGTGATTTCAAGAACTTTTTTGTCGTTCTTTTGCGTTTTTTTTTTTTTTGTTTTTTTCCATTTTGTTCAAAAAAGCAGTCACCTGGACACCCACTGGTGCAGTTCATATGTTAGTCTGTAGGTGGCGACATTGCCTCAGTTGTCCCAATTGAAACAATTTTAGCTCCATTTGAAAATGTGGATAGCCATGTTGTGCTTTCAGGCTGTATCAGAAGATGACAGGAAAGTATGTGTTGATGCATGCTCAAAATGGATGAATTAGTGAGGTGCATCACACAGAACTTTCCATTAGGCATTCTAGGGTGTTGTATTTTTTCCCATGTACTTTTATTTTAGATAAGTGCTTACATATTAGATCCCTGAGAGCCATCTGCTGTGCTGCAATATTTATAGAAAGCTTTTACTCATGCATGTTGGGTTAGCTAAAGGCCTTGTTATAAAAAAATGATTATTACTTGTAGCTGACATTATGTAATGTTAACACTGAGCAGGAAATATATTTTTGGTGGTATCTATGCCCTTTTTTGGCCTAATATGTATCCCAGAACTCCCAAACTAAATGTTCTAATCAAAGAGAAGGGAAGAAAATGCTTATTCTTGCATATTAGCTGAGGGAAGATTTTTTTTTAACTGCCCTTACCCTCAAAGTCTTTTTGGTTTGTCTGTAATCATCAAGGATCTGGCTGTGCAGGCGCCTGAATCGATTCCCCATGTAGCAGGGTACTGTTTAATTTGTATGTCACAGTTGTGTGAAATTGTAATTTGTTAAAAGTTGGAGTTGAGAGAATGTCTGATCCAGGGTGATTTATTGAAGATGGTAGAGTCTGATCGTGATGATGCATGGTTACACCGAGCGGAAGCAAGGTAGGGCAAACGCAGATAAATGTCGCATCTCGCGCTTCCCTTCTAAATCGCTGGACCATCCGCGACGGTCCAACCCACAGTAACCTAATCACGCTCCTATCACAGGAACAGAGATCGCTATCACTGTCATACTAATGCACCGACTAAATGACTGTCTGTAACCTAAATATCCAGCAGAGATGTAAATGAGACTTCCTGAGACGCAAGACTGCATCGTCTGCAAACCGGTTGTACATGCAACATCATTTAAGGAGACCGAGCGAATCATATGGTCAGCATTCTTTTCAGTGTAATTGCAGGGTGTCGGGGGTTATGACGGGTGGTTTGCGAGGCATGTGAATCAGAGAAACGACTCTAATCTTGAAAATTGCAAGCAAGCTGGAAGTGAAGAACAGAATATTCACATTTGTGAAAGGAATTTAGAATTTAAATACATTAAATAAATTTGCAGGGCTTCAGGCAAATGTATAAATGAGGCAATATCCTGTATTAATGCATTTTTCTTTGAATATTTTAAATACTGATAGTGCATAATTTGGTGGATGACCATGCTTGATGATATTAAAAGTGTAAGGTAAGTATCCATGACATGAACCTCTTAAGGTTTATATTTCATAATCTAGTGTACACAGTGTTGTTGGTGTTCTCACATAAAATGTATGCCCGTTTATGCATAATGGCAGGCTGTTAATGGCCCTGGCCACGGTCTGCAGTTCAGGGTGTTCAGACACACTGTCTGAACCCAGACTTTTCCACACCACACCACACCACAGCTGCAGCTGTGCTCACTTCCTTTAGAGTGGGCACAGGGAGGCATGAAGCTGCAGATTTGTGTTGGCTGGCTTGTGGGGCCCTCGTCTCGGTTGCTAGGGCAACTGAGAGCTCTCATTGGCCGAGCGTTCAGGAGCACGGCCGTCTGATTGGCTCAGAATGCAGCTGGGGAAAAACTGGTCTGAATCAATTCTGAACTACTTTGTGGATCTTTTTTTTTTTTTTTTTGTTGAGGGGGAAGGGACATTTTTCCTAAGGTTGCAAACAATGAATTCTAAAATACTGTAGAGGAGCAGTGGGCTCTGTTGAAGATAAGCGTGTAACAGGCTTAGCATTTTTTGTTCTGTGCATTTGAGTTTGCTCTTGCTATTTTTCAGCAGATTTTTAGAGAAACTAGTACAGGTCTTGGTTTTAGGCCAGCTACAAAAAGTAAATATTCACGGTGCCTTTGTGTGCATATTGAGGCAAACACATTAAAACTAATTCCACAGGCAACAAACAATGACCCTTAATGTGAAGCAAAACATTAATGCCATTGCTGCCTAGTTCTAGCATATGCTGTTTCGTTTACATGGGTACGCATTAGATGGTTTGTGATTGTCTCAGAGCAGGAGAGAGAGAGAGAGAGAGAGAGATTGGTTTGTGTGTTGCCGTACATTTAACCGATGTGGGCTTGAGATGTAGGTTATATTAGAAGATCTACATTGTTCACCTAATATTTTTGTTAAAATATTTTCCTATCCTTTCACGTTTACTGCATTGCCATGCTTTAGTGTCCTCTCAGGTCTCTGTGAGCTTGCCATACATGTCACGGACTCTCCACTGTTCATAATCTCGCAGCTCATCCTGGCTGTGGCATGAAGCCGCTTGGCCTACATATACCTCTTATTACCAGAACGCTGGGCTGTCACAGAGCTGTTACCTCAATCTATCTCTAATGCGGAGGGCCACACAGAGTTTAATTAGGCATCTAATTTATCGCCTTTGGTCTGACTAGGCTGGGCATTAAGCCCATTGCCATTGTGCAACAAGGCTGGCACCGAAACCAAGAGGCCATAGGACTGGTCTTTGTGCACGGAGCGCTCTCTAATTAGGATTGTGAAGGACATGTGGAATTTGAGAACAAATATGGAACGTGTGCTTGATGCTGGTATCGCCATGTGTAATGGGTGCCTGAAGTACAGGGTCTTGACTCCCCATCTCTCAGTGGAAAGGAATATTGTGTAGCCCGTCCATAGGATGATTAGATGTAACGTAGACCAGACTAAAGCTCTTTACATTCGAACTGATGGCCTTTTGTATAGACGAGATTGAATTCAGTCCCCCTAAACCAGGACGTATTGCGAGTGAATGGAGGAGTACATTGAAACTGAGATGTCGGTATGCTCAACATACGTAGGCTTTAGGGGATTTCCTTCGCTTTCTCTTTTGGAAGAATCATTCGTTGGCATGTCCTGAATGTATTTCAGAAATTATCTTAATCTGCTTCGCTTTCGTTTCCCATTGAAATCCTAGTAACTCACAGGAACCGTCATAACGCAACACTGGCAGATATTGCAATCACCAGGCAATCATCATATTTTTTATGAATAAAATCACACAGGATTTTTGAATAGTGAATTAATGGCTAGAAATCCTGCCTTGTAAATTTGAGAGACTGACTCTTGTTCTGAAATGGTAAAAACTAGAGATTTCTGAATCAGAACAAATGAGTGGCCCTCAGAAATATAGTAGCTGAATGCCAGAAGATATTTTTCATTTTAGTCAGTCACAGTTCCTCTTTTCAGTGATGCTATAGGTTTATCTGTGAAGGCTACCAACCAGAAGATTTGACTGTTAAATTTACACAATCTGAAACGGTTCATTTAAAAATTAACTTAAAACTAACCACACTGTTCAATGTTCAGTATTGAAGCACCGGGTGCAGGAGAGTGCCCTGTAGGTTCTGGATTCCTGTACATTAATTTAATGACTGTGCGTGCATATGGGAAAGTGGCATTAAGACAACCACCTGGGCAGCAAGTGGGCCAAATTTGCATACTGAATAGCAGATTAATATGGTACATTTTCCTTTCCAAATCCAACCATTAACGGTGAAAAAAATTTTTGAGAAGGAACTTTTTTCTTCAAAATAATAATAATTAGCTTGTAAAAGTCATCATTATGTTTTATACCCCTGGCTTAGCTAATTGCTGGATCAGGAAGGCAGTGCTTACTGACCTGAGACAGGGGCTCTATTCATGATTTCAAACGGCAGCCTCCACAGTTCAGCCTTTGAGTTCTGCCCGGGTGTAATTCCTTCTCGCAAATCTAAATAAAGCCCCCGCCAGCTCTCAGCCGTTTCATGTCCTCACCTGGAGCGGGAATATCTCAGAAAACCTGCTTGGTTATTAAGGGGCTTGTTTACACATCCTAACAATCCGGCCCAGCGCTCGTTTGATGGCGTGCCATCGCTCTGCGAGCGGCCCCGTCTCCCAGCGATCACCTCAGAGCACGCCCCGGCACTTTGGTCTCCTCCCTTCCTCCGAACCGCACGCGCTAGGGAGGCGCTCCGCATCAATCGAGACACCGCCGAGCCGCTCGTGTGAAGTGGATTCGATCGACGGCGAAGAGCGGATTGATTAAGTCAAGATGGACCAGGGTGTGTATCAGAATGTAAAATTAAAGGGCTCCTTTTTTTTTTTTTTTTTTTTTTTAATTGAGTGAGCGCGGGTGTGGGGTAAACTTATGCCACTGTCGCGTGATTGAGGGGTGCTCTATGGGCACGCATGCCATCGGTTGCATTGGCAAACAGGAAGTGAGAACATACCTGAGGCCAAATGCCAGCCCCCAGGTCTTGGTATTCTTTGAATTGAGAGCAAGCTGATTCACAGAAGTTTCGAGATAAATTGGGTTTGTGGTGCGAGTTGATGCACAATTATATGAGCAATGTAACACAAACAGTCATGTTTATCTCAGTCATCTTTTGGTATTTATATGCGTTTGATTTGTCCCATTTTTCTCTAGTTTTAATGAACAGTAGGAAGTGTTTATGCATATTGAAATGGGCATAATATTCAGTAGAAAGAGTTTGATCACTTTGCCAGTGTAAGAACTTCAGATGACATCAGCAAATTCAGGTTTTATGGTGCGTATATGTACAAATGACCGCAGTAATATAGTTTTAATGCTCTGTTCGTCATGTGTTCCATGTGAGAACACGCACTGGAACAAGGCCTCAGTATTCAGTGAAATGAGAGCCCAGATTCTCCAGAAGTGTGGGAGTCAACGTTGGCTCCATGTCTTCTTGTCATTCCTTCACTACACAGTGATAATCCCTGTCGCCTCTTTCCCTCCCCCAGCCACAGCGGACCTGACTGAGCAGTTCGCCCCTCCGGAGATGGCCCCGCCCATGCTGGTCAAGCTGCTGGAGGCCATCGAGAGGAAAGGTAAGTGTGGAAGACTCTCCAGAAGGAATATCCCCTTGTTCCAATAATGAGTTAGTGTTACTTGATTGTACCACAGTGTTACATGTTGTTTTTGTGCCTTTTTCTGATGTGTAGGACTGGAGAGTCCTGGACTTTATAGGACTTTTACAGCTGGTGGGGGGATGGATCTCAGACAGAGCTTGGACAGTGGTGAGTGTCATCCTCAATGTGTACCATATTACTGGAGGCAATGATAATGCTAGTTACTCATTCACTAGATTTGGATGTAATTATATAGCTGTAGCTGAAATAGGAGATGCTAATGAGTATTCATTGGCCCAGAAACGTTAGTCATGCTTAGCTCTGCGTGACCATGATAAGGCTTTGTATGCATATCTAAAACTGAATTTTTGTCCATGTGATGTGTCAGTGGACCTCGAGCAGGTGGACCTCCAGTCTTTGTGCGATGGTGTTTGGAGGTACCTGCAGGACCTGCCCAACCCAGTCATTCCCGCCTCCGTCCACACCGAGATGGTACATGTGGCTCAAGGTAGGATCAAACAGCCTCCACAGTTTAAACGGGACACGTTGCACCTGGTAAAAAAGTCCCACAAAGTTTATGAAAAAAAGAGGTGTTTAGATTGCCCTCTGGGAAATATAAGCCACAGTATTGACACAGCTACTGCGGTGTTATTTTAAAAAGGGCCAGCCCGGCTCCTTTGATGTGGAGTGGAGCTTCTCGCTTCTTATTGCGGAAGCTGAGGCGCATTCCGGCAGGAACCTCGGGGGACGCTGTTGGCTGGAGGCGAAACTTCAAATCAGTCGGTGAAAGAGTGTGCTGAAAACGCAGCTCTTCACAAAAATCTCACCTGAGCATTTCTGAATCCAAACACTCGTCACTGCTTCAATTCTAATTGATATTATAGCAGTTATGAGTGTAATGAATCTACAGCAGCTGTCCAAACTGCACATTTTGAGTTATATGAACAGTTATAGGAATTATACTTTGTGTGTACCCAAGTCCTTTTTAAGGATGAATACATCAGCAATGAATCTGGAATAAACTGGCATAGAACGGCAAACCGTTTGTGTTACTAGTCATTGAACATTTTTGCCTCGGTGTGGTAGAATACTAAGCTGTAGATGTTACTGTGTGAACATGCAGAAGTGGAACACTGTGCTCATCAGTAGAGTTTTACCACTGAAGCATTCATTTGTCTGTCACATGGCCAGAAACAGGAAATGTGTGGTTGGTAAGAGCTAAAACAGGCCCAAGACAGTATCGCCTATATCTGCTGCCAGCCAATCACTTGCAAGTGTCCCATGTGCTCAGACCTGATGTCAGTCTGCCGTGTCTCTGTGGTTTAAAGCAAACGGCACGCAGGTCACAATTCTTATCTGCTCTTCCCTCCCTCAAAGACTTGTTTCGCTGCAGTGTAGGTAATTTCTTTGTATTGGAGCGTGATGAACCCACCCCCTCTGAACCTTTCCGTCTTCACTGTGAACCCACAGAGGTGCAGGATCTCGAGGAGTGTGCCCAGCTGCTTCGTAGAATAGCCCGTTCGCCAAACCTGCCGCCCCAATTCTGGCTAACCTTCCATTTCCTCATCAAACACTTCTGCCGGGTGTGTCAGAACAGTGCAAAAAACCTGCTCAGCCCCCGGACCTTGGGAGAAACCTTCGGACCCCTGCTTTTTGGACACCAAGCGGCTAGGTAAGGCTCTCACCACAGAGCTGGGCGACACAGCCGAGCCCAGACATCAAAGAGCAGATGTTCGCTTTGTGTGCGTTCACGGGGTAAACGCGATTAAAGTTTTAGCCGATCTACATTTCAGAGGAGTTGTGGGATGGTGTGTGACAGTTGCTTGCCTTTCAAGTTTTCCACCAACATGGCCACGAGCCGTTCGGAGCACACAAACTAATTCGGCTTTTTCTTTTTCCAGCTCTGAGCCCAGCCAAGAATCCCACATTAAGATCCTAGAAGTCTTGGTCACCAGCGAGTGTAATGAGTACCAGGCTGCTCCAGGTAATTTTTATGACATGAAATTGAAGAAATTGTACAACCTGTGATTGTCAGATACTATTTTCTTATGCTATTATACCTGAAAATAAAAGTGGGGCAAATATGCCTACTATAAATAAGCAGAAATACAAGTAAAGCCTTTTATAATGATAGGATCATGTAAGTTTAGGACAACTGAGGTGGGCCACGCAGCTCTGTGGCCGCTACGGCGGCTCTAAACAGAGGTCCGCCATTGTTGAGCCTCCAAAGCACACTGTATCCATTCACTGAGAAGTTATGCCACGTACGAGTCCTTTGGGTATAGGACGCTGTGTGTACCCACTTATTGCCAACAGGAAGAAGGCCGGATCTGAAATGAAAAGAGGGCAAGTCGATATTTAAAATAGGAGTCTGGATTATTACAAGTTTTTGCAGGAAAATAACAGAAATGGTCTTGTGCAGTATTTATTTGTGCAGAGCCACACATGGAGTATGAATGGAGTGGAATCATGCATCCCTCACAGGCTCATAATTATCAGGCTGCTTGATTGCTAAAAGCCACAGATTAAGATATAGGGGTCCTGTAGTCTCCCCTCTGGGGTCTTTAACAAATTTGAATGGTTATTATTATTTTTTTTCTTACTCCTCTGTTGGGTTTCTGTTTGGACTGCTGTCTTAATAAGGGGTGTGGGGATTTGTAATCATTTTTTTTTTTTTTTTTTTTTAACCATTTTTAATGTGGCAATCATGCTGCCCTGGTTCATCGTTGGTGAGGGTTTCTATTATGTTTGGCTGTGACAGAAGATCCAGGCCTTGTGATTAGTTTCAGTTCAAGTTCAGCCCCTTTTAATTACCATCCGGTGTAATGAAGTGTGGAAGTTTAATCGAGTCTTTGCTTCAAATGTCACTGTAATTTTACCTTTAATGTCGGTGCGTTGTACCTTTCTCTTCGTGATTTACTACGTTCATTATTCGTACATCTCTTTGTACGTGCAAATCTGCGTGCCACGAAATGGAAGTTTCAGCAGTTATCGTTACTCACATACTAAATTGTGTCTCCCCCCATGTTCAGTACATACACCACCTTTATATGTGAACTTCATTTGTATTCGTATTTGCGCAGATAGCATCTTAATTTGGGGTGTGGGGGGTGGGTGTGGGAATGTCACCTATCGCTGACAGGAAGTCCTTCATATCGCAGGAGTGCTTAGAACAGGAAGATCAGATGCTTGAATTGAGACTGCAGTTAATTAGAATTTCCCATGTTGTGGACAGCTTAGTCATACTGGCTAAGGGGTTTGTGCAGCCTAACCACTTCATACTTTTTATGGTTTATGATCTTCAATTTTTAGATCTGTGAGTCATTCTTTTGAGAATTATGACTTTTATGGGCTTCAAAACCATTTTGTAATGATGTACACGTGCAACCCAACATGTAAATATTCAGTCTCTGGAAAACCTAACTTGAAATGAATGGCAGTTCTAGATGTTACCTGGGACAGCTGTACTTTTGGAGGCTTGAATCTGGAAGTGAATAAAATGTGTTTATCATCACAGCTGTCGCAGAATTTTTGCCTCTTGTGAATGACACCGAAGATAATATGCAAATGACCTTGCACCTGACATTTAAATGGCCATTTCTGTCTAGCACTGGAGAGAAACTTGCACTATATAATATGATCAAACACACTTGTTTTATACTTATTTACAGATGACATGTATATATTTTTAAAAAATGTGTTTGTGAAGAAACTTAATGTTAATGTTGCTTTGGGAACATTATGAATCTGAACATTTGAAATTTGCTCATACAAACACTTTTGACTGTTTTTGTAAAATCAGGTCAGGTTCACCATGTTTGTTTTGGGTAGTGTAGTTTACCACAGGTTTACCATGTTTGTTTTGGGTAGTGTAGTTTACCACAGGTTTACCATGTTTGTTTTGGGTAGTGTAGTTTTCGTTCTCCGTAGCATTTTAACACAGGCTGGGTCTTCAAAAGATACAGGGCTGGATGGATTAAGATATAAATTACTACGCATCAGCCGTACATTGGGGAGTGGCTTTACTTTGCCTCCAGGGTGACCTGAACTTAAGTAGGGCCATGTTACGGCCTTCACATGTGTTCTGCCATACGATTCCAGCTTCCCACATTGGGCTATGTTCATTTGTCTTTTAGGACAGCAGTTAGATTGAATCCCCACTAGTGTTTGTTAACAGATATTTTAGCACTGCTTACTTTTCACTTGGATGGAAGAGAGTTATTCAAGACCACCCAAACCATTAAGTGCACTCCAGCGTCAAGTCTCTGTCAGCTCAAATCTAGGTCATCAGCCAACTTAAACTTTTTTTTTTTTTTTTGAAGTTGAAAACCTTCTTTACCGGTGAGCTAGATTTTTCCCTTCTTATTTACATAGAAGGTCCTGCAACAGTTTATTTCAGAATTGGACTGTTAGTTGAGCGAAAACCAACCAAGCGTGGATTACTCGGTCACTGCAGGCAAAGCTGGCATAGAACAGTCTTCAGGCGGTGCTTAAGGCACAGGGGCCAGGGTCTGGACTGTAGGGTTTGTGGCTGTTTAGACCTTTTATTACCTGTTGGAGCTTATTTATAGTGTGCCCTGGCATGAGCCAAGCTCAGCTGTCAGTAATTCGCACCTGCAGGCCGGTTCGGGGAGAGGAAGGGAGGCCACACAGTGCTTGTTACAGCCAGGGCAGGGCAACTGGCCGAGGGCAGGCCAGACACAAGGAGCGCTTTCATTCTATTTTCTGCTGAACTCCGCAAGTTCCTTCCTGTGCACGGCACACTGGAGGTGATCTATTTGACGTTCAGGAGCCTTATAAAAAAAAAAAAAAAAAAAAAAAAAAAAGTATATGTTAGGACCTCTCTTTGGGTGTGGATTTTGTCCAGAGGGGGGGGGGGGTGTGTGTGTGTCTGTGTCTGTGTGTCTGTGTGTCTGTGTATGTCTGAACACACTTGTCCATGTGTGTATCTGCTCGCATGTACATGTGTGCTCCTTGTGTGTCGGGCACCAGTCAGTTACAGGTGGCTATTTTAAGTCACAAAGCACTTCTCTTGGATTTGGTTGGCTGGAAATGTCAGTCTGCTCCACAGTGAAGGCTTGTTAGCCTACTTCAGCACACTTCTCTCCCCTCCTCCCTCTTACCCGCTGCCACCTCTTAGCTCTCCCACCCCAAAGTGCCCAGATCAGCAAATATTTGAACCTGTACGAGTGAATCGCAGGATTCCCTGCAGGCACCAGAGAGAAACTGACCCGCTGTGTGTCCGGGCCTCGGCCAGCCTGCGCGAGTTTCACTCTCTTATTCATTAACTATGAAGGAGCCGGTCATTTGAAGCTTCTGTCCAGACAAGGCGGCCTTATATCATTAATTGGAGAAGCAGATCTACCAGGCTGTTGCATGTAGCACCTGCCTCTTGAGTGGATTACTGGATTTTAATTAGGGGAACTGTGGTCACCTTTTAATAACTTCAAAAAACAGGCCTACTTCCAAGTTCAAGCCAGAGAAATGAGATCTTTTTTCTGGACTTGAAGAATACCTGTTGAAATAATTTGGTTTGGTTTTTTTTTCTTTTTTTTTTTCCCAATCTCTGTGGAACTGAAGAAATTTGCTTAGTTTTACAGAAGATGCACGGCTTTCAGTGTAAGTATGAATTAATATTTGAATTTTTTTTTGAGAACATGAATTGAGGAAAGATAAAAGGTCATTTTGCCTTTTTTTCGTAACTGACATTTAAAATTCTATTTTCGTGGAGGTGTGGAGTGAATGGAAAATAACTGTCTGAAAATAAATCCATGTGGTCGTATCTGGGGTGGCGTGTGGACCGTGCAGAGGAGTGAGACAGACCTGTTTTTTGGTGACTTATCTGGCCACAGAGGCAGTCGAGGAACAAGCTCCCCGAAGTCTCTGTTGATCTCTATTAATCTTGAATTAAAGAGAGAGGCATTTTTTTTTTTTTTATCTGAAGGAAACAAAATGGCTTCCGCAAGACGTTTCATTCTTTGAAAAGTCATACATTCGGACCTAATTTCAAGCGGATGTGTATTGGGAGAACTGGCTGCATCCCCAATCACCCCATGCCACCACCCCCTCAATACTATAGCCCCCCCCCCCCTTTCAGATCTGTTGCACACTGTTACACCACAGACTGCGAATATTGTTCCCCTGGATTTTGTAAGTGTCACATTCCGGGATTACCAGTGGTATTGCGAGGCTGAGAGCGCTGACCCAGCCGTGCGATAGCTGTAACAGGCTACGTGATGCAGCAGCAGCGCGAGTTCTGTCTGAGTGCCAACTGTGGGACGGACAAAACCAGAACAGAGAGAGGGCGGGGTGAGAGGAGAGAGGCGATTAGCGTACAGGAGAGACACCCACAGAGGCTCCAGGTGCTTTTTCCCCCTTCTCTCTACTAAACTGGGATCTTATTCCCTCTTTTTCCTTTTACCGTTTTTTTCCTTGGATTTATTCCCACTTGGACACAGGAACGGTCAGTTTGTATGCATGTGCTGGTGTATATTTATATTTGTGTGTGCGTGTGTCATCCCAGCCTTCCCATGTAACCTGGGTTTGCACGCAGTGAGAGATAAGGAGCATGAGGGAGAGAGAGAGAGAGAGAGAGAGAGAGAGCGCGCTTGCGAGGAGGAATAGAAACCAGCGAGCTTTCTAAATGACATCATTGCTCAGAGGACATGAAAGATGCAGCAGTGAGGCAGGGAGGGGTCTGGTGACGAGCCCCAGCGTGCGATTGGCCGAAGCGCGTGATGTAATGCATTACCGAGCTGTCCTCTATGGCTTTTAAAATAATTTTCCAAGATACCCATTCAGAGAAACGGCACTTTTGGTCTCCATACCGTGCCTGAATCGTCGGGATAGCACTTTTCTCCCACCTCAATGTACAACACGGTCCTGAACATGGAAGATCTGGAGACCGAGTGTCCGAATCCTGAACTGGGCTTTGGGTCGGAGCTTTTCTTTTACATAGAGATGGAGCCGCCAGGTAACACTGCAGTTCAGCTGTATGACTGAAAGCCTTACGTTTTCTGGGATTTTTGTTTCCTGCTGACAGCTGGGAGAAAAAAAGGGGGTCTGAAATCATCTTGTGCTGTTAGTATGTCTGAAAAAAGCTGGCCTAATCATTTTCACAACAGTCATTTGTGAATGTTTTCATGCAGTTTGCTTGCCATTGCATTTGAGCCATACACTGAGGGTTCTGCTCTTTATCAGGCAAGGTTATTTTTTACGGCTGTGCTTCGAATGTTGCAGAAAATCATTGTGTGCACTGAACATGCGAATGTTAACATGACGAGGCTCTGACATGCGTTGACTGGCACGGCTCAGCTAATTTAACCCCTGTTGGACGTTCTGCAGCAGCATACCTGTATGATAATGCGGAATGACTACAGTAGACAAAGAGGCACAGTTCTGCTAGTTTAAAAATAGCTTTGCATTTCTGCCATCTCGTGTTCCAAAGAGACTAGCCAGCCCCCACAGGTAAATGTCATCGATGTAATTAATCGTATTCATAATTTGGTTGTTAGTTATATTAATAAATCAAGATGACACATCAAAGCCATGTTAAATGACAAGTAAAGACACAGAGAAGATGATTGAATATGCAGTGTTTGTTAACGAGTGCAAATGAAGTTTTTTTTTTTGGTCAGAAATTGTGGAACCGACCCTCTGCCCTTCCCGTGGTTTCAGAAACTAGGCTCAGCTTTTGCTTAATTTCAGTTGAATCTGGAAGTGGTTGCTCTTTCGGCCACCCGGGCTGCTCATTACTGTTGCTCATGTGACTGACTCCTCTCCTCATTAACAGCCATGCACAGCACCAGTCTGTAGTGAGTTGAGGTTTATTCGGGCAACAGTTGCCCTCATTGTCCTGATTTGCGACTGTATCATCCTCCAGGTCGGAGGTAGGAATTGTGTCGTCTTCCTCTCTGCAAAGCAGCAAAGTGCCTCTCGCTCTTTTTCACTACCTTGACACTCTTGGCGAGGAGTAAAATTCTTTGAACATTACGCTAAAATCAGGTAGAAAACAGCTGGGAGGGTTGGAAGGGGTGCAGAAGAGAGAAGGGGAGGGGAGTGAGGTGGACAATTTGTGGAGTAGGTTTGTAATAAACTGCTGCGGATGTTGTACTTTTATATAATCATTCTTTAAGATGGCTACCATGCCGTCTCTTCTTTTATTTGATTATTTAGGACTGCGAGCGAAAATGCCCTGTGAAAATATGCCTTGCGTCTCTGTCAGTGGCCGTGCAGCTGTGGCTTTTCACTGTCTCCTGTTGCAGCCTAGTCACTTTATTTAATTCCTCTTTTTTTTTCTCTCTGTGTCTCTCTCCAGAGTCCTGAGATACTGCTGCATATTTACAGCACTTTAAGGCTCAACACGTTCTCTCATTATTTTTCTCACCATCTGACCATTGCAGGGAATGAAAGCGTGTTTTTATTTATTTATTTTTGTTTAGGACCGCATGAGACATGTAGAAAAATGGGAGACAGTTGTATTAATTAGTCAGAAATAAATGGATATTGGCATGTTTCTTGAGCTCTCTCGTTCTCTCGTCCCTACAGCACTGCCTCCTAAACCACCAAAAGCCGCCCCTGTCATAAACAACGGTATGAACAACAATATGGCTCTGCAAGACTCCGAGTGGTACTGGGGAGACATCTCAAGGTAAGCCTCACGCACGTACCCCACGGGGTCCGTTCGCTCACTTCGCACCCCTTTGCTGTTTTAAAGTACAATCTTGTTTTTCCTACCCAGAAAGTTTCCAGACTTTGGTTTCTTCAATTTTTTGATTTTTTTCTTATTTTTAAAAGTTAATTTATTGCTTTATATGTGTGCTTGATTTAAAAAAAAAAAAAAAAAAAATCACATCACCTGAGAACACAGCATGAGTTATGATGAAGTCAGAGTGAACTGAAGCAATCTGCCATTTTGATATTCCCTCTCCTCCTCCACCCACGAATAGAGTCCAATTTTAGCCGATGAATCAATGATTCATTTGAATCAGTGTCTCAGCCCGCGCTTGCTGCAGGCTCGCAGTAGCCTGAGGAAATTGCTGTGTGTCTGCGTGTGTGTGTGTATCTGCATGTGTGTGAGACCGTGTGTGAGGCCATGTATGAGAGTGACTGGGTATTTCCATGTCAGGATTTTGTGGCGAGAAATGTAATTTAGAGCTAACTGTGCTGGCATTGCGATAAGTGGGGGAATGTACCAGAATAGATCTGCATATATGATTGCAGTATTCTTATGTCAGTTCTGTAATGCCTGTAATTGCAGTGTTCTAGTGTCAAAGCTCATCATGGACACTAAGTGAAGACTAATTCCTCACGAGGGACAGGGTTGGCAGAGATTGTGTTACCATCCATGCCCCATCACAAAGATGCATGTTTTTACATAGGCTCGGGACAGGGTGTGGGTGTGAGTTAAAATGTCAGTGGTAATCTGACTCTGGTATTTTGCCCCCACAATTTTTAGTTTCGTAAATAAAGCGGGTACTAGGCAAATACTTAAACTAGTTTTACAAAGCCAAGTGTTTTGTTCAGCTGTTTGATTTCATCCCAGCTAATTAGCAGTATATAATTCTCAGAAACACATCGAAATGATTCTTGCTTGATAAACTGCCGCCAGATAATATTTTGTCATCTTTTTTTTTTGGTTTCATGTTCATGTTATCTCAGTTTATTCAGCTTTTTCTCAGTCAGCAGTAGTATCACTTACAGTATCAGCCCCAGCTGAATCTAAGCATTAACTCACAGTCATCGTTTATGATGCCATACTGTTCTTTAGAAAAAGAAGGGAAGTTGATACAACCCTCCTGGTGAAATAGCCACATAAATTGTCTCTATGTGGGTGCTTAATTGTTCATACAGTTGTGCTATCAATGCAAATCAGGATTGAATTGAATCAAATCTCAGTTGATATATTGCACCTGGTTAAGCAAAGGTCTAGAAGTATTAAGTTCCAGTTTTGGTTAAATAATGACCGTGGATCTAATATTGTTAGAGCATTGTACTAATCAGAATTCCCCTCTCATCTTTTATGTCCTACAGGGAGGAGGTAAACGAGAAGCTGAGAGACACAGCTGATGGTACTTTTTTGGTCCGTGACGCCTCAACCAAGATGCATGGGGACTACACTCTTACACTGAGGTACGTGTTCGCTGCTTCCCCTGGCAGCAAGCGAAGTGGAATTCGAGATACTTAATGCCAGGATAACGAGAAAATAAGACATTAATTCTGACTGGGTTTACAGGAAAGGGGGTAACAACAAACTGATCAAGATTTTCCACCGTGATGGGAAGTACGGATTCTCGGACCCCCTGACTTTCAATTCTGTGGTGGAGCTCATCAACCACTATAGGCATGAGTCCCTGGCTCAGTACAATCCCAAACTGGATGTGAGACTGCAGTACCCAGTGTCCAAGCACCAGCAGGTAAGCAGCAGCACTGAGCCTTAACCCCGCTTCTGCCTGCCGTGCAGATCTTCATTTTTATATTTATTTATTTTGGTAGCACCTGATTCCTCTTCAAAAGGAACTTATTTATAAACTTAATTTATTGAAAAATCCTTGCATTGAAAACCATTGAAACATAGCTAGCTATGAATAATGTACAGTGAATTCTTTCCATGGGTCAGTTGTCAAGGTTACTTTCGAAATTGGTTTTGCGGCTCTGATAGTCCGTTTGTCATTGGCTTGCAGGATCAGGTGGTTAAAGAGGACAACATAGAAGCGGTCGGAAAGAAGCTGCACGAGTACCACCAGCAGTATCAGGATAAGAACAAGGAGTATGACCGACTTTACGAAGAGTACACACGAACATCGCAGGTGGGCCTCCCCATTCAAACCATTTTACGCTTTAAGATGCATCCATTAGGGTTACAGATTTTTAACCTGAGGCCTTGCATCCTGAACAGGAAATCCAAATGAAGAGGACTGCCATCGAAGCCTTCAACGAAACGATCAAAATATTTGAAGAGCAGTGCCAAACGCAGGAGAGGTACAGCAAGGAGTACATCGAGAAGTTCAGACGAGAAGGGAACGAAAAAGAAATCCAGAGGTACTACATAGTGGTAGTCCTTCCATTGAAACACATTTCCTCTTAGAATCTAGATTTTTTTTTTTTTTTTTTTTTTTAAACATATGTGGAACTCATTTAACCTAACAGCCTTGCAGGTACATGTTGTAAGTTCTGCTTACTGAAGCCATTTCCTGTTCGGCAGTGTAACCATGTCTGGTAGTCAAAAGCAGCACAGAAAAATCTGGAAGAAAAGGGCATATTGTATAAATGGTAGTGTCTCTGACACCTGACAGTCTCCACTGTAGAACAGGGCCTATTGGATACATTCAAATGTAATGTTGAATAGGCTCATTCATGAGAGGCAATTCCTGTGACATTGGACTTGTTTTCATTGTTTTTTTTAAGTTAAGGTTTTTGCATTTAAGTTAATCATTTTGGCAAATTAGTAATAACAGATCTGAATTATGGACCATGTTAAACAGCTAGTGTGTTAACTGTTCTGAATCTGAAAAACACTGGCCATACAAAAAAATGCAAGACCTGCAAAATTTTGCTCAACAGTCTATCACTGCTCTATGACATGCTGTTTTTATATCGCAGTCTAAAGACAATGCCCTTTTATTTGTATCAGAAAATAAATAGCTGGAGGGTGGGATCTATAGGATAAAAAGAGCTGGGAACACAATGTTCTGGTTTTTCATGTCAGCCTGGCTATGGCTTCTCTTTGATACGGGCTGATTTACTCCCTGGAGTGATTCCAGGGAGTAAGCTTTTACACATGATCACTAATCACCAGCTACATTAATCAATGTAATGTATTTTGTGGTGTGCATAATGGACTGTGTTGTCTGTTATATATACTGTTGCATATGGTTGCCTGGAGAAATGCCCTGCACCCTGCTAGGCTATATATAATTTTTTTATCAAATTAAAAATATTTAAGTAAATCATTTTGAACCTGTGCGTTTCCGCTACTGAGATTTTGAAGTTCTGGTATACATAAACATTCTAATGTGAATGTTCATTTGTGTGCTTTTCAACACATACGTAAAATATTTTATGTATTTTATTCCCTGATTATAAGGGCTATGAGGACCCTAACTGTGGTTCATTAAAACAAATGCTATGGAGTAGAATAGAATTGATATCAAAGACTGTGTCATAAACCTTACTTGAGTGATGACCAGTAATGAAATATTGCTACATGTGGAACACAAATCCATAGAACCTGAGGCAGACAGGTTAGCAGTGGAGTCGCATTTGATCCAGCACCACTGCAAAGTTGAAATGTGAGCGGGCATTCCTATACTGACCGTGTCCGCTCCGCGTGCCCCCCTCAGGATCATGGGAAACTACGAGAAGCTGAAGTCGAGGATCAGCGAGATCGTGGACAGCAAGCGGCGGCTGGAGGAGGACCTGAAGAAGCAGGCGGCCGAGTACAGGGAGATCGACAAGAAAATGAACAGCATCAAGCCCGACCTCATCCAGCTCCGCAAGACCAGGGATCAGTACCTCATGTGAGCAGCGCTCCTCCTCCCGCGTGGTTTTATCCAGTCTTTGTTTTTTTTGTCTTTCTTTCATTTTTTCTATGACTGACCCTGCAATCTCTCCATTTCACAGGTGGCTGACGCAGAAGGGAGTGCGACAGAAGAAACTGAATGAGTGGTTGGGAATCAAGAACGAGAATACAGAAGAGTAAGTGTCCTGCACTCCTGTGTCGCTTTTTCTGTTGTCGGGGCAACAGTGTGTGAAATTCACAAACCCAGTAAAATCTTTTTTTTTTTTTTCCCCTTCACACTTCTGCAACCAAATTGTTTTGAATGAGAATTGTTCATTGGCAGGACTCATTACTTTCTTGCTGAGAAGCATTTTCGGTGCTGTGGGAGTGATTTATGAAACAAATAAAAAGTAAAAATGCTTGTTTGTATTAACAGTCAGTACTCTATGGTGGAAGATGACGAGGACCTGCCTCACCATGACGAGCGCAGCTGGAAGCTGGGCAACATCAACCGCCTGCAGGCAGAGACCCTGCTCCGGGGAAAGAGGGACGGGACCTTCCTGGTGCGGGACAGCAGCAAGGCCGGGTGCTACGCCTGCAGCGTTGTGTATGTGTCTCCATTACCCAAATCTCCTCATCGAATCCTGCACAATAGCTGTGTCTATGTACTATTGCCACAATATTACTTTTTTATGGAGAGCATTGATTTTGGGCATTTCCAGAATGTATGTGACAATGAGAACAGCACCGTAGACCAAAGGGGTTAAACTAAAAGCAAACTAAGAATGAAGAGAGGGAGCAGATTCTAAATTAAAATTGCCTATGCATCTAAAAATAATCCTACTGAACATGATCAAAAATGTGTATGATTTAATGACTTGAAATAATTCAAAGAATTTGGCCCTGTCAAGGCTGTTGTGTGAATGTGTGGAACACATGGTCAGACCTGTTCCCTTTGTGTTCACATAAAAAAAACATAGTTGTTTAGTGGTAATGACGATTGGTCAGTGTGTAGTCCTTTAATTAGTACAATCAGTCTCTAATTAGAGAGTCAGTTGAGAGAACCCATATATGATAATAATTTTTAGGAGAGGGTAGATTAACTGCACCTGAGTGACTGACATATTGATTGATTGACAGGGAAAATTGTACTACATTCCTAAATGCTGAAATTGTCTGCACTGGATTGCAAAAAGCTAACAAGTTTAAAAAGCAGATGACAGCGAACCATTCCTCTTATTGAGTACACAAAAATGATGGACTTGCATAAATGCATGTCTGCAATGATCTTAACTAATGAACTTGGCTAAAGACAAAAACCAGCTTACTCAAGGATCTTTATGTATTTAAGAGTCCAGGTATGTTCACAGACCAATTATGCTTGACAGTATGTTTGAAAATTGTTTTGCTCTTTACCTTCACAGAGTGGATGGTGAGGTGAAGCATTGCGTCATCAATAAGACACCGACGGGTTACGGATTCGCCGAGCCCTACAACCTGTATGGCTCGCTGAAGGAGCTGGTCCTGCACTACCAGCACACGTCCCTGGTGCAGCACAACGACTCGCTGAATGTCACGCTCGCCTACCCCGTCTACGCCCACCAGAGGCGGTGAGCGACCCGCCAGACACGCCGACACCAGCGACTGAAGACTGTCCAAAGCCTCGCGGGCGAAACAGACCGCCTCACCTTGGTGGTGGTGGTGGTGGTGGGGGGGGGTGGTTTTACGGCAACGGAGACGCCCGGACGTGTTTCCGTTCCAAACTCGGACCACTCAAAAAAAAAACTAAGAACAACCAAGAAAAAAACCATTTAAACGTTTTGAGTAGTGTCCAGCTAAGGAAAGAGTTTTCTCTCTCTCTCCTGTGCTATTACAAGAAATGCACAAAAACCAAGTGGAGAGCACTTAAGTACGAAGTGAAGAACATGGAGGCTTATTCTTAATGGTGCTCATTTCTCATTCTTCAAAGCTTTAACAGCTGGGAAGTCGAGCCAACGACTTTCCTGAGGTGCATCTTTTTGTGCAGTGCTCTCCCCCTCCCGCCTCATAGTGTGTGTAAGAGACAAATGCCAGGTTCAGAGAGCTGTTTAGCATTTGGAACTAATCCATACACTTCTATTAAGTGTTCATTAACAAACTGGATCAACTAATTATTGTAGCAAGATGGCACTTTTTCCTCTACGAAATAGGGACTCTTGAATGGACTCTGCTACAAACGTTGCTTCAGGAGAGACAGTTGTGGTAGGAGTATGGATTTTTTTTCATTCTCTGTGGGAAGCATATAGCCTATAGGGCAGACTTGAACCTGCTCACAACTACAGACAATCAAAAACCCGAGCAGGACTTGAACAGACTCAGTACATGTTACTTTGTACATATTCAGAGGAGAACGTGTATTGACAAAAAGTGATTAAACCTATATTACCAAAAACTTTTTTTTTTTTCATTTTTGGTTTTAATGTGAATTCTGCTATGCAATGGTATTTTTCATCAGAGATGTTTTATTATCTATGTACCCCAATAACCCTGGTATATGCTTTTGTTTTTTCTCGCTTGAACGGTTTTTGTGTTTTGTGGTCATGTCAGTGTTCGATAGAATCTTTTATGTGTCAAAAATGTTGAAGATGTCACTGTCACGGTTTAAAAAAAAAAAGAAAGTATACTTTCATATTTTAATCTTTTGAGTAGATCCTAAGTCCACTATAAAAAATTAAGTCATGATTTTGTTTTTATTAGTTAATTTCTTACTTAAAGCTCACATCCTCAATGCAGTGTCAGCTGAGGTTTAGACTTATCATGTCATAGCAGCCAATAAAAATCGTGTAAATCTGTGATTTCATAAAATGGTCCCCACCCCCACCCCACCTTAACTCACCGTGTCAATATTTTTCCCCTGATGTTGGAACACTGTACATAGAGGCAGATATTAGATGCAAATCATACTGTAACTGGCTGGGTGCAATGCTAACTAGTGTACTCCTGGTTTTTTTTGCATGCTTTTTGACACATCTCCTCAAAAAACATCAGTCCAGCTTGTTCTTTCATCAGTCCAGTCCTTCCTTTCATTTTGCTAGCATTTTGTTTTCCCCCGAAGAGAGCAAAACATGGTGTTTTGGAACACAACAAGATTTAAACGATCACTTAGGAGATGAGAATGCTACTTTGTCATCCCTATTTCATGTGTTATTTTTTCTGTATCAGAAAATTCCTTATGAGTCTTACATGGATGAAGTGTAATTCATGTCTAATGGTCCTGAATTTTGTTGCTGAATTCCATGTGATGCCAATAACTGAAATACTGAGAAATAAAGTACCAAAATCATTTAATTTACTTGCCCAAATTAATACTTCTTCCCAGTAGTGCAAACATTTAATTACTTTTTTATTTTTGTCTCTTTCATTCAGTTTAATCATGTATTTCAGTGTCCTTTTTTGGTACATCTGTACTGTATTTTCCTCTACAGTGTACCAGAAAATCTAGACAAAGTATTAGATTTTATTCATTTTAATTTGACAGATGGAAATATTTTCAGTATTGAAAAGTAATATTGGCTGTGTCTAAGCAGCTCTTTAAATAGTAGTGTCCCTCACTCTTTCGGCTAATGATTCCCCTAAAGTCGCAGAAATATTGTGGTTTCACCACAATGTGGCAAAATGGCAGCGATGCGGGGATCTAGCAATGTACAATGCATATTGTTTTTCAATCAATCAAAAATCTCCTTCATTGCTTGGTTGAAGAGAACCAGCATGACTGCTACTTTAGCAAAATGCAGTCATGATACTTATGTAACTCTTAGCATAAATATGATGGAAATGTGTGGTCCTGTACGAGAATAATACTGACTTTATTGCCTTTCACGTGAAAAGAAATGCAGCTAGGGATTTTTGTGGTTACACCTGAATCTTACACATAACTCACATTCCCAAAAAGTGAAATATTTACCAACCTGAATCCTTATCTCGACTGTTAAATGAAATTCGAGAAGGCTGACCAATAGGTGCTAGACTTCAGTTTTTAAATGCAACCACTTGAGCACGCTCCCTTGTTTTCTTTGTGGCAGCAAGAAACATTTGGTGCAGACAGTATTCTACTGTAAAAAAATTGTTTTGGTGCTAAATGTTATGTTTAATTGCATTCTTTTCCTCACAGACCATCGAAGTCCTTCAGTAAATTTAAAATAAGCTAAGAGCACATGTCATTCCATGGATCGGACAGGAGAAAGGAGCCGTGTTCACACTGTAGTTTTGCACCATACTGGACTTGCTCTTTCTCAATTCCCTTCCTCCTGGTTTTCTCTATCTGTAGCTGCTTGTAATATTTGTACAGACAAAAATAAAAAGAAGCTGAAATGTTATGAAGTGCGTGTAATGAAGGATGCCTTTTTTTTTTTCTTTACCAATTTTAGAAGTAGTTCTATAAAACAAAACTTGGTTCTTTCACTTTGAGCTTTCCTTCAAGTAAAGAATTGGACCTGTTACACTACAGTCTGTCAGTGATTATTCTGAGAGTCTTTAGACTTTTACCTTTCATCTCAAACCAATATTCTAATTTTTCTCATGTTTGTTAGGCTGTGTGTTCCTGAAAAGGCAGGGCTCATATTCGTTAAGCTTAAATTAGATTTGCATTTCCTCTGTGTTCCAGCCCTGTAATTAATTCTGGTTGGAGAAAATGAATTTCTCGAACCACAAAATCCACATTTTTAAACAAATGACTTCCAGACCAATACATGAGGTGTCATAAATCCCCACTCAAATGAAAATCGGTAGTTGTCCTCTTTATCAGTCACTCAATCCACATTCATGTTAAGGAATTATTTTTGAGAAGACTTGGTGAGGACATTTTTACTCAAAATCATTTGGCAATTAGTTACACATTTGAATATTGTTTGCAGTATGCTTTGTGTCTAGGAATCTACATGTGCTCCAGAACAGAGGGGAAATGAAATAGGAAAGGCTCAGGATAATGCTCTGTAGAAAAGACAGTTTTGCACAATATGGTGTATTTTTCCCCCTTCTCCCACCCAAATACAGGTGAACTGTTTAGCCATTAGCTCATTCAACCCTTTGCTGCGGACTCGAGTGGAAGGAGCCATGATCATGTGACCCATGTTACAAGCCCTTGCCTCCTTGCACATGCATCACCAGACACAAACTGTATATGTGGTCTGAGGATGATAAAGTCCCAATATACTCAGTTTGTGAATTGACAGGTGCCTGAACAACCAGAGAGCAATGAGACAAACAAAATTAACCACCTTAAGTCTTACTTCTCTTTGGCGAGGTTTGACTAATTTTAGCGTTGCCAGTATGGACCTCTATATGTAGGCGTTGAGACATGTCTGGGATTCGAATGCCTAGTTACAGGGTGTTCCTGCTTCCCAAACGAAAGTCTGACTGCACGAACCAACAGGAGGAACAAATTCAATCATTTATTCTCTGTAATTGATGTTAAGATAAGGTACCTCTTTCAATATCACTCCTTTTTACAGATGTAAGCAGTTTTTTTTTTCTGTCCATAGGTCTTCAGTGACATGAACACCGATCTAAAATACTACAAAGTTCAGAGCAGGCGTGGGAAAGCAGAGCCATAACCGTTTCTAGACTCCCTGCCAAGTTCTGCTGTTATTTAATTAGCCCAATCATTTACATGACCTGACATCTTAGCTAAACTTCATAAGCTATAGACACTTCTTCTGAGTACCGATATGAAACACTCTCTCATGATGTAATCCACAGCTGAACTGGTGTTTGTTGGTAAAGCTAATTAATAAATTGATCCAGCGTGACTGGTGGCGGAAAGGTCTCAATACACACCACCTTCCCAGGGACAGAGTAGCCTATCCTTGACTTAGGGCAGCAATCTTCACTCCTGGTCTTGCAGGGTATGCTGGTTTATGTTGTTTCTTAGCAATTAGCATCCAAAAAGAACAGTTGATTACCAAGCTAACTCGCTTCACCTGATTTCTTAGTTCTGAATTCTGTGGAATTACAGGTGAAAACAAAAACCAGCACACACTAGGTGAGGACAACTGATTTAGGGCAAAGGTAGCCAATTTTATCCAAAGAGAGACACAGTGCAGGCTGTTGTCCTAATCCAGTACTAGAGCACCTGATTCCACAGAACAAGGTCTTGATTGAGAACCATTGATTAGTTGAATCAAATGTTCTACTGCTGGGCCAGGACCCATCTCAGGCAGTATTGGACTCGCCTAGTTTATAGCTGTGGAAGAGCTGTTTGGTGTATTTCATTTGGGTAGACTTTCACTTTGTCAGCCAGATTCATGCAGTTCATTGTAATGACTGATACAGCAGTTACAAATAAATTATCCAGTCAACTGCATGAAAGCTAGTCCAGTTTTGTTTCCCTTTTCAGGTGCAAGATGACTCAAGTTTGGGTCTAAGATACAGCAGATCACGCGACCATCCTGAAACCTTGTAAACCAGGTTGACCGACAGTTCTAAAATAGGGACAGGTTTTCCATATGAATTGAGTCATATAGCAAGGGACAGGTTGACGACACTGAATCTAACCGCAATCAGGCCTCTTGTGGATTCATATGACAAGCAAAGAACAAACTTAATCAACAATCTTGTCAACCATGCAGTTGTAACAATCTCTTAGCAAAAAAGAGTGTAGATGCAGAATGGATAAATTCATGTTCTATTTAAAAACAATATGTTTACCACTATGTATTTCATCCTTCATTAAAAATACATGATAAATGTTGGATGGTGTATGTACACAGCTTCCAGCATCCAGCTGAAATGCAATTTTTTATCAGGAAGGATGTCTAAATTGTGATGCTATTACATTCAGAAATGTTGCAATTTACTACATTATAAAGAACTAATCATTACAATTATCACAATATTACCAATACCAGGTTTATCCATCAAGTCTAAACTATGTAATTTATTAATTATAGAAATATAAATGAAATGTAAAGGGTTTTAATTTTGATGGACACAATCTAGAACTCATTCATGGATTCCAATTTGGACACCCATAACAGAAAAAAATGTGATATTTTACATTTTGTGTATTTAAACACTGGGTGGCAGCAACGTGCCTGAGTGCAATTAAAAGTACATTTGTTTTGAATTTCCAGGTAATGTCTGGGAAAATGGAACAACATGCATTTTCAACTACCATATGTTGAAATTAAACTGCCATATGTTTCAATCTCTAATTCAATAAGGTTGGGGAAAGCTTTTTTCTTATAAGAATCAAACATATTTTGCAGTATTTGCTGAATTCAGTCACTGTAAACATGTCTGGAGAATTTTGTATTGGAGATAAAAACGCCTGACACCTGCGTGTATAATCAGGAGACATGTATAATCAGGAGGCCACTTTTCATGATGTTTTTATAGTTGCTGAGTAGGAGATCCAGTAGGGAATGGATTCAGATAATAGTGATTGTACTGTATCCTCTGTTTCACTGACAGTAAAGACTTTGGTTAGGGTATTCCAGCCTCAAGCCATGCATACACTGTACACACAAGCTCATGTGATAACATTTGTTTTTTCAGATATAGCCCACTCTTCTCTACTTTAGATAATAATTCAGCTTTATTACCATGAAAATGAGTACAATAATATGAGAGTGTAATGTCTAGACCAAACTATGAAGGCATATTGGTTTATCATTTTTCCTATAGTTTCGAGTGCATTTCTACCCCTAAGAATGAATCTACTCAGGAACACTTACTGTGCATGTGTTGTGGCAACATGTGAAGGGTGTGTGTGTGTGTGTGTGTGTGAGAGAGAGAGAGAGAGAGAGAGAGAGAGAGAGGGAGGGAGAGACAGAGATGCTACTTAAATATATAATGTACAAAAGACACAACATAATGTAATGTCAGGTCAGTAATGGGCCTGGGACTTCCAGAAAACACTCAAATATCCGAATCCCATCAGATTCATCCCACAGCTCCATTATCCACAGGAAGTGTTGACCTGATATATTTTTCAATAACCCAATGTTCTCAGGCAGGAGTAATACTGAGAGAATGAGTCTTTAATAAGATATGACCTGGCAATACGTGTGACTTTGTACAGAATTTATTATATGTGCTTGATTACCTTTATTGATGAAGACATTATCTTTTTTTTAATTAAGGTGGCTTTGAGTTTTGAAAACATGTACTTCATATGCAGGACAATATGGGAAAAGATATTGTAGCTTTGGACTCAACCACAAACAATGCAGTGGTTGAATTCTCAAAAGTGAAAATAGAAAATGGATGACGTAATTGTATAATGGAATGGCAAATGATTATAATCATTGGCTGTCTATTTAGTTTATTGATTTTTATATTGTTACATGCATAACTGTGGGAGAAAGGCTTCAGTGATTGCCTCATGGGCTAATGTAGAGAAACAGCTTAAACTGTTGGATTTGGATTTTTAAATTTAGGCGTGTAGAAGTGTAAACTCCAACACAGACCTCTGTTTCAGGATCCACTCATATTCTGAGAAGACATATCAGCTTGTTACTCAGATTGGTGAGTAAATATTTGTTCTTTTTGGGGAGTTTTCTAGAACAGTTCTGATTGATGTTTCAACACCATGTCTTTACCAGAAACAAATAAACTGACAAAGACCCAAGCATAGCTGAAACGTTCATGATATCAGTGGTCTAATGAATCCTACTTGTGTTGGAGCCTGCAGGTTACCTTCAATACTGTGTAGATGGATTTTTCTTGGTACAAGCAAATCTGCAAGCACTACCTTATTGATTCAGACCCATTAACAAGGTAGCCAGCCACAGGGAATCCCAGTGTCTGTTTTTGCTTGCTTGCCACTTTTTTCCAAGATTTGGCCATTGTGTGCTGAATTATTGCTTTGGATGCAGTTAGCAAGCATGCCTGTGTAAAGAATACAAATGTCTGGGCCAGTCTTTAGTGGTTGGGGAAAGGAATACACAGCTGTGAAAGAAAATATTCAAAAAGGACACTAGTCCTGGTTCATAAATGGTAGTTTCTGGGTAAAGGTTAAAAAAAAAGTTTTATCTGAGGTCAATTTTACCTTTTCGCCTGAAGTAATGTGAATAATAAATAAATGTAAATATAGCCGCAAGTGGTGCAACAAATAATGAAAATCTATTATGACACATCATTTTCGTCCAAGAGGCTTTTTTGAGCCACTGAGTCAGAGGAAAAAGGAATTTTGATTCTACCCCAAATGGTTCAAGAGTTGTAGCCTTAAATGCATAGTGCCTCTCTATAGCGCCACCATGTGGGCAATCAAGGTATTTTTAAAAACCTGAGTAGTGGGCAAATATAGAAACCTATTCACCAAGTTTGGTAGCTCTAGCTTCTATAGTTTTGCTGTGCAAACACTTTTTGGAAGAAAAAACAATCTGAACAAATGCAATAGGGTTTCAGCAGCTTCGCTGCTTGAACCCCTAATTAATGTAAGTAATTCTCCACAAGTCTTATGTGGGATTGATCTGTAGTTTTTAATATGTGAATTCTCTCTTTCATCACTGAGTAGAGGCTTCTCTCATTGCGGTCTTTTCTTGGGTGGACAGAACCAGACTTCTGAAACACTGGAATATATTTGTGCTCTATGTGTTTACCATGAAAAACTTGAGGAGGACATGTAACTGAATTACAAAGAGACAAAGAGAGAGAGAGAGAGAGAGAGAGAGAGAGAGAGAGAGAGAGAGATGCTGCAAAACATTCATTGAAAAATGAGTGAGTAAATGACTGGTAACATAAGATGAAGGCCCCATTAATTATTACAGCATCGTGTACAGTAGTGCATGCTGCAATGTAAGCCAATCCTCCCCTTGCAAGCCTCTTTTTTGGCTCTGCAAAACAACTAATGTTTTACGGTATCGTGCTAATAATGGGTTGATGAGCATCTGTAAGTCATTAAACGCAAATACTGTCTACCTTAGGGCAGACACACGGAACATTAAATACTGTTTTGATTTGTTCATGGGGGCCTTAATATAGTCCTAACAATCGATTATATGTGCAGTAACATTTAGCTCATCGTTGTCAAAACAGCTATTTAAAAAAATTATTATAAAAATATGATACATTTTAATTACATTTTCTCTGACATTTAGGAAAATGCTCAAGCGTTCTTTCAATGTAATAATTATGGCAACCTAAGTTGAAAATTATTTAAGAGTAATTCTGAGTTTCGCTTTATACAGTGTACCATTTTATGCTGAATTGCTCGCCTGTGTTACAGTATAGTCGCCAATTCCAATGGATCCTGTGTGGCTCCGATTACATATGGCTGTATGCCCCCTGCCTACGTCTGTGCATCTGAAAACTTGCTTAAAGAGAAAGCGACGGCACTGTCTAAGCCAATCGACGCCAGAGGCAAACGACATTGTGTCTTTCTATTGGACCACAAGTGAACAGCATTGTCCAATCGGATTTTTTAATGTAGAAAGATCTTGGCAAGCATTGCAGGTTGCCTCGTTCGACTTCGACCTGATTGGTGGAGGCTGGCTAGTTCAGAGACTGGGAAAGCCTTCGATTTCTGCGCTGTACAATTCCGACAGTACCGTCTGACACTGCCGTAACCGAAGCTAAAACTTTGGCTTCGGGCCAGTAACTCTCACAATTCTCTCATTTTCATTTTCAATGTAGTTCGTCAAATCAGAGCAAAAAAATTCCAGTCTTGCAAAGGGCAGGACTACTGCTCACTCCTTTTAGGGGTGTTGTGGTTTTTCCTCTTGCCCACCCGATTGGACCTTTCTCTGCACGAAATTACCGTGCTTCTGAAGAAGCAAGTATGGTGGTAAGTAGTTGAATCGATAGAAAAGTCCAAAGTGTTGGAATATGGCAGGAAGGTTGTAACATTGTTGCACACTTTTGGAATGTAGTGTGTGATAATGTTCCGAAGACTGTACTGCAGAATGCATATGTTAAATTGCTAATTGTCTTTGCTTTTTAGATGGCTAATTTTACGGTAAATCGGCGTTATCGCTGAATATGTATCATGCATTCTCTATGTGAAGCTGTGTAGCCATCTGGCTAGATGCCCTAGTTTTGCTCGCGATGACTCATGCAGAGGGAATAACGTTACTTCGTAAAAGTGAGCAGCACGCTAATAAAAAAAATCTAACAAGCGTTCTCTGTTCTGCAGCGTTGGCTTTTCTCTCATCTCTTTTAGATTTTGTGTGCAATTTCTTGCCACAAAATGTTAACTTTTACGCTGTGGTAACAGATGAATTGCTCAGCTGCAGTGGATCAGTGGACCATTTTAGATATTGATGGCAGATATCGGCAATGACAAGGTTAAGAAAAAAAACGTAAAACATAAGAGGTCCTTTAAGGCAACCAGCTTCGTGGTAATTTAGGGTACTTATTTTGACAATTAACACTATATGGAATTTCCTTAGTTGTTCGTTATATTGTCAGACTTGGACAGGTTGAGGCTTTTACAGAAATTGCGTTGCCCTATATTTAGACACAAAAAGATGAAGTCATCCCTAACCTGCAGTTGTAAGTGCTTCTGCATCAGAACGAATGGAAAAGCCTCAGTGGCACCTCATATACAAATACATGCTTTGGCAAAGATGCACGTTGTTATAAATGTAGCCTAATAAAACTAATGGTTTTGGTGCTGCACATATGAGTTTCATTTTAATGGATAAAGTATATCGTAATTCCTTGATCTTGCAGCGTTATCTCCTGGGTTGAATGTGTCCTGCCCAGACACTGCAGTCCCGGAAGTGCCAGTGAGGACAATATGGTAAGACACTATCGTGATTTTAGAAGTATGCAAATACATTCATTAAACTGGAGCTTAAACGACCAAGCGCAAATCGGTAAGGCACAGATATGAACACGGAATTTGTCGGTACGAATCTCTGACCTCTTTATTCGCTGATGTCATTCTCTCTAAGATTTACTTTACACCATATTCCCTTTGTTTGAAATGTCTCTTATCGCATGGATTTTCACACAGCTGTCTGGAAATCTGAATAATGGATTAGAATTTTATTTCTCTGTAACAATGTTTTTAAATAGCCTGAGATATTGCAACATTTGTCAGATGGGTCACATTAATGGTAAAGGTTTTATTTCTTCATTCATGGTTTTGAGATTAGAAGGAATTTATCACATACAGTGTTTGGTGTGGATTTGCTTTACTACTTTAGGCTGGGGCTCATCAGTTTAACCTGGGATTCTACAATCCTGTAGATTGGTCTGCAATCATCAGGTCTTTAGCATGGATTACTCCTGACACTTTTCATAGTTAAGGTAACCTTGAATCTGTAATAGCAGGCCTTGGATGCTATGGGGACTTGATTAGTTGCACCAGTTACAGAAACGTGTACATATAGTTTGAAGTCTGCATGTACATTGAAATGTAAATTAAACTATTCACTCATATTGTGTATTGTTTGTTTGCATAATCTCTACCTAATATCAAAAATATTTTTTTTTCCATGTACTTCTTATCTTATCTGGTCTGTAGACACCAGCTTAAGAATCCAACTGAAGCCAGCAATGGAGGCTTTCCTGAGGTAAATGGCAGTTGATTGGGGGATAACACATGTATTTATGACTGGCTATTTACACTGAGATCTCATTATGATAACAACTGCATGGATTATCATTCAAATATTTGACCGCTACATGCCCCCTTCAAGGATAACTTGTAATATTGTGCATTTATCAAAGCATACATTAACATTTACAGTAATCTTTTTTTCTCTGAAGCAATTTGGCTAAAGTGTTACTTTTTAAAGGTTCAACAGTGATACCCACCTTGGGATTAGAATGTGTGGCTCTCATATCCTGAGACTTGTCATCTTTCTACAATAGTACTTCTGTGGATCAAGCTCTTCCTGCAATTGCAATGTTTTACTATGCATAATGCACAAACTATAATATGAGGGACTACACTGTGGACTGAACATGAAAAATATTAATGTTATACTTAATGCAGTATCGGTTTTGTCTCAAATTCATTTCATGTTCTCTTCAGATAAAATGTCTGATTTTAAAATACTCCACATAATGTGATTAGGAGTAAAAAGTGATTTTTGTCATCTTTTAGTCAAGTGTAATAAATAAAGTATCCGTGTTTGAAAAACTCATGTGCATCTTTAATGTCTTTACAGCGATGGCGGCAGATTACCATTGCTGGTCAGATATGGTGACATAAAATCAACATTCCTGTCTCGAGACACAGGTTAAATATGTCTGCACCTGAACCAACATAAGAGAAATTGCATCGTCCTGCATGTTTTCCTTGAATCATGTAACTTCCATTTTGATTGATTTTTAGTATGTGGTGTAACATTACATTGGGGGATATTTTGCCCTTGTATGCATTTCTATTAGACAATGTAATGATGTATTAGAGATTTTAAGCCTCAACTGTGCATACTAGCTATTGGGGAAGAAACAGCCCCATGTCCGCAACCAAAACCAACACACGGGGGGAGGGGGAAATGTATCCTGCTTCACACTTGCTTCCAGAATCTTCCATTCTGATCAATTTTGATGTGTGAGTATTGGTTCGGTCATGGTGTTTGGGACCTTTTCTACTTTAACACATTTGTAATGAATAACATATAGGTATATTAGGGACTCTAAGCCTTGATGATGCAACATTTTTGGATAAAACTTACAAACCAACTCAAAACTGCAAATAACACAATCAAGGGACCGCACTGCGTGTGCTGATTGTTCATGGGCTCCATAGGTGGCTGTCAAGGGCCTAGATAATCTTCTCTGATGGGATGGCAGAATGTCTTACACTTATCACAACCTGAACAGTTACATCAGTCTCTCTTATTTTACATAGCTCTTGAGAGGGTTTTACTGAGGCTGAGAGTCCCCACAAACGTACTAATGGCTTAGTATTTTTTTTTTTGTTTTTCAACTTTGCTAATATAATTCTATATGTTAGCCATATATGTCACGATGTATAGACATAGCTGTAGAAATGCATTGTTTCCTTGTGGTAAGTGATTGAGATGCTGCCACGGATTTGAGACACTGATGAATGGTGCTATTTTGGACTTGTATCAGCTCCTGGTAAGGTAGCGCTGATGGTTTTTTTCTTTAATATTCTTGTTTTTAAGAAGGTTTTGGTTCTTTGTTAGGTGGTTGTATCTTGGTGTGGATTGACTTTGATTTTCTGTTGCTTTCTGTGTGGCTTTCTCATTGGGTGCAAGATGGACAAAAAATTGAAAAAGGGAGATGCAAGAATTGAAGGCTGAAATAAGTTGGAATAGGAGCAATCACAAAACTGCAGTCTTGATACCATTTCCCTTGAATTGCTAACAGTCAAAATTACAATTTCAAATATCTAAATTTGACAAAATCTTCCATGCTTACTGACTTTTTGCCATCATATCCATTTCATTGGCAGTATTGGAGGTGGAGTGTGTTTTCCCCCTTTGATAGTCAATGTAATTACCTATTGAGTCTTTAATAAGTAGGACACCATCACTACCCTGTCATTAAATCTGGGGCTTGAGTAGGAATGTGCCTCACATGTTAGTACATTCATATCCCTATACATCAATATATACATTCATATATGCATGAAATGTCCATTAAATATATAAAATAGTTTTCTGATGTTTTAAATTGTGTCTAAGATGCAAACTTTGCAAAAACACATTAACTGTTGTTGCAAACTGCTATACAAATTGCTATTTTTCCAGATACACACTGTTTGTAGTTTTGGTTGATATCCGCTAATGTACAGTTTGTATGGAATATTATCTCCCTCTAACTGTGTTCCAAAAAGACTAACTGTAGTTGCTTCATTTATCTCATGTATCACAATATAGAAAATGATTAGAGTAGTTTAATTTACAGGTAAGACATGTGTAAATGAAGTATAAAAAGGTCAATTGTAAGAGCAAAAGGTAATGTTACACACTGAGATTATGCAATACCACATTTTATGCTTTTGTATTTTTTACAAAGTTTCTTTGATTTGATCATGATGCTGTGTAATTATGGAATCTTTTCCCATAATCTTATCCTTTTGGAAAACTTTTCCATTGGATTAAACAGGTCTATATATGTGTAATATGTCAGTAATATCCCATACCTATGCCTCATCTACAAAACCTTAAAAACTGTTACAACTGGCACGTTACAATCTCCTAATGAGGTAAATGTATAACATGTAAATTAACCGTAAATGGACAATCTTTTTCATGTATTAAATCAGTTCTGCTATTATACTGTAATATTGTACTTTTAACAGTGAAAATAGTAGCCACGTTATTATGAGGGGAAAAAAGCTTGTTTTTCACAACTAAATTTATATTTAAAGAACATTGTTTAGTATTTGCAGTTTTGTCTTTGCCTCCTGTAAATCCATACCCTCGACAAATCTAATGTGATAACCAACTTGAAAGCCCACATTAGGTTGTTGTAGGTTGTCTTGTTTTCCCATGGTGCACACTTTCCTAGCTTTGTTAATCTCCCCTCTGATTTGTATTAGCTGCATGTCCTGTCCTCTGTTCTTTCTTTTATCTATCTGCAGTTTAGATTCCTCTGTTAGACTAGGAATGCTAACTGTTTTGTACATAGCGGGTGACGGCATTAAGTAAAATTGGCGTAAGTCTGTTCACTATAAGTATATATAATGTCAGTATGGGCTCTTATATTTACAACTGTGTATGATTGATAAACACCAGCTTTGTAAGTATTGCAAGTCCAGACATATTGGTGCACTGAATATGTGTGGGACATCTGGAGCTGTTGGACCTGTGTTATGTAATTATGTGCAGGCCTAAATGAACAGTAAATTGCAGTAACTGGGGTCCTTTCCTTTGAGCTGGTTTTCCAACAAATTTGCCTCAATTATGTTTCACTGAGGGCTTATTTCAATACCAGTGTGAATTTAACACCTGAGGACTGTTAATTACTGAATTAGTCCCCCTGATTCAGATTAATGGTGTTCAGATTAACTAGAACTAGGAGGACCTGCTCTGACAAATCGTATTTGGTAGAAAAAAAGAGCACATTGTATATATAACTATATCTCAAAGAATTAGTTGTATGATTGGATACTAATTACTAAATGGGTTGTGATTTAATTGAAAATCACACAAACAGCATGTGAATATATATATCTGGACTTGCAGTATGTGATATCTAACAGTAATAATGCACTACAAATATACCATGTATTTTTGTCAATTGCAGTAGTTAAATAAATATGCAAGGTCCTAAAATATGGCTGCCATTTTGTCTTCTTGTGAAATACATACTGTATAACCTTCACTGCAAGAGGCATTATCCCCATGGGTCACATTCAGCACCAGCTACACATGTAAGGCAAAGTAATATTACTGCAAAAATGCATAAGTTTAAATGACACTGAAGAATGTCTTCATTTACTCTTTGGAGGAAGTCAGTTGGTGTCTTGAATGGGTGAGCATGGTTCACCAGCAACTTTCAGTATTAACAATAGACTAGTTAGTCTCTTTGCCAGTAAGTTAAAAGAAGGTGTTTGCCAAAACACTCAATTGCTGCATTAATCTTCAAAGTGTACAGGGATAATTAAGAATCAAAGCATTCATCATTATGTGGTTAGCAGCAAAAATGCACCATTCTGTTCAATATTTATATCTTCCTGCCAAACTAAAACATTGCCAAGTCTTGTCCATCACAGATTTTGTTTTAACTATTTATGAGATTTAGAAAAAATGTGGATTTAGAGTATGATAAACATTGTTTAAATGTATAGTTATGTATGAAAATGTGGCAATGAGATGGTGTAGACACTACAATGAAAGACTTCACATCAGGTTTCCTAATATGGACAAGATAAGCAGCTGTGGTCACTGCTCCTGAAATGGTCCAGCACAAGGCAGGAAGTATGACCAAAGACTGCAATTCAGAGACATGCTGTTCTGCACTGACTATGAAATGGGATCTCAGACAATAGATTATTGTCAAAATTGAAGAAAATTGCTACAGTGCCGACATGTCTGTACCTGGAGAAAGGAATTTGCCATTCAGAGACATAGACAGAATATCAAAAACAAAGATATGTGGGAGATATTGGCCATGTGGAATGCAAACATAACTGAATAACCTGCAGAAATCAGTATGAATGCATTGAAGAAATCCAATTGTGCCCTCTAGTGGATGCTCTGAGAAACATCCCATTGCATTAACTGAACTGTTCTCTTGGTTAATACCTCCATATTTGGCCATGTTATATCACAATGTCATCAGTCATCGGTCATCAGACATGCACTTCATGTTTTAGAGCAAATTTCAATCACAAGAGAATTTTTCTCTCAAGAGAAAATATATGATGTTCACACTGTAATAGTGGACAGATGAATTAACCATGTGGTTTCCCACATAACATTATTACTTTTCCTGGTTTCCCTGATTTCTAGACATTGAAAAAAATCACTGAAATCGTCACATGGCCCAAGTGCTAGCTTATTTTGGCACGCATTGGTCATGTTTCATATCTCACTTTCTGTACAGTTGTACCATTACCTTAGGGGTGAACATAGTTAGCCTAGTCTACTATGATACTTGCTTGGCACCAGCTGTGATGTTTTTTTTTTTTTTTTTTTTTAAATATCCTTATTAAGTTTAAAAGGTCATGTATGCCGAAGAATTTTCTGTGTTACTTTATCTGACTGTCTTGCAATAACAATGTCTTCCCACAGGAGGGTGCAAGTATGCATAATTTAATCAGATGAGAAAATAAACGGGAAAAATGACATTTGTGCTTGTGTTCATATTTTACTTCAGTCTGCTTTTTCCTCCATTTACCAGTGAAAACATAATGGCTCTGATAATTTATGGCAATATAGGGCTAAATATGGCTATGGTTTCTGGGTACAGCATGGTAGTTTAAATATACTTTAAGTAATAAATACTGCAGTCAAGAAGTTAAAAAGTTGAATATGACAGTGCCATTATAACATCAACTGTTATCAAATTCTATTCCACTGAAAGTAAAGTGTCATTGAGTTACATTCAATATAGTGCATCCATGTAACATCCTTTTGTGTTAAGTCTCAATAGCAGTATGTTGATAATTTGAAAAACTGACAGATCCTTCTTGACATCAGTCCCCTGGAAATATTTACCCCTTCAGTCCATTGAAACTATTGAAACTTCCAAATAAGAATTTCAGTGAAAACTTTGACAGATCATTTTATTTCAGCAAACACAGAGCACAATCAAGTGTCCGTGAGTTGAAACAGGCAGCAAATTCATAGCCCGTCAAGATGCATGCCTACTAGACATGCTCGAATAAAACCTGTCTGTTTCTATGGTATGTCAAAAGACCCTATACAAAAGCAAGGTCCTCAACAAGGTCAGCTCATCTGCTCCTTCCCTTCCTCCTCTTTCACTGTACATTCTATAGCGTACACATACGTTCATTGTTGCTGCTGTTATTATACACTCTATAATCTAACTTTCTATGACAAAATGTAAGCTGATCTAGATAGGAGCAATCATCAAACAGCAATAGTGTAAAGACACTCTTATCCAAAGCAATTTGCAAAGTTGTCATAGAAAATGAATAATGACCTTAAATTATTGTGTTATGTTTTACACTGTCAAAGTTAATAATTGGGATATAAATTGTAACTTTGCCAGTACTTTTTTGGTAGTTTATTGTCAATTATTAGTGTGTAATACAGGAGGGAGGAGAGAGAATAGGAAGTATGAAATTTGCAAAGTAATTTATCTTATCAGAAAATCCTCTCAGGTTATGAAGCTGATATTCCCTGATATTTCCATGCAGATATGAGTTGTAGTTCAAAACAGATGAATAGGGTAATGCATATATAACACATGATCTTACATTTAAAAATGCAGATTCCAAACTGTAGAAGCTAATAAAGATGCAGGCAGAAAAAAACGTTTGACAAAGCGTTTGAATTTATGAAGGCTAGGCACCTGGCTCAGTATTGTGGACAGTTTCTCCCGTGTGTGGGCTCCACAGTGTTGGAGGCCAACTCAAGGCTTCATTTGCCTGTGGTTTACTCTGTTGATGAGGTTTTCATTCAGAGCAGATTTTGCTTTAACTCAAGTGCAAACCCTTTCCAAGACAGGAGTCTTCAGCTTTAACATAGCTATATGGTGTTGATTTGTTACGTACAGCCTTAAAGGCCGTAACCAGTGTGTTAAATTCAATCTTTTGCTCAATGGCTCAGACACTTCCTTCACAAACAAGTTCTTGTTCATGATCCTGGTCCAAATAGCCCATAACATCATATAGTTCAATTCAACAGTCCATTCAGCTGTTCTGTGGAACCCAAGGAAAGGAAGAGTAGTCTAAACTTGCAAATGTCAGAATCTGACACATACATTTCATCATACTCTTTCAAATAAAATATCTATCACTTTTGCTTTTAGTATGTTCATTATTATTGTCTCAATACCAGCAACCTGATTTAGCAGTTGTGATCTGAGAAGATATTGAAACTGTTCTGTCCAAAGAAATTAAAAAAAATAGTTTGTGTAACAACGCTGGCGCACTAGACACTAATCTCTCCATATCTGCACATAGATCAGTTGCTGCCTAGCTACACTGCACTTCAAAAAGCCCAGAATAGCACCCGAGTCCAGTATTATCTTCTGTGATGGAATTCAGACGTCTCAGAACCTTTTTCCACTCTTCTGTTTTTCACGCATGCGCACTTTCGTAGGCCTTCAAGACATCAATATGGCGTAGCGGAGGAGTGAAACCTGAACGAGCGTTTGGGGGAAAATCGCAGGGAGACAAAGTAAGAAAGTTTCGCTCAGGCTTGGTTTGAGGGGGGGAGGAACAAAAAGTTATTTGCGAGATATACTGTCCCGATAGAGTAATAGCTTTTCTTTAAAAAAAAAATCCTTTCGGTGCATGTGTTGACAGAAATCAAAAGAGAATAGCTGGGATTGTTAACGATAGCCAGCTAGCGACTAGCCCTTCGTGTCAGGTTAGTTAGCTGACTGCGTTAGAAAGGTTAAAGTTAACACTGGCTAACTTTGCTCTGCTACCTGATCCGCTGCATCCTCCGTGTTGTCAACAGGCAATCCGGGGAACTTAGAAAAACACTTTTGAGAACGAATGCAGCTACTGTCTTCACAAAGTTTAATGTACAATTTTAGGATACCTGACTATTGGTGTGGAGTAAGATAACTTGGGAATTGATTCTAAACTATTCAGACAGCTGTGCTCGTGTAGCTGCTGCCAGACAACAAGCTAGTTGGCGATAACCGTTGAGTAGAAAAGATCTACAAGCAAAGAATTGAGCTAATAACAACAACCTGTAAAGTTAGCGAACTACACTTACTTCACTTGAGTTTTACGTTTTGTATTGTCGTCACAGAAAGAAGAAGAAAAGAATATGTCTCTGGTGGCTTGTATTGTACCATTTTATGGTTGGGTAACTTGACTATCAAAAGGGAGCGAGCTTATGTTTTGTCTAGATTCGTAGTATCTGAAACAAATCATGATTTATTGGCTGAGTCTAATATCTTGCTTGTCCTTCCGAACTGTAACCTCATTTATTTTTTTACCAGCTCTTTTATTAGTGTAATGAAATTGGTTGAATACTTTTGTTTACATGTTTCACCTATACCATCTCTCGGATACATTGTTGATAATCAGAGATCACTTGTTATCTTAGGTAGCAAACCATTTTGTCTAGTCGGATAAACAGTTCTCAAGCATTAATCATCGTTCCTCTAAATTAAACAACGGAAGTCTATATATGTGATCCAGTTTTGTCACAATAAAAGGTGTTCATGCAGTAGAGCTGTCATTGTATTAATTTATGTTGACCTTGACTGCGCTTTGGTGTGCTGATCTGAATTTTCAGTCTTGTATGACGAACTGTTCCACTGGTTCTCCTCATCGTTACTTTTGCTGAGTGCATTCTAGGTGCATGACAATAAAGTCCATAAAAGTTGTTGGATCCAAATTCAGGCCTGTTAGCTTGGCTAGACTTGACTGGTGCGTAAATGTGGATTTTTTTTTATAGCCTTCTTACCAATCCTGCAGTCTTGTAGGGATGAGGTTATTTAAATTCCCAGTGTATTGGTACTATATGTATGCCTAAGGAAAATACTTGAACTTTGTAAAGTTTTAGCTGAGTTTTTGTATTGCTGATGGCACTTTAACACAGATAAAGAGACTGAATGAAACGTCGTTTAAGATGTCATCTTGCATAGATCAGCATCGCGCACATCTTCTGAGCTGATCATTTTAGAGCTGGAGAAAGGTAGGGTCAGGTTTAATGTGCAAGGTACTTGATTATCTTAAATGTGGGATATAAGGAACCCAGGAAAGCACGGTGCTGCCTCTTCAGCTAATACACAGGCAAGAATATTTATTAAGAATGTCACAGAAACAAAACACAATATGTAATATGTTGTCAGTTACTTTGGCCTTTTCATGTCCTTTCTGGATCATCAGCATTGACATTTGAATTAAGACAAAACCTAGGTGTTTCTCACTTTTAAATATGTCAGTTGGGTATATCACTATTGTAGTTCAATGGAAGAAGATGGTCTATTTAAAAAAAACAGCATAACATACAGAAAGAACACAACCAAGGATTACTTTATTGGGCTCCTGGAAAAAGCTTGCCTTAAAGGTTTTAGATGACACGCTGTCTAAAGCTGTTGGGATCTTCAGTCTGAGTGAAGCCGATTACAAAGCGCTCTGTTTTTTTTCCTGCCACATCAGAGGAATTTATGGCATTAAAAATTCTGACAGATTTGCTGTTCCGGGGGAAGAGAGGAGTATAAAATTGGAGTCTGTGTTACTGAACACCACTGCAGAATCCACAATGGAAGTGACAAAAGTATGATCCAGTTACATTAATGTCCTTCAAACGTGTTTATGACCCGGTCTGCTTTTTGTACTGCTACTCTTTTACTGTGGTCAACTCTGCCCATTTGTAGAAGCTGTCTGCGGGTGTTGGCGTAGCAAACAGCGATCTTTGTCCTTTTACAGTTTCAGATAGGCATTACTGGAATTATTCAAAGCTGTCCAATGCATTACATCCTCAGAGCATCATTTTACATGGAATAGCCCCTTTTTTTACAATTTAGGAACTGCACAAAAATGAGAAAACAGAAAGAAATGCAATGGTTGGACAAATCTGATTAGTTACCTGATGTTTTGTAGGAATAGGTATCCTAGAGGAACATTGACTGTAATGGTGTTTTATTGTTTGAGGCATATTTTATCTGAAGACATAGGCCTAGTGTTTTCCAGCCTGCTTTGTGGATGAATTAGTGTGAGCAAAGGAGTTCTGAGTTGCTCTCTTCTGAAGACATGCTGGTGACTCACTAAGGTCTTCAGTAGGTTGAAGAATAAAAGGCAAAGCTAGCCTGTTATTTTTATTCTTAAAAAACATAGACCTAAGGTAATGTTTGTCCCTTATGAATCTCTTTCACTCTCTCTTACTGTCAGACATCCACTTGTGCATGTCTAAAGTAAGCGATTTGCCTAGACAAATCCCCTTACTTATATGTGACTATTTTGTCAAGTTGTGTTCCACTTTATGCTAATATCTGTGAGTATTATGGTCGTGCAGATTGTTAGAATGCTTTTAACTCAGGAAAACATAGAGTGGTTGGCAAGACAGTGGGATGTTTGTCCGCATTACAATCACACTATCACCACGGTTAAGGTTTCATCCATGAATAACGCAGCAGAAAAGACTGAATGCAGACAGTGTCGTACTGGATTGATGTAGTTCATCCAGATTTTGAAAACTGTGTCCCTGGTTTACCCCCTTGAGCTTGGTCTCTTATTTAAGGACAGTGAAAATGTGTACTGTTTTATTCCAGTGCACTCTTATGTGGTGTGTCTCAAGACACAACAATAAGACCATCCTCCCTAGTTTTTCTTTTTCTTTCTGTGTTGAATCCTCAGTTGTAGCTCACAGGCAGTCTTACTGCAAAGGACCTGCTGTCAGATGCAGGAGGGCGCTGACTGACCTCCATGCTGTTCCTCGCAGCGATGTTTGGCCAGCTGTTTCCTGTTTTTATTTTGCGGTCCACCATCAAAGCAGTGTATTCATTGTGCTTGAGGCAGAAGTTGTCCCTAGGCTGTAACATAGGACCAGCTAACTCCATCAATATCATCAACCATTAGAAAGAAAAACCATAAAACTGACATTGGAACAGTACTCATGGCAGGCAGAATAGAACATCTCGATTAGGAAAGGCAGTTCTCACTCAAAGATATTGCATTGGCTTCAATATAGAGATACAGAGAATATTTCATGTACCATATTATATCTGAAGAAATATCCTAATATCTCCACATTTGCAAAGCACAATTTTAGTATGTGTTAACATTACAGTTACATGTGAAGTCAGGGCAGGGCTAAAGGAAGAAATATTCAAAATTTCCTTTTAAATGTAAGCACAAATTAAAAAACTATGATTTTTGCCAAATTTCTTAGTTTGTAAAAATTTGAAATAATAAGCCAAGATGTAGGCTGTTTAATGTGATAAGTACATTTGTTAAGTGATAAATCACTGCCCTCCATTTAAGGGATGGCCTTAGTGAATAGCCCATTAGCTGAGCAAAAATAGCATCTTCCTGTGTTTCTTGACTCAGTCAGTTAAAGATGATCACACATAAAATGAAAGTAACTCTGATGGAAAAGTTTGAGTGCTCATCAGATGATGCAATCCATCCCCTACGCAAATGTCCACTGAGGAGACCGGGGGACAAGAACAATAACCAATGCCTATCAGTTTCATTTTGATATTCATATTTTTAGGTCTCTTTTGTTATGTGCATTTGGCTTATTTGGAAATCATTCAAATGTAAGTACTGCAAAAGTGCTTTCCAGTGATTCAGTGTTTTGGTGAATGATTGCTTCAGTATTAAGATTTATGCTGTCAATTCCTAGACTGTATAGAAGGAGATTTACCCAATTTTACATTTTGTAAAACATTTGATTTAAACCAATATGATGTTCATGGAAAATATCAACATTTTTATTACATTTCTGTAATCTCTAAGCCTTGTCAGGGGTAGGACTGGCTTAGGAAATAACTGTCACAGCTAAGCAAATCCATCTGGACATCGTAGGGTACCAGTCATATTCCAGGTAGCCCAAAAAAAATAGTACATTTTGTGCCTGATGCTGCACAAGGAGTCAAATCTAGGGATTCTTCTATGGACTAAAACACTTGGGTAAAGCTATGACCAATTATTCTTTGTCTGGTGCATAATTGGCTCCTTTAATTTTGAAATAAAACCTGTGACATTGCATGGTAAATAACTACATATTAGCAGTAATAAAAATGATCAGTTACTGTGCATTCTAAATAATCTGTATTTGTACTGCCAATCCTTATTAGAATGTTTGTTGATTCTTTTCACAATCTTGTCATTTGATTTAATGTGGATTAATGACTATGTTTTTGATGGATGCTGTATTCAAAAAGAGGAGTCTAATTATCCCTACAAAGCACACACATTGTTGTGTCTGTGGGGACTGTGCCCTTAGTGTTTCTGAATAACTATTAATCTGTCCTGCCAAGGTCTTTGTTATTAGACCTCCTTACCTGACACCACCTGCTGTGCAATGCGTAATTTCCCAGGCTCTAAGTGATGCAGTTCTCCCTATTCAGATGGAGCCACTATTTAAAAAACCATCTGCATAATGCGCAATTGGACCTGCTAGGGAAAACTGCCATACCTGTGCTTCGACATATTTCATTATTGTTATCACCAAAGGAAACAAAGCTTACATCCTCAAAGCATATGTAGTTTTGGCCTCGGGGGCTGGGGTGGGGGCGCGGCCGATTTTCGTCTGCGTTTTTTTTCTTCTTTTTTTGTGCCGTTGTGACTCAAGAGCCTCAGTGACAGCTGCCGTGACCTTCGAGGTGTTCGAATCGGCTGGCCCGGTGCCAGTCATCCGCCGGAGCGCGCGAGCCCTACCACTCCCAGACAGAGATTTAATTGACTAGGGGAAGCAGCTGTGTAATCCGCTGGAAGCAGGCCAGCCCCGCATTGGCCACAGAGCCATGCAGCAGCGCCGTCCAGCCAGCCGATTGGCCGAGAGCGCCGTCCACGTGACTGGAATGGCTGGATGTGCTAACGTTCCCGACACACTGAAGGGAAGATAGAATGGAGGCGGAAAGCGAAATGGGGTAGGTTTTCATTTAAAGAGATGACGGGGGGGGAACAGCCCTGTATTTCTTGATACCAGCAGCTCGTGAGCTGCTTTTTAAGGGACCTGGGTGTAAATAATGGCTGAATAGCGGAGGCTGCATGCTAAAGCCTTTTGTTTCCATGGGCTGTGAATGAGGGAGAGGAGAGGGTGTGGGGGGGATGTCTCTCCTCTCTCCACTGTCTTTATCTGTGGGCAGTCAGGGCTCCGAAAAAAAGGGACGCATTGTGCTTGGAGGGGAAAAAATGCCACTGAATGGGAGGGGAGGGAAGGAAAAGATAAATGTTTATGGCAGGCTTCTTTAGATTGATGTTAGCGTAGAGCGGTCTTGCGTGTTGTCGTGCACAGGAGATACTGAACAAAGCAGATGCGTGGTGCAGACATGCTGTCTTTCACTGGAACAGGTCTGTTCAGAAACATTGAATAGTTGCTCACCTCTTTGTCTGCAGTCCATCCTTAATCATGGGCTACATTACACCGTTTGATGTGTGTGGGGAGGTGTAACGGTTAATGCAATCAAAAAGGTGCCTCCTGTCATATGTCTTGCTCCTCAGTTGACTGCATGGTGAAGGTCCTTACCAAAGGAACCAGCCAGTACCTGCACTACTGGATACAGCAACTGATTTGAGAGCCTGGGCATCCTGTGACAAAATGGGAACCTCTTATCCAGTAGAGCCTATTGCCAGGCAGGCAGTGGCGCAAATATGGATAAATCGGGTATAGAAATCCATTTAAATATGAGCAGTGACCTTTTTTGTTAGAAAATTGGCATTTGTTGTGGGGGAAAAATATTTTGGGGAATTGTGTTACATTTTTAATGAAGCAATCTTTCCCCCCTCATGGTGTCCTTTGTCTTTCTCCACAAACCTTTTGTTAATGAAAATGTTGATTGTTTTAATTAGCTCATATGTCAAACAAAAACTGCGTGCCCTGTGCTAGGTTAAACTGATTTAATTAGGCCTATTAAGTGAAAGGCAACACTATGTTTTCATCACTGTGGGAGGTAATACATTTTTAATGTCCGACTGATGAATAGATGTTATATTTAGTCTTCTGCATTGTGGAATAGTTTACATCTTCATTCAGGTTTGTGTCTATTAGTGGTACCTTGGCCTTTATATTTGGTCAGATATCTCATTAATTCTGAATAGTCTGTCTCTTGCTCCAGTGCTTTTTAGTTCAGGCCTAGTTGGCCTCTAAATGGAAAGGTAATACTAACTGTACCTCTTTTTTAGGCCTGTGGTTTTTAATGAAAGTTTGATGCAGTGATATTTGATATTTGAATTATTTAAATCTTTTGCAAGTGTACTTAATGCATTCATTTCACTATCATTTTTTTAAAATGCGTTGGCACATTACCTTCCATTGAGAACAAACCGTTTGTTGATGATAGGCATTGGCTACTATTCATACATTCTGTGTTGCTAGCAGATGAAATGCAATTGGTACATAATGCCAAATCCTACTGCAGTGGACTAGCCACCCATCTTAGCGATGTGAGTGATCCAGCAGAACATGATTTAGTGTCTTTCCTGAAAATGTCTCCAGAATTCCCTTTAAGGCAAATCTTACTCCCTTCTTATTCATAAGACATTGCAGTTCCTCTTCAATGATGTGTCCAGCTGAAAAACTGATTCTTAATGTGGTCTGTTGTTGAAATTAAATCTTAATTTGCCATACTGTCACTCTGGGAAGTAGGTCTCTGTTTGCCCGGGCATTCTGCAACCTATTGCATAGTAGCGGTTGCTCAGTCGTGGTTTTCTGCGCCCAATTGCGTAGTGTGTGTTGCACAATCGGGGTATTCTATACCCTACTGAATAGTAGCTTTTTCCTCGTCGGGCACCTGCAGTGTGCTGGTGCCAGCGTGAGCACGTTCTCCAGTGCAAATGGCTGCACAGCTGAGCTGCTGGAACGCAGAGCGAAACGAAGATGTTGCCCCGGTACGTTTCAGAGGATGTATGTGCTACCCTAAGCTGTGCTGGAGTCCGGAGGATCATCCAGAAATGTTTCACGCTTGCAGTTTAAATTAAATGGGGCATTCCAATGGTGAAACACTGATCATTTTTTAACATCTGTTGCAAAATATAAATTAATGAATACACATAATTTGAATAACTAAAGACTTGCATCGTGTGAATGCTGTCTTCACTTCTCAAAATGTATTCTGTTAGCCTTCACGAAAAGGTTTTGTAGTTTCTACAAAACCTATTTTTACTTATTTCATAATCTCAGTTTAACCACACTTCTCTATAATCAAGGGAGTTTGATAATTTGACTGATGAGCAAGGTGGTTATCATTATCCAAGAGAATATATGCAACCAACAATCTCTTATTGCCAGCAAGTTATCAATGTAAGTTTTGAGTCTCAAAACTACAGCTAATTAGCTATGTAGACTTGGGACTGCTACTTTTACCCTGCTGTGTGACACTTTCTTGTCCTTGCTACTTCTCCCCAGCTAGTGGTTTATCCTCTCTGGCTTCTTTATCCTTCCTTGATTCAGGATAGTAATGCTAATGCAAATTATGCAAAATGACATAATGATTTGCAGCGCAGCTTAAGGCCCAGCAGCCTTCTACAGCCCAACTGTGAAATGCATTGCCATGATGGATCTTTATTTGAACTATCTTTTCCATTCTGTAGGAGCTCAGAGCGCAATTATCCAGATGGCCAACTTCTTACATCACTTCTGGAAATTTGGCGACATTTGTTGCTGTACAGTATTAGCTGACCCCTCTGTGTGTTTGGGCTACACGAACAGGGAATTGCTTGGCCAGTTCCAGTGTCCAGCTTCTTATCGTCAGTATCTGCAGATAGCAGTTCCGACGTTTAATGTCATTTGTTTCAAATGTAAAGTGCACCGTTACACAGATAGACCTTCATGTACTTTGTAATGCCTTCATTGTATAAACATGTAATTTGCCCTGTGTAATGTATGCCTTTTGGAGTTCATTTTTCAAGCAGCTTATCATGTATTCTCTGTAATATTGCAGCACAGTAAAATCCCATGTATCTGACAGATGCAATTTCATAAGTTTAATTTTCTGTGTATGTACCACATATACACACACATGCAGAAACACCCATGCACACACATAATTAGTGTAGGTACTAATCTTGTGTGCTGTTCAAGTTTGGATAATTAAGTAAAAGGCTATTAACGAAGCATATTAGCTTGTGGCTAGTTCTGATTCAGCCAATTGATCAGGTGACTTATACTGTGTGCTAGCCAGTGTGTATTGAGCTACTACTTTTTTCGTTTCGCACTGGTTCTGTCAGATTAAGCAAGAACACAGTCTTGCATGGTTCATGTGGTAATGTAGATATCATGTTGCATAGATAGCTGTGATAAATATTCTGAATAGATTTATCTCAGGTAGGTACACTCTCCATTTTATTGCATAGCTAGTTGGTATCAGTGTTTTACTAGCTGACTGCAGTTATAATGGGTTTGCTCTTGTAAACCATAAGGATTTTCTGTCCCGTGATCTTCAGATTAAGCTGAGTTTCATCAGACAGTCAATGTGTAGAATTGGAGAAATGGTGATGATAGAAGTGATTTGAAAGAGGAAAATGATCTTCTCACTGTCATCCATTGATACAGCTCAGCTTTCCCTGCCCAGATTTGAATTCTCCATTAAATGAGGCTCAGCAAGGCTTCATTATAAGATGGATCGCTGGCTATTGATGAAGTCTTACCAGTTAAAGCCTCTGCATACACATCTGTGTGAAACACCATACAAGAATACAAAGAATGTCGTTGTTTGTGACAACGAGTCACTTTTAGATGCATTTTATGTGCAGTTACAATGAAAGTATCCATATCCATTACACACACCTAAAGAACAAGCGAAGATGTTTCAAAATGTAGTGCTAGTGTTGATTTTGTCCTTTGTGGACCGCCCTTAGGTGATGTGAATCTCTGTCAGAGATACTAGTTGTAGTGATTGATTATCTTGTAAGCTGTTAACGTGCATTGTTCAGCTGAAGGTCGCTGCAATAAAAGGCAAATAGGAAAAGCAGAAATCTGACAGATAGAAATGTTGCTTCTAACCTTCTGTGATAATGGGGTAACCTGTGGGTAGTGTTGCTCTTTCCCCAGTTTGAAATAAAAATAAACATTTAAGAGGTAATGGATATATATATAGTTCATATATATAGTTGTAACTGCACATTGAGCTTCCCGATGACTCACTGTCACACATGATTGCATTTGTTCAATTTTTTTTTTTTGGTATTTCATAGATTTCTACAGGGATGTTTTACCTCCTGAGACCTCATCCGGTGACTTACCATTCATCCATCTTGTTCAGCCTGTTTCATGGACTACTCAAATCTGGAGACAGCTGCAGGGAAATCTTATGTTCAAGTCAAAATACATTTCGGAATTAAGACAGTGAATGAATAAGCTAAATTTTCATGGTTTGAGTTACAGTCAGATCACAATGGTCCAGATTAAGTTCCTGCACTAACATCGCAAACAAATGCAATTTTCCTTATTCAGTGGTAGTTCTAAATCTTTTTTTTCACATCGAAAGCTCTTGCTTCATATTAACATGTCTGCTTTGGGTGCAAAATAGAAAAGGTGAAGCATAATATGCAGGTATAGTCACTGCCTTCTGGTGAGCACAATGATCACCTACCAACACTGTGTGTGGATCCCAAAAGCATCAGGTGTAACTTTTACCACCATGGGGTAGATGAGGGTTCACACCAGGGCCACATGTGAGCTTTTTTCGTCACGCCCAATTGAGCCTGTGTGTCACCGACCTCCCCCTCCCAGACTGCAGGACAGTGCAGAATCAATAAAGTAATTTGGTGGATGGAGTTGAGTTAAGGTCTCCCTCTTGCATATCATTGCATGGAAGCCCAGTTGCAGGAGGTCAAGCGAGGCTTGTGTACCACCCACCCCAGAATGTTGACCTGGACATTTCGACATGCCCACAGGGCGCAGGGCCCCTCCTCTGTTATTCTGTAATGACAGGCCCACTGTGCCCAAGGTTACAGTGATTTAAACCTCACACAATGAAGTGCCAAATCGCTTGAATATCAGAGCCATGCAAACGGGATTTCTATGCCAGTAAACAAGCTCATAAATACTGAACTCTTTAAGTTACAAGGCTTTGTGCTCTCAGGAGCATACTGAGCTGTGATTAAGCCCCCATGTTAATTAAACACTGCTTTATCTCACTTAGACAGAAAATATTTCTGTTTACATTTGTTAATAAAGTTGTGTGGACACTATTTTAAGTGATCATTGCTATGTGTTGACAGGAAAAATGCTTTCAGCAGTGCAATACAGTATAATTTTGACAACTTACATTTTATTATCATGTTTCCGGTAATATTGCATGTAATGTTGTGTACATGTAATGTATTTTTATATATTACAAAGAATTTCCTAAAATACTGTGTAAAAACACAACTCTGTAGACTATTTGTAGACAAAATCAGCCCAAATATGAGGGACCAGGAGATCCGTGTTGCTGTAGTTCCATGGTATGTAAACACACATGAGTAATCAAAACCAATTACAAAGGCATGCCACAGTGATTCATCTTTGACTTGCATTTTTACTTGTTTTTATGGAGAATTAATTCATCTGAAAGTTTTGATTATCATAGATGCAGTCATGGTTTGATCAGTTGGTTGCATAATTTTAATTATTCGCATACATTAAATATAAATTGCACACAGTGACAATGCAGCTTAGGGCTACATGTTCACAGAATTTTGACATGTCCAATTCTGAAATCATGCAAAAGGTCTTGGAAGACTTTTTTAAACATTCTTTTTTTTAAACTGACTGATATGTAATATGTTTGCTGTTTGCCCTTTCCAAATACAGCACTCAGATATAAAATAAATACTTTGCTCAGTGGACTTTTGAAAGTATTTTAGGGTTATACTGAATTGTACTGTGACTGCACAGTAAAATATCTACAATATTCACTCTTCATCATAGAAAATACGGTTGGTTGTGTCACCCTCTGTCTTGCCTTAGCAAACAGTAGTTAAGCAAGTACATGAGTCATGCAGCATTTGTAATAAGAAAATAATTGTTAGTCTGTCATTTCTAAGAATTGTATCATATTTTATTGTGACATGAGGAAATTTTGCTTGAGGAGTCTATCCATTCCCTGCGGAGTGCGCTTTGTCCTTCCATCCCACGCTCCTCCAGGTGCGGTTTCTGCCTCACCTCCCATCATGACTAGCTCCGCGACAGACTGCGCCCCAGACTCCAGTGCCCTTCAGGACTACAGCAGAGAAGCACTGCATTGTGGCCCTCTTTTCTCTCTCTCTTTTTCCTCTCTCCCTCCCTCTCTCTTGCTCTCTCAAAAACACACACACACAAATGGATACTTACACATACACAGGCTCTATTTGCGTAAAGGGCATCGTTCTGTTGCTTTGCAGCATGAAAATGTTGTCTGACATATGATTTTTTTAAAGAGGTGATAAAAATGGGTTTTTGTGAGTTTTAAACTTGTTCCTACACCACCTTACAGCTTACAGAGTGTTTGTGCCATGTTCATTAGAGTATTCAGCAACTGTAAATACAAGCATATCTCCTATACTGCTTATTCGGCCTGAATTATATGTGACTGTACAGTTTTTTGGTTTGGTTTGAATTCCCCTTTGGGAGAATAGGAGACATTCCCCCCAAAATATCTGCAGCAGGAAAAATACATTTTTTTATTATTTTTTATCAAGTCTTTGAGGCTTCTCTGGGTGACAGAAATAAAGAAAGCTTTTTCCCCTCTGGACAATGTTACTAGCTCATGTGAACGCTCTACTAATGCAGGGAAGGGTGGAGAGGAAGGGGACAGCTTCTGGTTCCATGTAGCTGTTGAGTGATGTCACATCCTACAAGCCCTCTAATTAGCCACATGTTGGAGCATCACAGTGAAACGATGTGTTTTTATGGATAGGGACATCTTAGATTTTAAATACCATCAGTCATTTTTATGTGTTTGAGGAATGGGCTGTTAGGAAGTGTTCTTTATATTTAGGCCTGTATTAAAGGTGATCTATATTAGGAGGAGACTGCCACCAGCACTGGCATATGCGGTTCAGGCAAGTGTAGTGAATTATTTAATGCTGTTCTGGATTAGAGTCAGAACACCCATGTGGCCTGATAGTAAAGTGGCCCTGAATTATTTACAAAAGATATATTTTTTCTGTGTTAAGAAACATGTACTGTAACATTCCAGACCCCTTTAGTCTGTACTAGTACAGATAAATAAATGTAATTAAAATATCTGAATCTGTATTAAATATTTCCTTTTTTCCATAATTATGTTTTTCATAGATTGCTGCCCAGAATGCAGCCGTAATTGTGTTTTGAGCATTTCCTCTGAAAATAATTGTCCCTGAACATTTTCTCAGTACAAACCAATTAGCTGCTTTGGGAAAAGATGGTAAAGGTTTCTCAGACAAGGCAAAAGTTTTTTTAGGCTTTCTACTCTTTTGCATATAGAATTGGGGAAGTGCAGCCTGATAATATTAGCTCTTCCTGTTCTACAATATCTCAGATCACTATGGAGTGTAGAAGGTCCATGTTTTACGATTACTTGGAAATAAAAATAAAGCTTCTGTCAACTTTTGTCATCGACTTGACTTGATAGTTCAAGTGTTCATTTTTCCCCGCCCATACACAGGTGAGGAATCACCAAAAGTAATGAATGAAATTGTGTATGCAGTGAGAAAGCAGTTGTTTATTTCCGCATGAAAGTTAAGGGCAACTGTTAATTTGACTCAAGCCTTATTAACCTGGTAAGGACTGAATGGAGGGTTAAAAATAATGCATTTTTCTTGCTTCAAACAGGTCAAGTGGTACTCCAAGATGGCTGCTGCTTCATATGACCAGCTGCTGAAGCAAGTGGAGGCACTAAAGATGGAGAACTCCAACCTGCGACAGGAGCTGGAGGACAACTCCAACCACCTGACCAAGCTCGAGACGGAGGCCTCCAATATGAAGGTGGGCAAAGTTCAACCTCTTTCAACTGAACAGCTCTTTCCACAGGAGAGAGGTGACTCCATTTGATGGTGAAGCTTACTTTCTCCATGCTGAGTGCAGATGTGACAAAGACTGATTTCCCTTATTTTGTATGTTGTTTAGAGATCCTTTAAGACAGGGAAAAAAATATGTATGGCAGGTCAATATCAACTAATAAGAAGAGCCTTAATCAGTCTGTCTGTCTCGGAGTTAGGTTCACATAAGACTGTGTATATCATTAATAACTCAGTCAGTGCAGCACATTGAGGCCTTCCTTCAGCCGACTATGAACAGAGAAATGTTTGGCATTTTGGGTGGTTAAATATTTGTCTTCCATTTGGGAGTTTCAGCTTTAACATCCGTCTGGATATGGAAACAGCTGTCTTTATGGTGGTGTCACCGAAGGTAGTATTTAAAGGGATATTGCACTAAAAAATGAAAATTACATGATTACACCCTTACTTTAAATGCTGTTGATACATCCAGATTGTTTTTGGTAAATCTTCTGATTATGTTTCAGCATGGTCCATCAAAAGCAAAACAGTCTATGTCTGTGGTGAGTTATTTGCCACACTTGAACTGCATGCTTAAATTACTCTGTGTAGCTCGGTTAGTTTATCTAGGTAGGGCATATGAAAGCCTTAGGGAGTTGGTGATGTTTGATTTGATGGCTGAAATAATTGTGATTTTTACTAAGGCTTATTTTAGCATACTTTTCAATTCCACCAGGAATGTTTGTCAGCCAGGACTTCTTTCAACCATTGGCAAGTATCAGTCGACCTATGTCCCTCATTGCAAATCAGAGTGCTTTTCTCTCCGTTCTGGTGGAATTGTACACAAGATGTTTGTAATTTGACAAAGGTAGTCAGAGTTTTGCAAATGAACTACAGATCTACCCAGATAATATTTCTGTTTATTTTTTCCTGTTGTTCTTACTTGGCTCGAGAGACTTGAAGTTTTAGGTAATTTATTTGTGTAGTTCAAGTCTTTGAGACCACTCACTGTAGACTTCTGTTATAGTTATGAATCATCAGAGTTCTGAATCATTCTCATAAATCATGTTAAAATTTAAATGATTGGAAGATTTACAAGGAAACTAACTGAATGGATCAACAGCATTCACACATACATAGACACATGTAATTTTCATTCTTGGGCACAGTACCCCTTTAATTTAGCAGAAACACTAATCAGCCTCTTTTGTATTGGCGGAGCAGTCCGTAATGTATGCATGTGGGGAGAGGGAGGCTGAGGTGCGGATTCTTTCCCCAGAGGAGATGGCTTCCTGTTTGATATGCTCCTGGCTTACGCTTATCCCTCAAGGACAGATTAGCTCCAGCGTTTAATGCATCTCATCAGACTGAGCCAGCGCAGACGACAGGCCGCCCTTCTGCCGTACCGTTAAACCAATCTGCACTTGACGTTGCGTAACTCAAATCGTTACTTATAGGAAATGTACTGGAGGTAGAACACTTCTGTTCAAAATGGATGGTTCAATTAACTACTTTTTTTAAAGGCAGTTAATTAAATGAAGTCTTGTCAGACATTAAACAGCATTGCAGATGGCCTGTCAGAAGGTAGGATTGTAAAGTCAATCCCAATATATTTCAGTCCAGAGTAAATTATGTGGAAGTGTTGGTATAAATGTAAACCCCTGCCTTTATATGACAGACAGGCTCAGCTAATAAGAAAGCAAGCCAAACAGAGCTCATGTCTGCAAACACAGTGCATCTCCCTTCAGTAATTTCAGAAAATCATACTGGCGAAACAGCACGGCAAGAGAAATTTTGGCGTGTCATTTTGGGAAGCAGAAACACAGAAGTGTCGCACAAGCGCGGATCCGGGTCTGCCCTTTTCAGCATGCCACGCACTGCATTCGGGCGTGTTGTGGGCTTCATTGTCTGATGCAGCCGGCTACCCCTCAATTAACACATCAAACGGCGATGGGGTACGTCTCACTTCAAAGAAGCCAGCCTTCTCTCTCGCTGCTTTTTTTTTTCCACTGAAGGTGGCCAATAAAAATGGAGCACATTAGTGGCAATCATGAAAGTAATTCATCTTGGCACCTGCTTTCACAGGTCCCTTATCCCAGCAGCAGAGAGCCGCTTTTTTCAAAGCACTAAAAGTACCCAGAGCCCTGGGAGCATCCATTCCACATTTTAGATTTCCTGAATATAAAGTTAAATTTTCCCCTTAAAATTGTAGCATGTTCATGTCCCACTCAGGTAGATTTTACTGTTGTATGTGTGTGGTATAATGTATTATACATAATATTTATTTGGCCATTAATTCATATAAAACCCACATTATTTTTATGTGGATAGTAAGTGGTTCTTAGCGGTTTTGCACACTTAACTGTGCCGAGAACATGTGCTTGACAAGACTTAGTAATTTGCTTTTCAAGATTATTTGGTGAGAATCAAGTTCAGTTTTTTTTTATTTGCTGGACTGAAATGCTGTAATGCCTATGTTAAGTTTCCTGGTTAACATTTAAACGGAAGACGTTGCTGATTCAAATCATTCATGGAATTGTTGTGATGCCTTGGAGCTAGATACATATCCTCTACATTACTTCCTCAAACGGCTGCTGTTTCAGTGGATATTGCAGTGTAAGTAGCCCTGGGTCAAGGTGTCCGCTTAACAAGGTGGTAGTGATAACGATGTGGGTTGTGTAGTCTTCAGTAGTGGTTTGTCTCGTCTTTTAACGATGCTGAATGTAGAGCGTGGAACCCGGATGTTTAAAAAGTAGGCTAATGGGTTTTCCGGCAGCTGAGTTTGTGGATAGCTCAAGGCGGGTGAATAGTTTTTGGATGCACCTCAACAAAAGGAATACATTCAGCTTCCTTTCTGCTCAGTGACTTGCATAACGTCTGGGAGGTGTAATGCAGAGGAATTGATAGCAAAATATGCTGAGCCTGTGGTCTGTGTTTTACCTGTATCTTCCACACAAGTAGTCTTTGGGAAAGTCTGCCTCTTTTACCACAGACTGGGTTCTCATCCCACGGGTATCCCTGATATTCTGTCACTTTATTAAACATGCTGAACATATCCACCTAGTTTACAGCTTTCCCCTTCCCACTTGAAACAGCCTGCAGCATTATCTGCATGAATCGCACACATACCCAAGCCAGACACTGTATAATGCCAGATGGGGAATGCATACATTATGTGGCCCCATATAGGCTGCACCACAGTGCCAGTGATTATGCAGGGTTGCTCATGTCTGGCACCACTTGGAATGCTCAATATTAATGTTCATTAATTACTGCTTGAAGAAATTCAGTGTGTTGATTGGCTGCCATCTACTGGTAATGATTTTAAGGTGTGGTTAATATTTTGTGTCTGAGTGCATGCCTAGTTTTGTCACACTTGTAGCTATATAATAGTGTTACTTCTGCAAGAAGTTTTGAAACATGCATTGTGTGTCATTGCTATACTTTTCTTAAAATATCCATAAATTATAGAGTTTATGTACATCTGGTATCACAGTGACCAAAACTGAATAAATGATAATGTTCCAGAAACATGTGTTTTCCCAATGGCAATGACGTCTTGGTGTTGTATCCAAAACAATGCAAAAACGACGTGGTTCTGTAACAGTAAGATAAATGACGTAATTTCTCAGTGGGACATGCTCAAGCAGTGCAGGGCAAGACTTAATTTGCAGTCAGCCCCTTCCTGCTGTTGTACCGAATGATGGCTACCCAGTTCCGTCTACGATTAATTTCCCCTCCATCTGGCAGATAAACATCGGGGTCATGGCTGGGAAACCCTCACCATAAACCAACAGCTGCCGCTATATGGTCCTCATAGTGCAAAATGAACAGACCCCCTCATCGCTTGACATCCTCTACTATAGATGAAGATCGTAGAAGTCTGTCTGTCATGGATAACTACGTTTACGTTGGGTTGATTTAATATGCGGCGGGGTTCAGTTGTATTGAATTAAGCTCCTGTTGGCTCAGGGAATCGTGAAGGAGTCAGTGAGAGGTAAGTGGATAAAGCAGAAGGGCACGTTAGAATTTATTTTCAGTGACGTCCTGGGCAGGGACATGACAGGGAGCCAGCTCCTAATGATTGCGTCCTCTGTCCGCACTTCAGACATGCACCAGGGTTGCTCTGCGTGGCCATAACCAAGTGAGGTATACCTGAATTTACCCAGAGTGAGCTTGGCCGAGAAGATAATGTAGGTGGTGCTCAATGTAATATGAAACATTAGAATCTCAGCTCTCAGCAGGGATATTTTAGAATCGTTTGCCGGTACAAAGCTTTCTAAAAGTAATCTAATTTGATGTCGATCTCCATAAATGCTGCTTGTTTTTCAAATTCCACTAATGCCTAACCAGTTTATGTGTAAAAAGTAAATTATTTTGTGTTGTGTAACTTATTTAACTAAAATTCTTTTAGCTCAATAAGTTATTCTGTTTTACTTATATCTTTTGCAGCGTTTGGTGTAAGGTTACAGGCCTGTTTCACATTTGTCTCATTTGGTTCCCACGTAAGGAGACACTTGAATGCACACAAAATGTATCTGAGCAGAAACATCCTATTATCGGGGTTCAAAGAGGTGCTTTTCAAATAGTTTACGGAAGACGTGGTTAGTGGCAGACTGATTCGCCAGTTGCTATCGATGTGAAAATGTCTTGACAGCAGCGCTCTGGTTTTAGCCTACATTCGTTATTCACGCCTTGTATTAGATGGTATTTAGCGAGTAGCGAGTCCAGTATAGTTGTTGTGCAGGGCCAATGAATGACTACCCTGCAAACGTCGTAACACGATATTCGGGGTACAGTCATGCGGTCTTTCGCAATAATAAATACGTTGTTTCCAGTGGATACAGTACAAGGCATCTCAAGCAGGCAGTTGTCTCATTCCCTCCACCCCCTCGGAAAAAAAGATCACATGGCAGCTGTGAGCTTCCTGGTGTAATTAAGCGCAGAATAAAAGGCGACTTGTGTTTAACCCTGCGCAGGAAGACGTGTTCGACAGCCAGGCAGACCGTTAATGATGCAGGACCAGGGCAGGGGGGCTCGGGGTCATCTTGCACATCGCTGAGGTCAGGCTCTCAGGGGGAGTAAGCAGAGCAGTGTCATCGCAGCTTCGCGGAGGGCGCAGCCTCGCAGCTCTCGTGAAGCCGAGTGCATCACGCGGATTTGCACGCACCCGGTGGTGTTGACAGGCAGATTCTCGAGCCAGGATTCCGGCTTCCCGCTGTTGCTGAAATGCGCCGGTGGATTTTCTCTGTCTGAAAGTGACACATTTACGACGTGAAATCTGGAGCGACTCGCCGACATCAGCAGGAATGATTTGTTTTCTCGGAAACAAGGGCTGCTAGGAGAGCGGCATCTCTCTTGCGGTGAGTCCCTCGGGAGTGAGACAAATGGAGGGGTTGGTTTTGAGGCTGGTTATCTCTTTGTCGGCTTTGCATTGGAAATAGACTGAAGTGGTTACATTGTTTCTTTTGCTGTGGACATTTTGAAGCAATATATAAAGCTATACGGGCTCACAAATTGGAGCTTGTGAGATTCTACAACTGCAATTTTGTGGCTAGAAATAGCTTTTTTCCATGACATTTTATGAGCCCTGTACATCTCATATTTAGGCGTCTTTTGGCAGAAATGCTGACTGAAGTGTAGACAGAAAATGCATTACTCTGCAGACAGTTATGTGGTCTGTGTCTTCTCCAGTCAAATACTGCAGTTTTAGGAGCGCATCAGTTCTGCATTCTGATGGAAAGAAAATGTTCAGAAAAGCCTAAGCTACCAGAGTCTCCAAGGTCAGAGTGGAAAAAAATCATGAATATTATGAGACACTTCTGTGATCTGCATGAGCTTAAAGGACCAGAATGGACAAATTTCACAGTCTAGTTCAATTTTAATATCTTGGAAATTAGTCTGAAATTAAAACACATGTCTTTGTTTTTGTTGTTTGTGCCCAGAACTGAATAAAAATGCATTACATATGCGCTGGTATACAACTGGAAGGCAAGCAATACAGAATTATTAGATTAGAAGGCAACCCTTGTACTGCTGTGTCTTTATTAAAAACTGCCTTAGGTGCAGAAAACACTATGTGCTCAAATGTACAGAACAAATCTATTGACTATATAGTTTGTGTACTCACAGGCTTTCTGATGAAGACCACTTAGTATAAACTAATTGCAGACTAGTCAATGAATTGTGAGTTGACATAGATTTGTCATGTTCAAATGACAAATACAGTAGTTATTTTTACTGTTATGGAAGCCCTGACAAATTTGCGATTGCAGTGCAAGTTTTCTCCCTTATTTTGTGATGCAGTGTTTTGCGCCTAGTGTTTTTTTTGGTGACGTATAGGCTATCTTGAGCAGATTAGCATAAGCCTCTCTGCTCTGTTACGTAGAGAAAATGTATTAAAAGCACGTTGCCTGTCCGCATTGTCTGATTCAGAACAATCTATTTTGTGGCACTGTAAGTAAAAGGCAATGAAATGGGATATTTAGCAGCAGCTTAATATCAATTTGAGCTTCGTTTCCATGGCACGATGATCTAGAATTATGAGTGATTACATGCCTCAGATAATTACAGATGTAGGCTTTAGATGGTCACATGATAGGTAGCCTTGTTGGTTTTATCCCACATAGATTTAAATGCAGCTTTTGGATTAAATGCATTCTCACTACATTCCCAGGATTTAATGTAGGATAAAGAGAAACAAAATATAACCAGACCTTTACTACTATAGAAGTGGTTGTTTATGTGAGCAGATCGTATGATGTGATGTGGTTTTCTTTGAAACTCTGAAAACTTGGCCATGTAAGAAATACATTTGGCTCTTTACATTTTAAATAAAATGTTTTTAAAAGTCTACAGTGTAATTTTATGGTGACTGGTCAGAATGCACTTCAGTTAAAATGTACTTTCTTTATCCATTCATGCTATTGCATTTAGCACAGGGGCTTTCTAGTGCTAATGTTTATGTATGTTGGGGATTTTTTCTGAGTAATGCCATCGTATTTTGGGTATCCATTGTGTGGGTAGATATAATGTGGTAGTCTTTAGAGAATGAGGATGGCCTGAAACCATTTTCAGTACTAAATTTAAGTGGTTTCCTTTTGCCTTGCTTCCATTATAGCCTAGCTACATCATGGCTGCATGCAAAAAGTAGGTCTTTCTGACCTTAGGTAGAACAGAGTGTGGCTGAACTGAATGCCATCTTTGAAGGCACAGATGCCATCCATATCCAAATCCAATCGCCTTGAATAAATAAGGCCTTGATAATCTAAATTAAATATACAACCTGTTATGACCATTACCCAAACATAAACAAGTATGAATATTTGCCTTTTACACAAGAAACATAATATTTTTCCTTTAGCTCTGTTAGGATAATATACAGGCTATGTTAATAAATCTGATAATTTTTTGTTCACCCAAATAAATTTCCCTCTGCTAACTTGATCTTGATCTTTCAGTGTAATAAACTAAATTTACTTCAGTGTATCTTGACACCATGTCCTGTATTGCTAAGACTTGACAAAGCTTTGTCTGTGTTCAAAAATAACATAATTATCTATGTAAAGCAAATGAATAATAAGCATATAGGCTGTGGTTCTGCTCATTTGAATGCTTTTGGTAACCTTATATTGTACATTGGAAGTGCATGTAGCTGTATAATACACACCTTTCTACTGTGCATTGTGACATTTCTCATTGCATGCTGATATGTAAAGTCTGTAAGATAAAAACGTGTACAGATGTATATATTCCTGTCTACACTGATATTGTTTCTCATCTTTTATTATTCATTTTTGCGATTTGAGTTGTATTTCCTGTAATAATGTAAAGGAATGCAATTTTTATGGTTTTGCAACTACTTTGCATTGGATTCCCGAATGTTCTTAATGGGATGTGAGTGAGGGTGTCCTTTTGACTGTCTGCACATTGTATCCCCATTTTTTTCATGGATTAATTTACTGTATAGGCTGTGGTGAAAGGTGTCTTGCCACATCTTTCCATTATGTCTGGCCAAGTCAATACTGTGAACGTATATCAATACACACACGCATCTAATGGAAATTGCATTTGAATGTGTGCAGTTTTATGTCAGTATATATAGAGATGTGTGTAGCTCTAACCATGATCCACTCTGTGCTTCAGGAGGTGCTGAAGCAACTACAGGGAAGCATTGAAGAAGAATCTATTGGATCCTCTGGACAGATTGACCTACTGGAACGACTGAAAGGTATGGTAAGGCTACAAGCTAATCTTACATGCTGCTTGTTAAAGAGAGGATCTGCAATGATCTGTACTCTATAATTATTGCCTGCAGAACTGGTTGGTCTCAGCACACATCTCCACTCTACTGTCACTGATTCGCAGTTACTGTTTCTGGACGTTCAATGCCAGCAGTGGAGTTTGTATAGTGGTGATTGTATCATTTAAGCAGACACATTAGATTTTTAGTAGAAGTGATATACTTTTTCATCTTTAATTAGCATTGGGAAGTATGTTATATACCCAGTATGCAGTGATTGAAAAGTATGTCAGTTCATACAAATACAAGAATATATGACAAGAACAGGCCACTTAGCACATGTCAGCATCTTTAATGTTTGGTCTGAATGCTCTTATATGGTTTTAAATGTGGATCATGATGAACAGACAGGTGAGAAATGCATGTGAGGATAACTGCACATTACCATTTAAAATTCCACTTTACTATTGAGTTTTCATGCCTGTGGGGTAGGCCCTTCTGGAAAAACTTGTACGAGAAACAATAATTAAATGATGAAAGAACATCCTCTGTAACCTGGCACACTGACTGTCTGTGTGTTTAGACTTGGCTCTATTCAGAGCCAGACATCAGGATCACCTTGGGGGAACTTGCTATGCTACATTTAAAATACATTTTCACCTGCATGTGAATTGCCTTATTTATCTGGGTTGTAGTACTTGTTATTTTGTTTAGTTTTTAGCAGATTTTTCTTTGCATCAGGTTTGCTCTTTTTGAAATGTATTTTTTGTTTTAATGTTTGTTCACGTGTGACAAAACACACACTACTTACTGCTTTTAAGTAAGTAGTTAATTTTACTAGGCAAAATTAACTCCAAAAAGATTTTGTCATGGCTGATGGATTGATTTTTGATTTCTAATCGATCTTAAAACAATGCAAGATCCCTTTCCAGGTCTGACATAAGATTGCCCTGAACACAAAGGTAACCAGCACAATGCTCGGCTGCCTTCAATGGCTGTCTTTGTGTTTGTAGAAATGAACCTCGACGCCAGTAACTTTCCCGGTGTGAAGATGAGACCCAAGGCCTCCGCACATTCCTACAGCAGCCGGGAGGGCTCCTCATCCGGCCGATCCGGGGACAGCAGCCCTGTCGCCACCGGTTCCTTTCCCAGGAGAGGGATGGCGAACGGGGGCAACGAAAGCGTTGGCTTCCTGGAGGAGCTGGAGAAGGAGAGGTGAGTCAGTGTTCGTGACTGTCTTCAGTCTGCACTTCTGCTGACCTGTGATTTCCATTCCTTATACTGGTTGATTGAGTCTGTGACTTTGCCCGGTTTTGTGTTCGAGCCACAGTTGCATTAGTTTGACATGGCTTGCCTTCAGCACTGCCTAATGTGGGCTGGGTCAGCAGCCCTGTATTATGGAAGTACTCCTTATGGATGGTGCTGAGGTGAAAGCATTGTTGCTTAAAAGGGGTTGGCATGCCTGTGTTTGTAGGTGACATCTTGACATAGCTGTCAGCATGACATTATGAGACTGCATAATCTAAGCCATCATTGTGTATGCGAATGTGACAGAAGCCTACGACAGACCATAGTAGGAAGACAGATAATGGCAAAAATCATTAAAATAATTCAGCTTTCACAATGGAACTTGTGCTAACCAAGACTGGTTAGTTAAGTGGATGAGAGGCCTTACATTTCTGTACAAGGATGTTGATGTAGTCAGTTTGACCAAACTGGGTGACAGCTAAATTCATTTTTGATATAGGTAGACAATTCTCTATTTTTCCTTGTCTTTTTTAATCTTTTTATGTAAGTGATTTTTTTTGATCAAGTAGTTTTTGGTGTGCGAGCAGAGCTTTTTAAAATGAAAACCCCTTGCTGACATGTTTGTGACTTGCATAAGAATGTCTTTAGGCTTTGACTGGCTAATGTGCAAACCGGTGATGGCCTTCCCATTAATTTCTAGAAGTACTGCAGCCATGTTAAATGTGATGTAAGGTGCAGTCTTATAAAAGAGTTGCAAAACGCTGATATATCTGGACAGGCATTCCTGCCTCGGTGCACAAATGTTGCTGTTGAAAGAATTTTCTTGCAGCTGTTCTCTTTTCCCCTCAACATCAATTTGACCACTCTGGCCCCATCCAGGGACAGCAGAATGAGTGCCTTACCCAGGGCCTAGCATTAGAGCTGCCACCGCAGTCCAGAGTTGCTCATGCGTACAAAAAGGACCGCATTATTTCCAAGCTCGTGGCTCTGATTGGCCGTGTGCCAAGCATCCCTGTCGTTTCCGAATGAGCGAACTCCGACTGTATGCTACCTAGATCAAACCACCACCCTGCAGTCGCTTCCAGCCGCGTTGTGACCTTGAGACTGGTCACACTGACACCTTTTTTTTTTTTTTTTTTTTTTAAATGTTGCTGTCCTTATTTTATGGCCATGCTAGACCACTGCTCAATGTATTTTCTACTGGCCTCATTGCAAAGAGAGTGGGAACCTGGACACTTTCCGGTAACTTGAAGTGACATGCCGGTACATAGGTGGACAGCTACATTTTTGACTTTGATTTAAAGCTGACTTAGAAATACACTCTAAGTCAGCAGCACTCTAATAGCAGTTTACTGTATTGGAAGTAGTAAGTGTGTAGTTCTCAACAGAAAAACATATGATACCGAGGTTAGCAGTGTTAGCCCTATAGTGAAAAAGATACTGTTCTGGAAGATTCACCAAGATGCATTTTAAGTATTTTGCATTCTTTCCAGTATCATGTAGAGTGATTTCAGTACAAGACATTCTGTAAATATTTAATTTCTCTCAGCCTCATGCCTTGTTGCTGCATGTTTGTTCTCTTTTTTGCTGGTAGGGCTTTGTTGATGGCGGAGTTGGAGAAAGAGGAGAAAGAGAAGGATTGGTACTATGCTCAGCTCCAGAACCTCACCAAGAGGATTGACAGCCTTCCTCTCACAGAGAATGTGAGTGTGTGTGTGTGTGTGTGTGTGTGTGTGTGTGTGTGTGTGTGTGTGTGTGTGTGTGTGTGTGTGTGTGTGTGAAGTGTGTGTGTGTGTGTGAGTGTGTGTGTGTGAGTGTGTGTGTGTGTGTGTGTGTGTGTGTGTGTGTGTGTGAGTGTGAGTGTGTGTGTGTGTGTGTGTGTGTGTGTTGTGTGTGTGAGATTCAGTTGTGTATTACTATTGGCCGTAGAAATGCCACCTTACTGTGTATTTTGTGCATGACAGTCCATAATAGATATTTGCAAAAAATATTTTGAAAATGTTCTCTGTTTGTACAAATGTGTACTCATTACAGAGTAGGTGTATTTCTAGTGTTTGAAATGGAACAGAAGTGGTAACAACAACCAGTCTGCTGAAAAATGTTGCACTCAAACTAATTAAATTTAATTATTTGATAGCTTGACAAAGCCTTTGCGTAAGTATTCTAATTCATTCACTGTGTAATTGCACATTTTAGGACAGACTGTCAATGTACTTGTTGATGATTGATAGAGTAGATAGTAGTTTATTAACATAAACAGATTTATAGCATTCCATAGACCACTGTAGATATCCCATTGAGTTTATAACTTGCTTGCAGGTCAGATTGAAATATACATGAGGCTATATAATTAACTTTGACCACGTTCCGTCCCTTTAGTTCTCTCTGCAAACGGACATGACGCGCAGGCAACTGGATTATGAGGCGCGGCAGATCAGAGTGGCCATGGAGGAGCAGCTGGGCACCTGCCAGGACATGGAGAAGAGGGCACAGGTTAGCCTTGCCTTACTGTTAGCCTCGCCTTACTGTCGATCGGTTATGGCTTGCATGTTAAAGAAAGTTCATATTACGACTCCTGATTTCACTGCAAATGAAGAAGAAGCACAGAGCTCCAGCAGATTTGGGAGAGGGCCATCTACACACCACATGAGTTTTGAGTTTTGAGAACTTGGTAGTGAGTTTCCACCCTCACAAACCACATGCCAGCAAAGTAGTGATTTTGAAGTTACTTGAAGGTACTTGATAGTGGTAGATACCATGATTTGTCTGTTACATTATAATCTTCTCAAATCACATGTGCTTAGGTTGATTAGAATATTATAAGAGCTTTATTCTTATAAGTCTTAAGTGTTTGTATTCATTTGTTGTAAAGATTATGCGATTATCATAGATTATCAGAACCTCAATGATTGGCTCATTGAACAGTGTTCACTGTATTACGGCAGTAAGAGTGATAAGGTGTAAGTTTTTAGGATTTAAAGAATTGATTTTGTGAAGATTGTCTGTGTTTTAATCAGTAAATGTGAAAATAAAAATTTGGTTGAGCCACAAAGCCTGCTAGCCCAGTGGAGCCAGATTAAGGGCCCAGCAGGACCTCCAGCAGCTCAAAAAAATCACCCAATTCTCTTAATCAGCTGGAGAGAAATATTCCCCAGTAATATCTGGACATAATCTGAGAGTTAAAATAGGAGTCATATTTCAATGTTTCCCAACATTCATAATAGTATTTTTGCAAAAACTTAAGCATTATTTGCATATGGGACCAGACCATATAGTCGTTTCCTACAGCAACCACAGCGAATGAAGACCCAAGAACTGAATCAAAATAGTAGATTGAGCAACAAGAAATGTTGGGTAGCGTTGTGATTTCCCTGAAATATATTACAGGCTAGAGTGGCCCGGATTCAGCAAATCGAGAAAGAGATGCTGAGGATCAGACAGTCCCAACCAGCAGAAATGGAGGTATGTACCAACTGAGGAGGTTTTTCACTGGTTATGTAAATATATTTTTGTCTGTTCTATGCACAGGTGTCACTTGACAAGGAGAAGGGTGTGCTTTGAAGGAAAACCACCTAGATATTTGCTTAAGTTCTTCTTTCCTCATACAGTCATGGTTACATTCGAGCAGCCATATTTATGTATAAAAATAAAGTAAAATATGATCAGTTCTCTGGGCACAAGTGTCTGCCAAGTATGTAAATTACAATGTAAATGATGGAAGCAAGGGAGCAATTTGGAATGCAGCCCTTGGGTGAAATTACACATATTAGTCCAATGATCAAATAATGTATTAGGTTGGCAGGCTCTCATCAAGAGCAGTACACAAGGTTCTTATTCTAAGTGCTGCACCACTATGGGCATTAGTTCAGAGTAGTAACACACTAAACCCTCAAGCTAAACATGGGCTGTTCAACACTAAGCATATGCTTAAGTTCTTAATCACAGGAAAACCTTTCATTATTAAAGTGCATAACAGTGCTTCCTATACTAAATGAAATTTATTCTCATTCAGTTGTCAATATTTTAAAGATAAGCCCTTGCAAGAATTTAAGCCTGTTTTATGTAAATATATGTGTTGTTTTTACATTGCCATGAGATTGGAACTCAATCCTATCAGAAAATGGCCTGGATTCAACCAATTGTCCTTAACTTTGGCCTCGGTTCAAGTTTTTGTTTGTTTTCTCATTCACTGGTGAGTTAATTTAGGTAAATATGAAGAATAATGATGAAAAAAAAATGAAGTTGAATTTGAGGGCAAACACTGATGGAATTAAGTCTGATATGCTGCCATGTTTCTGTGGCTTACTGTGCCTCAGTTGGACCATTTTGCACATTGTGGCACAATTGCAGTTTTACCAGGGACTGACAGTTCACTTAGTACTTAGTAGAAGTGATGGGGAAGGGGGGGGAGGGGGGTCAGTCTAGATGGTGACTTTGCAATCTGAAGCCAGCATGAGCAAGTATTTGTGTTACAGTATTATTCACAATGTTCATCTCTTAGCTGAGTTAATGACAGCAGTCCCGTTGGTATTCAGTCATAGGCAGAACATAAAAGCACATTAACCAGAGTTTTGCTTGATTCAGATGTGTTGGGACATTACATGGGCAGGTTGCATTCATACAGGGGAAACATTAAATGCTTCAGTTACTGTACCAAGAACAATGTCCTGAGCCAACTGCATGATATAAAGCCCAAGGGTAGAATTTTTATGAAATTTCGTAAAAGAAGTCTTGAACAAAAGGCAGCCAGCAGAAATGATTTTCAAATGCATTTGGAGGCCATGTTAGCAAGCCATTCAGCCTGTCAGGAGTGTTGGAGACAGTACCTGAATCTGGGCTAATCAACATCGCAGCCCCATCGCTCATTAATATCTTCGGTCACTTGGCAAATAAAAAATTCAAGGACCTTGCTCATCCAGCTCATTTCTAATGTTAAACCCAGGTCTGGCAGTATAATTTCACTGCATTATTCTGTACAGAGTCTAATCCTTTTTATTGTATTATAATCATTGTCTCTTTTTGATGGGTTTCACTCAGAGTGCTATTTATTATTTTGCTTGCTGTGATGCAGTCTTCTAAAAATAACAGTTCAAGAGCTCTTTGCTTAAAGAGATGTCACGTCATGTGACCGAGCAGAAAGCTCAGACTGCGGCGTTATGCATCCTTTTTTCCTCCTTTTGATTTGATTCACCTTCCTGTACAAAGAGGGTGGGGGGTGGGGGTGGGGCTGGTGACGGGTGAGAGAGCTGTGCAGATGAGGCGGCAGAGGGAAGGGGAATGCCATTTGGCCTGTGTGTCTGCTGCACGTATGTGGGATTTTGCATTGCATCTGGAGGGAGATAAACCTCTTCAGACATAATTTCCCCCCTCTGAACACCCGAGCTGAGCTGTGGCATAATTAGGTCAGGATAGGGAGTAGGGCAGGAGGAGCAGATGCTGGGGGCGAACGTGCTGTGGCAACAGACAGGCCTTGCCGGACGCCATTGCTACTGCAGTTGTCACTTTTCAATGCAGCTCGCTGACTTCCTGCGCCCTAAATCCGATTTGTGTTTGTTCTTTTCCCCTTACTTTCCTCTTCTTTCTCATCTTCCCTTCAGAAGACATCACAGAGCAAGCATGAGGCAGAGAGACAGAACGAGGCGGGACAGGCATCTTGTGATGTGGGCGCTGCCGCCCAGGTGTGTGGTCAGGTAAGGAGATCACATGACTTCACTAGACTGGTGGTCCATGGAACCTTGAACTGCAGGGCTGCCTGACTGTTGTGAGAACCCGTGTGATTCTAAAACTGCCGTATCAACAGTGTCCCCCATTCCAAGTCTGCCTGTCTCAGCAAAACTGTGAAAATGACATCTGTGCAGCAGTGGGGCTGTGATAAGTGGTGAATGCACATGGATGGATGGTTGATTGGTGCTTGAAATGTGACCAAAATGGATGCTGTAAAGCCAGGCTTTCATTTTGAATAAGTCTGATGGGAAAGGCAATGCATTTTTGCCTGATTTGTTTTCCCTTGCAATATTTTGTATGTAGCTTGATTTGTCAAGAACATTTAAACATTTCACCTGATTAAAAAAAGCTTTAGTTAGTAATTATCTTTAGCGTATTGGGTATTGTTTAGGACTGCAGGTAATGCAGGAATCTCAGTTTCAGGGTAACATGTCATAGATTGCAGGGTGTCTGCAATGGTATGATGGTTTAATGATTTGAATTGAATGAATTGGATTACATTCGTCCAGTATTTGCTCATTTCTTAATGAAAAAAAAAAACATCACTGAAATATAGCATATACCTAATGTTAAAAATATCGGAGACAAATTGGTCTTGGAGTGTTCAAGCGTAAATTGGTCTGGACCTGAGGGAAGAGAATGTTAGGTTTGTGTGGGAGATCAGGTTTGCATTTGTCATCATCTGGGATTACATTTACAGTCATTAAATGTCTTATTAAAAGAAGTTTAAATCATTGTGCATCTGAATATAATATAAACATTTATATCTTGCTAAAGGACATGCCATTCCTCCTGATTTTTGATGTTATGATGATTAAATGCCGCTGTATTCTTTTGATTGAAAACGATATAGTCAAGAAATTACTCATTGACTAAACTGCTTGAATGTAAGTGTGTTTTAAAAGGTGATATGTACCTAATTTTAACATATCACTTTCTCAGATTTTTGTATTTTGAAGTCAGTCACAAGGCATTGGGTAAAAATGCCCATGGCACCTTGCCTTTTATGTCGATTGTTGAAGATTTTATTTTTGAATGCATCACGTTCTACGTTGTGCGCTGACAGAGCCTTATTTGTGGCTTGTGTCTCTTCAGAGTTCAAGTGCTCGAATGGACCACGAAGCAGCCAGTGATATGAGTTGTAGTAGTAGTTACTCTGTCCCACGCAGACTGACAAGTCACCTGGGTACCAAGGTAACCGAAGATTCCAAGCCCCAGGTTGCTACACAACATTTTTCTAATACTGCATTCATAACAGTTAGCTGGCTGTCTTTTTATAGTTGCTCTTACAGACAAGCTTTCAAAATTGCATGCTTTTCAGCTAGGATAGAAAATTGCTCTGTAATTTGTACATTTGTTTTTTGGATCTTTACAGGATATCTGTAGGCTAACATAGGTACAATACGATCAATAATATTTGTGTGTTACATGAGACACTGCAAAGCACACATTGTTGGATGGGTTTTGAACAGAATGTAATTATCTGCTTGATTTATTTATTTATTTTTTTTCTGTTTGTTTACGTTCACATTGCCTCTGTCTGACAGGACATTGTCATTGCTAACCCGTCCTGTGTTTCCCTCCCAGGTGGAGATGGTGTACTCTCTCCTGTCCATGCTGGGGACCCATGACAAGGACGACATGTCCCGCACCCTGCTGGCCATGTCCAGCTCCCAGGACAGCTGCATTGCCATGCGCCAGTCAGGCTGCCTGCCCTTGCTCATCCAGCTGCTCCACGGCAATGACAAAGACTCTGTGCTCCTTGGAAACTCGCGGGGCAGCAAGGAGGCCCGGGCACGAGCCAGCGCCGCTCTCCACAACATCATCCACTCGCAGCCTGACGACAAGCGCGGGCGCAGGGAGATCCGCGTGCTACACCTCCTGGAGCAGATTCGAGCCTACTGCGAGACCTGCTGGGAGTGGCAACTGGCCCACGAACAGGGCGTGGACCAGGACACCAATCCCAGTGAGTTTCACATTTCTATTGTTAATGGAATGTTTAAGTTTGTGATCTTGATAGAACATTTATCAAGATTAGCGTAGAACATATTTACCCAAAGTTCAAAGTTCATGTAGTCCAATTGCCAGTTTTGCAATTAAAGGGATACTAAAAGCTTACAGGTTTGTAGCGTAGAGTTTCCAGTGAAGCTAATAGGGAATGTGAGTAGACTAGGCAGGTAGAGGTGACCATGATGTTTCAGATAACACGTAGCAAAAGCTCACACATTGGTGCTGTTGTAGTACTGTTGAAGGTTTTTAATGAATGTGGTACTCCAAAGGGTCATTATTCATAACGTAACCAGTGACAGCAGTGTTGTATGACAAATCATTCTGTCATGGGGTCGTGTGGCAACGCTATTCATAAGTAATTCTGACACACAAAATGTCTTTTCAACGCATCACTACGGCTCTCTGTTATGCAGCTGGTCAGGTGTGAGTGTGGGTAGTGCTGTAACATAGTGGTGATGCTTTGTCAGCAAACCGCAGTCTGCATAAAAGCCATTTGAAAGATGTGAGACCTGTGAGCAAGAAGGAATCTATTTAGTGTTTGAAGAAGAAAAAAAGGCCACCCCTTTATTTTCTTTTTCTAACTACCTACATCATAAATAATGAGTCCTGGAGAAAGCATATTTTGTAATCTCTTCTGATCTGGATAATCATAATCCAGCACAGTGTCCTGTAAAATGGGAATCAGATTAATCCAGATGAAGCCAAAACAAAGGACAGGATTACAAAACCTGGATCACTTCTGTCTGGATTATAAATTGTACAAAAGCGGAGCCCTGGAGGTTGTTCTGTTTGTGAAAGAAGATATTCCTTTCACTCACAGAGACAGTGCTTAAAATGATGTGTGAAGTGAGCTTGGATTGACATGTAGCACTGACATCTTATTTTCCTTTTGTTTTCAGTGCCATCCCCTGTGGAACATCAGATCTGCCCTGCCGTATGTGTGCTTATGAAGCTGTCTTTTGATGAGGAGCACAGGCACGCCATGAATGAACTAGGTAAGAATTCCCACTGGAATGAAGATATACTTCACACTAGATTTTGACTTAAAATTGCCATTAAACTTCGCTTGGAGCTGGGCAAAGCAAATCATCCACAGTGTGAATAATGTTACGGTAGAAAGAGATGCTTATTGATCTGGTGTGCAGTGAGAATTGTTCACAAAAACTGGTTATGGTAATTAACCATGTTCATTCAAGTTACCACTGTTTAGTTTGAATGTTAAACAAGCTTTCGCTATGTGCCGTTGTGCTGTGTCTTGTATTAGCTGTAAAAAAATGAATATAACAGTGTAGCTGCATGTTCAGCTTCACCTGCCTAACACACTGCTGTACTTTTCAGGGGGGCTTCAGGCTATAGGGGAGCTATTACAGGTAGACTGTGAGATGTATGGGCTCACCAGTGACCACTACAGTATAACTCTGAGACGATATGCAGGAATGGCACTTACAAACCTGACATTTGGAGACGTGGCCAATAAGGTGGGCAGTGTTCTCTCATTCACCTGTTCTCTGTGAGAAGTGTGGGAATTGCCTGGTTGTTTTACTCTAACCTCTTTCTTTTAAACACACAGTCCACCCTGTGCTCCATGAAAGGCTGTATGAGGGCAATGGTGGCCCAGCTGAAATCAGAAAGTGAGGATTTACAGCAGGTAATGGATTTTTACTGAACCCCTGAGCCATGCTGGTGTTGAAATATATTTCAGTAAAATAATTACATCAGCTGCCACCTTGTGTGAAAGAGGAAGATGGAAATTGCACAACTGCCTTAGCCAGAGCCACTGTTTGCTTAAGAGAGTCTCACCAGTTCTTGGGGCTTTAGTTCCACAAGTCTAAAACCGCATGCAGATAATTGTATGCATTAATAGTGATGGCTTGATGACTATTAGTAATCTACACTTCAAAACTTAAGTTGTTGCATGACCTCAAGTTTATGATATTTCTGTCATTTTCCCATTTGCGACTGTTTGTGCAGGTGATTGCCAGTGTTCTCAGGAACTTGTCCTGGCGTGCTGATGTGAACAGTAAGCAGACGCTGCGTGAAGTGGGGAGTGTTAAAGCACTCATGGAGTGTGCCCTGGATGTCAAGAAGGTGGCTCATCACTTCTTTTTAAGCTCTTATGTGTTTTTTATTCATTGATTTCATTCTGTATGGTGATGCTTAATGAAACTTTATATTCCATTGAGTTCTACAAGATCAATGAAATGCTCAGATCATTGTACTTATCCATTTAAAATAGAAACATTATTGAAGTGTAAACTTGTTTGGGCAGAGTTTATGGAACTGTGAGTTACATTCATGTTTTTATTGCATTTTGTTTTTCTTTAAGGAATCAACTCTGAAGAGTGTCCTCAGTGCCCTGTGGAACTTGTCAGCACACTGCACTGAAAACAAAGCTGACATATGTGCTGTCGACGGGGCGCTGGCCTTTTTAGTGAGCACTCTAACTTACCGAAGCCAAACCAACACCCTGGCAATCATTGAAAGCGGAGGAGGAATCTTACGGAACGTATCTAGTCTAATCGCAACCAATGAAGATCATAGGTATGTTAATGACATAGTCAGTTTCATTATCGTGGTTTTATTTTTTTTGTTCCTCAATAACATGGAATAAATAATTTTGAAAATGTTTTATCTTCAGTAGATGTTCCATAAAGTGCAGTGAGAGTTGTAAGGTTATACTTTTACTTGTCGCCACGCTAAAACAATTTATTTATTGGGATGTTTATATTTTGAAAAGCCTGCACTTTGGTAGCAACACTCTGCGCCTTCTGTCTAGATGTCTGAAAGCTTTGTTCAATTTCTCTTGCTTCAGACCATTTCAGTAGGAGTACTGTGCACTAACCTCCACTTACCTTATGTATAGAATCATTAATGTTACTTTAAATGAAAATGTTATCAGAAAAACATGTAAAATCAATAATGCCACTTCTTTATTTATTTGTACTCCCTATTAATAAGAAATACTTTTCTAAAAAATATTTAAAAAAAAAAATACCAGTGATCTCAGTTGTTTTTCCTAAAAGGCTAATAACTGAAACAACTATTTAGGTGAATAATTTTCTTGTATCCATTTTCCCGCTGGAGTTATAATGAGTCTTTGTCTTTTTTTGGTCTTACCCAGGCAAATACTAAGAGAAAATAGCTGCCTCCAGACTCTCCTTCAGCATCTGAAGTCACACAGCCTGACTATTGTGAGCAATGCATGTGGAACCCTTTGGAACCTTTCAGCTCGTAACGTGAAAGACCAGGAAACCCTGTGGGACATGGGAGCTGTAAGCATGCTGAAGAACCTCATTCACTCCAAGCACAAAATGATTGCAATGGGTAGTGCTGCAGCTTTAAGGAACCTCATGGCAAACAGACCTGCTAAATACAAGGATGCCAATATCATGTCCCCAGGATCCAGCTTGCCCTCTCTTCACTTCAGAAAACAAAAAGCTTTAATTGAGGAGCTGGACTCACAACACCTCTCAGAGACTTTTGACAACATTGACAATTTGAGCCCTAAAGCTGCTCAGAAGGGCAAACCAAAACACAAGCAAAACGTATACAGCGAGTGTGTCCTGGACTCGGGACGGCACAGCAGTGATGGTGTTTGTAGGACAGACAACAGTTTTAGTCCTAATAACATGCCAGTTCTGTCCACGTACATGAACACCCCCGTGCTGCCTGGTGCATCATCCAGGGAGAGCAGAGGAACTTCAGAAGGTTCCAGAGCTGAGAGGGATCAAAGCCTTGACAGAGAGCGGAGGGGAGGTGGACCATCTGGACCTTCAGATAAAGCCTCCAAGAGAATGGGAATGCAGATGTCTTCCACTACTGCACAGATCGGTAAAGTTATGGAAGAAGTACAGAATGTGTACATTGGCCAAGACGACAGAAGCTCTGCTTCAGCACCGGACATGCATTGCATGCAAGATGAAATGGGTGGTATGAGACGTACGTCCGCAATGCATGCGCCTTCGAATGTGTACGGTTACAACAAACCAGTTCCAATGCCAAAAATAGAATACAGGGCATCCAGCGACAGCCTGAATAGTGTTGGCAGCAGTGATGGTTATGGTAAAAGAGGCCAGATGAAGCCTTCCATTGACTCCTACTCTGAAGATGATGAAGGGAAATGTTGCATTTATGGAAAATATCCAGCTGATCTTGCCCACAAGATACACAGTGCCAATCACATGGAAGATAATGACGGTGATCTGGATACTCCGATAAATTACAGCCTGAAGTATTCGGATGAACAGTTGAACTCTGGTAGGCAAAGTCCCAGCCAGAATGAAAGATGGGCAAGACTTAAACATCTTGAAGGTGACATGAAAAGGCCTGATCAAAAGCCAGTACAATCACAAAGCCAAGGTTACCCTTTATATTCAGAAAGCAATAGTGACAGTGAAGAGAAATCAATTCAGTATCAGTCTAGGTTTGTGCAGCAAGAATGTTCTGGTGGCTTCAAATCAAGGAGCTCCAACAGCTCTGAACAAAGTAGAGGTAGTTCCAGTCATGGCATGACCACAAAGATCAACCAAACTATATGCTCCATTGATGATTATGAGGATGACAAACCAACCAATTACAGTGAGAGGTACTCCGAAGAGGAGCAACAAGATGAGGACCAGCCAACAAATTACAGCATGAAGTACAGTGAGGAAGACCATCATGTGGAGCAACCAATTGATTACAGCTTGAAGTACTCTGAAACGCACTCTTCGCAAAAGGCCATGTTCAGCCATTCAAAGACATCTTCTGCTCAGAACTCAGCAAAGGACCATCTTAATCAGGGAAGTGGGACATCCTCTTTAACATCTTACAGAAGTTCCTCAAGGCAGAAACTACACCCGTCTTCAGCCCAAACACAGTCTGGGCCAGCGCGCGCAAGTCAAAAGAGCTCAACATGTAAAGGCTCCACCATTAATCAGGAGACTTTACAGACATACTGTGTTGAGGACACTCCGATTTGTTTTTCCCGTGGTAGTTCTCTATCATCACTGTCATCTGCGGAGGATGAAATGGAAGGGCGAGAGCAAGCCTCAAATGTGAATAACTACCCAGCTCTGCCTGTGACTGACAAAGAAGCGAGTGGAGCTGTTGGTGCAGTTCAGCCTACAACTGAGAGCCAGTCCACTTCACAGCACATACGCATGAAGCCTCACAGAAATCAGGGTGTGTCAGATGGATCAAAACATAAAGCAGTTGAATTCTCTTCCGGTGCCAAATCCCCATCCAAGAGTGGTGCGCAGACACCAAAAAGCCCACCAGAACATTATGTGCAGGAGACTCCTCTGATGTTCAGCAGGTGTACTTCTGTGAGCTCCCTTGATAGCTTTGAGAGTCATTCTATTGCAAGTTCCGTGCAGAGTGAACCAGGCAGTGATATGGTCAGTGGAATCATTAGTCCAAGTGATCTTCCAGACAGTCCTGGGCAAACAATGCCCCCAAGTCGAAGCAAAACACCACCTCCACAGCATCCACCCCAAATGAAACACAAAGTAAAAGTGGCTCCTCGCACTGAAAAGAGGGAGTTGGCTCCGAGACGTGCAGCTGTGAATTCCGCTGTCCAAAAAGTCCAAGTACTTCCAGACAGTGACACCCTTTTACATTTTGCAACAGAAAACACTCCTGAAGGATACTCTTGTGCTTCAAGTTTGAGTGCGTTAAGCCTTGATGAGCCGTTCATTCCGAAAGACAATGAAATGAGAATTATGCCTCCTGTCCACGAAGATGATCATGGAAATGATGATGAGCTTAATAAAGATGACACTAAGGAAGCCAAGAACCAAGATAAGACTGAGGTATACAATGAACCTGAAAAGGACATACTTGGTGATTCAGATGATGATGATATTGAGATACTGGAAGCTTGCATAAACTCAGCCATGCCCACTAAGTCCTCAAGAAAACCAAAAAAGCCACCACCCTCAACCACTTCAAGAATACCTCCTCCAGTAGCTCACAAACCAAGTCAACTGCCTGTATATAAGCTGCTTCCTCCACAAAATCGAGGGCAACAACAAAAGCATGTAAGCTTTACTCATGGAGAAGATATGCCAAGAGTATATTGTGTTGAGGGAACGCCCATTAATTTTTCAACTGCAACATCTCTTAGCGACCTCACTATAGAATCTCCTCCAAATGAGTTTTCAAATCCTGAAGGCTCTGTATCTTGTATGGGAGCCTCTTCTCTTCAAAGAGATACCATTCCAGAAGGGAGAAGCACAGAGGGAAATGATGCGAACCAAAGTACTTCTGCACTCAAATCTGCCCTGGATGAGAAAAATGAAGAAGGGGAAGATATTCTTGCTGAATGTATCAGTTCTGCAATGCCCAAAGGTAAAAGTCATAATGCTTTCAGGGTGAAAAAAGTTATTGATCATGTACAGCACCCATCTGCATCTGCTACTGGCCAAGTTAAACAGGAGATGGCAAAGAAGCCCACTTCACCTGTAAAGCCAATGCCACAAAGCAGTGAATACAGAGCAAGGATGAAAAGTATGGAGCCATCAAGCAATTTTGCTCCTGAGTCATCGTACCCAGATAAAAATAAGGATGGTGATAAACAGGACGTCAAAGTGACTTCCAGAGAGTTTGCTAAAAAACCTGTAAACACTGATGAAAGGGTGCGACCAGGCTTTTCCTTTGATTCACCTCATCATTATACTCCAATCGAGGGGACACCATACTGCTTCTCACGCAATGATTCTTTAAGTTCATTGGATTTTGAAGATGATGATGTTGATTTGTCAAAAGAGAAAGATGAACTCCGAAAAGAGAAAGGACACCAGAAAGAGACAACAGAGAATCCCAACGACCAGTCCTCCAGTCACCCATCTGCTGGAAGGGCACATATATTTCAGAGGGACCATCCAAAATCTCTTCAAAAACAAGTAACCTTAGCAGAAGCATCCAAGGAACATGCTGGTCCTGTCCCAGATGAAAAGCAGAACTTTGCTATTGAAGACACACCGGTGTGTTTTTCCAGAAACTCATCTCTTAGTTCGTTGAGTGACATTGACCAAGAGAATAACAATAAAAGCTCACACCAGAAGGAAAGAGCAAATACTCAGGTTGAAGCTCCTAAACCTCAAGCCACTGGTTATGCTCCAAAGGCCTTTCATGTGGAAGATACACCTGTGTGCTTTTCAAGAAACAGTTCACTTAGCTCTCTTAGTATTGATTCTGAAGATGATCTCTTGCAAGAATGCATTAGTTCTGCCATGCCGAAAAAGAAAAAACAACAACCTAAGAATAAAGAGGAGGACCATGAAATGAATGATGACAAGTGTATGGGTGGAATTTTATCTGAAGAGTTGGATTTGACATTAGACCTTCCAGATATACATAGTCCCATTTCAGAGCAGGCTCTTTCACCTGATTCAGAGTCATTTGACTGGAAGGCTATTCAGGAGGGTGCCAACTCAATAGTGAGCAGCTTGAACCAGGCAGCTGCTTGCCTTTCTAGACAGGCCTCTTCTGATTCTGATTCAATCCTTTCTCTTAAATCTGGTATCTCAATAGGTTCTCCTTTTCATCTGGTGGCAGATCCAGAGGAGAAACCAGCTGCTGCTAACAAAGGTCCGAGAATACTTAAGCCAGGGGAAAGCAGCACTTCAGAATCAAAAAAGAGAGAGGAGGAGGCTAAAAGTTTGAAAGGGGGAAAGAAGGTTTACAAAAGTCTCATCACTGGAAAGCCACGCACAAGTAATGAAAGCTCTCAGCAGAGGCATGTGCCAGTTCCAATGGTCTCACGTGGAAGGACAATGGTTCATGTTCCTGGTGTGAGAAGCAGTTCACCAAGCACTAGTCCAGTTCCCAATAAAACACCACCTAAAGGAACTGCCTCAAAAGCACCAAATCAAGGGCAGAACTATGGTAGTTCGCCAAGAAATTTAAAGCCACCTCTTAAAACAGATCCCTCCCCTCCTAATAGGCAGTCGTCTTCTCAAGGAGGATCAAGTAAAACATCTTCTCAATCTGGATCAAGAGACTCAAATCCATCTAAATCAGGTCAGCAACCTTTGACTAGACCAATGCAATCACCTGCCCGTACCTCCGTTTCACCTGGAAGAAATGGCATTGGACCATCCAACAAGTTATCTCAAATACCCAGAGCAGTGTCCCCAAGCACAGCTACAAGCAAGTCACCTGGCACTGGTAGGATGGCATATACCTCTGGTAGACCCCTAAGTCACCAAACACCAACTAAGCAAAGTGGTCTGCCTAGAAGTACTAGTGGGATTCCAAGGAGTGAGTCCGCTTCAAAAATTCTGAGCCAGTCTGGAGCTACAGGGTCTTCGAAAAAGGATTTATCAAGGATGTCATCTGCAAAGTCCAGCGGAAGTGAATCTGATAGATCAGAGAAACCTGTTTTGGTTCGTCAGTCGACTTTCATTAAGGAATCCCCTAGCCCAACACTGAAAAGGAAATTAGAAGAGTCTGCCTCATTTGAATCATTATCTCCTTCCACAAGGCCACTGTCTCCAACTCGATCCCAAGCACACTCGGTGTCAAGTCCATCTTTGACAGATATGTCACTGACTTTGCCTTACCAAGGCAGCTGCTGGAGGAAATCTCCTCGCGGTCAACATTCTTCTGAAAGCAGAGATGGGGGATCTCTCAATAGACATGACATTGCCCGTTCCCACTCTGAGAGCCCCTCCAGACTCCCAATAACTAGGTCGGGCACATGGAAACGTGAGAAAAGTAAGCACTCAACATCCCTCCCAAGAGTGGGTACATGGAAGAGGACAGGAAGCTCTTCTTCCATATTATCAGCTTCTTCAGAATCGAGCGAGAAAGCAAAAAGTGAAGATGAAAAACTGACACTGAGTCTACCGCAAGGATCTAAACAAAGCAAAGATGGCAATGCTTCTTTAAAAGGAACTTGGAGGAAAATGAAAGAGAGTGATTCTGCTAATTCAGTGACCGGTGAAGCTAAGGATCCATCAGATTCACATTCAGATTCAAAGTCAGTGGTTCACCATATGGCTCCTGCTGTGTCCAAGGCTGAGGATGTTTGGGTGAGAATTGAAGACTGTCCTATCAACAACCCTCGATCTGGAAAATCTCCAACAGGCAACACACCCCCAGTAATTGACAGTCTGCCTGACAAAATGACACTTCCCAGTGCTAATGAAGCACAGCCTAAACAACCCACTGTGAAAGAGAATGCACTTACTAATATTGTTGGCTCAGAGGGCAGCTTGAATTTATTTGGAAATGACAGCCATGATGTCAAAACTGCAAGCCATCCAAGAGCAATGTCAGAGACTCATGAAATCCCAGTTACTGAACGCACTCCTTTCAGTTCTTCAAATTCAAGCAAACATAGTTCACCCAGTGGAGCTGTGGCTGCAAGAGTCACACCATTCAATTACAACCCAAGCCCTAGAAAGAGCAGTGCAGACGGCACAGCTGCACGACCTTCTCAGATTCCGACACCAGTTTCAAGCAGCACAAAGACCGATTCCAAAGGAGAGAATGTTGAACCCAGTGGGAATCAAAGTCCCAAACGCTTGTCTGGATCTTACCTTGTAACCTCTGTTTAAAACAAAAAGACAGTTCTAGGATTGGAATCACTACTGTATGCTTTCTTACAGCTACTACTTTTGACTGTTGTGGAGCAGAAAATGACACCATGTAAATATTTGTAGAGGGTTAAAACTGTGGAAGCCATGTTTGAGGCCGTTTCTTTGCTTATAGATTTGTGCCTGGCACATCAGGTTGTCAGAGTAAAATCTTGTTTGAAAAGTGTTGTAAGAATATTTGTACTGTACAGATTTTTATGTATTATTAATTTAAGTCCCTGTAATTGCTTGGCAAATACAAAAATTGAATAAAAGTGACCTTTTTGGGATTTACTGTACTAAATTGTACTATAATGCTGAAGCAGTTGAGTTATTGAAATTTTTATGAAATCTCCATTAGGCCAGTGAAATACAAAACTGCTGCAGATGAAGTACAATATAAACATACCCATTCTGTACTTGCATGATCTGATCTGATGGTTTACTTCCTGAAGTAACATTTGTGGTCACATGATGTGTATAGGTAGCTGTAGTGTAACACATTTACACTGTTTTGTGTGTGCTCTGATAATAAGGAATTACCTGTAACCATGAACCTTGGAAGAGGTGTGCTCCTTGGACATATAATTTAACAGAAAGTAGACCGATCATTGACTATGCCGTTAACGTGTATTCTGTTTGAGGGAAATGGCTGCTCTTTTAGAACATTCATTGTGTCTTGGAACTAAATTAACACAAGAAAAATAAATTATTACTGTATGCTTTATCTATTTTTAAACCTAATTTTCCTTTTTACCCTCCCTAATCATTGTCTTTGTTAAAGCATGATATCTGACAAAATAGTTTGTTTTACTCTGCCAAAAAACATACAATATGTGAATTACTGAGACACTTGTTTTATTTTATCTTCATGCAATAAAGTGGATATGGTTGGCTATTTAAGAAAAAACTGTTGCAAATTATCTATTGTAAAGCGGCATAATAAACACTAAGACTTTGGTGTAAAGCTGTCTACGGTTGTTGATTTTTTTGAACATTCAGTTCTATAGAAATTGAAAAATTAAATGTCTATCTACCAAATATAATATGTGTTTTATCCATTGTCTGTTTTCTCAAGTCATTAACAATAAGCATAACTGCCAGGATTCAGTCAATATTTGTCCTTAACTTTGGCCCCTAAATATATGCAGGTGAATTTTTGTTTTCAAGGGACAGTTTGGCAAGTTAAAATTTCATGATTGCTGAACTGAGCACTGTCCTTGTAGAAAAAAAAAATCTAAAAGTTAAGGACAAATATTGCTTGAGTCCCAACCACAGTCTATTTGGTACTTCAGAGTGTGTCATTTTTACCCAATTTACAGGCTACATCAGGCCATATCCTTTTGCATAATAGTAAAATGGTTAACTCAGCAATGAGAACAGCTTGTTATGTTGCAAGTTTCAGGCGCTGGGTGAAAAATCTGATTTAAGGCAGGCTGATGAGGGTCACCTAGCATGATACATTTTTCAAATGGAATGCCTTATATACCAATCAACTCTGTAAAAAAAAAATAAAATACAACAAAGAATGTATAAATACTAGTGTTTCTTGCTCTTCCATATCTTTTTAGCTCTTGACTAGCAAGGGTACCAGTAATTATGGGGATTAATGTATCTTTTGAGCATGTATGCCCTCTGGTGGCTAGCCATAGCAGTTGAATGTAAGTACAGGTATACAGTATTTTTGCCCAGTCTATTCATATTCTGCCAACATTTTTTTAATGGAAAGGGGGAAGTGTAGTATCTGATAAACATTGCAATTGTGTAATGTGGTTTGCCATTATAATGTACTGCTGTAGAATTCAACATTTCACAGTGTATCATCTGCAATATGATTCTTCAACACACCCTTCCTTAAAATTAATCTATAGGTTTTTTCCTCAAACCCGTGCTTTCAGTGTCTGTTTTCAAATGATTCGATGGACGCCAAAATGACAAAAGTCACAAAGGCCCTTTTCTGTTTTTCTTAAAGTCTAATGTGTGTACTTTACATACATGTTAAGTGAATATGTATTTACACATACAAACCTTAATTCTAGATAGTACACAATATAATACGTTGCTTTAGTTATCCAAACTTCACAAAATGAGTTTGTTAAAAACACTATTTACAATATTAAATAAAAATAGTTTAAGGTGTGTTATTACTTACCGTCTCTTTTGCAAGAACTGCAGCTCGACACTTTTGACCGTACGCCGATCCGTAAAAGTGACATCGCAAACGTCGTGATGGACACTTAAATTCACCAATCATAGCGTTCGACGCCTGCGTCCTGCAAAGAAACTAAATGCCCATTCAGGTAGACAAACACATGTCCTAGCTTGTTAGCTAGCCAAGCAACCTGTGTATGTGTTATTAGGTTGTCTAGCAAAATATGATAGTCAATGGTAATTAGGTAGTGCTAGTTGGTGCGTTTAACATTTAGAAAATGGCACATTTGACTACAAACCCTGCCAACAAAGAAAGGTAATGTAAGAATGCTTGCAAAGTTGAATTTTTTTTTATTAACGTTAGCTTTGTAGCTAGCCAACCAGCTGTGCTCGGTAAGGTTCGCTAGCAGTCTAGTACGATGAATAATGTTTGTGATTGAGTAGCACAGTGAACAATACACGAACCGTGATTGTTTTGTATTAGGTTTACACTTAACGGTTGTTAAGTTTAATGAATGAAGTTAACTAGCTCTCTTGGTATACCTGTATTTGTGGCCAAACAAAGCTAGCTAGTTAGCTAGTGTAATTCATGTGGGGCGGTCTTATCGACACGTCACGTTAGCAAAGGCTTGCAAAGTTACCGTCATTAGCAAACCAGTAAACTGTCCAGATTTATTAAAGTCAATATCGAACGGACCTTCCTGTATCTAACAACTTGTGGCGATTTGACTGATAAGCGAAGGTATTTTCTCAGATCTTGCGGAATACTCAAAAGTATTTAAAACAACGTTGACTGGGTAGTTGAAGTCTAGGTATAGTTAGCTTGAACGCTAATGTTGTGGTTCTGTGCCTGGGTTTCCTTAGTTGGTTGTAATTCTGTTTCCTTATTAATTAAAAGTAGATTTGTTATTTTATCTGTTCTCAGTGAATAATATGTTTGTGCACAATGTGTTCTCTGTATTATTTATGTGTTTGCCACAAGCATGTCCGAACCTGTTAGTGTGATCATTTTATATGCTGAACTCCCTATGAAGCAACCATACAATTGTTGCAATTTTGCTGCTGCAACAGATGTAACAAAAATAATGGAAATAACAATGTAATGTTTATCATCACACATTAATTACGTCCAACGTTGGTTGTCTGTGCAGACTCCATTGACTGTCGAAAAGTTGTAATGTGTTTACTGCCAGTGGCCACTGTTTAATATACTAAACATGACCCTGAAACCTCTCTTTTAGGTTCATGTGTATATACCCTGCCTATATCAACAGCAAGAAAACACTAGCTGAAGGAAGAAGAATACCATCTGAAAAGGTGAAAGATAAAAAATTATACAATATGTATAATTCCTCAAGTAGTAGTCATGAAAAAACATCTCTACAGCTCTGAAAGGAAAAAAAAAAACTAACCTTGTTGAAACTTAGACAATATCATTTTTGGAGCAAACTAATTCAGCAACTATTGACTATCTCCAGTACAATAATAGTCTTGCTTTAGGAGCATAGTGACTTAAATAATAGTGTCTATGTCAGACCAAATTAAAGCCAAGTCCCGTGCTCCCTTGTCTTTTCATTTCACTGAGTTGGTAAATTTCCAAGTGTGGTATGGTATAAAAATCCAAACCTTCTACACTATCAGTTCCAACATGAGCATGAAGGTTATGTAACGGCTTGGTTTAAATAAAATAAGCCTTTTTATAGTTGCACACTGAGTCTGATAAATAACTGTAGTAAAGGGAGAGATTTGTACATAAAAATCGTTCACAGTTTTCCAGACTGAGGATGCAGTGTATATCGGCCATAACACATTTGTAGGAAGATAATTGCTCGAGGGCATTAAAGGTATTGGGCCAGTGACCAAGTTATCTTCCAGCTGATTGGACTGACATGGTGGGACAGCAGTTGAGTCAGATAAGCAAGATGTGGTTTGTTGAGATGCAGTGCTGAATATGAGCAGCAGTAGCTGAAATGTAGCAGTGGCAAGGCAAAGTTTACTGAAGCTGTACCACTCTGCTTCTCTTCAGTTTCTTTTTTTCTGTTTAATTCATTGAACTACCTGCTGATGATTGTGATCAGTGTTCTTGCACAGGTACCATAAGGCTAGACTAATCTGAAAAGTCTTGCACAAAAATGTTATTCATCTTTCTAATATTTCTACTTCAAAGTGTTTTCCATCTGTCTCATCAGAAACTTGGTTTCAGTTTGTATTTACACAAAAATGCAAAAAGGAGATAATGTCAAAAATACTGGTGTGGGCTGATATGGTGATAGTAATGCTATTGGCCTTAGCTAAGAAATTTCATGTCATTTTGCCCAATTTGTGTGTTTTGTGATTTTAAATAATGTTATATTATTGTGATTATTTAATATCTCAGACATTAGATATGTTATCCTGAAGTTTGGATGGATCTCCTTGACATGAATAATACATGTGCTAAGTCTCGGGAAAATAATTGAGAGTCATGCTCAAGGGGATACTGATTTAATATAGTATGGTCCTGAACTGACATGTTTAACATTGCAGTGTAAATATGTTGTGGTGAGTAAGTCGGTAAGGAAGTGGGTCATTGCATATTATATGTTAGTTTTCATGTGTTCATTTTTAACAGGCTGTGGAAAATCCCACATGTGCCGAAATCCGAGATGTCCTCTCCGCAGCAGGAATGAACGTCCTGGTTGAGGTATGGCGCTAGACTCCCTGTGTAGTTATTGAGGATGCAATCCAGGGGGAAGGGAGCCTGAATTTCTCTGTTTCTCTTGATTGCTGTAGAACAAGATGTACCCCAGAGAGTGGAACCGAGACGTGCAGTTCAGAGGCAGGGTCCGCATCCAGCTGAAGGAGGAGGATGGAAGTCTGTGCCAGGAAAAGTTCACATCACGTGAGTCATGCTAGAGGATTCTTTAAAGCTTCAATTTGCTGGCACAACATAAGGAAACAAGATATGAAATAAACACTTTGTGCTATGGTAATATATAAATAACAAACATCTACTAACACAAACATTTTCTATCATCTAGAGTTACAGGAATGGTGTTACACTAATCCATGCACCTATATTGGAAATTTTAATGGTATTTGAGACCAGTGAGGAACTCAAGGATGTTAGGAGGCTCACTGCTCTTTCATCTCTAGCTGTACTATAGATAGAGGTTCAGCCATATGAATCCAATCAAGATTTCTCTCACTGCAGTGGAATTGTCCTAAGATTGATCTACACAAAAGGATTTCCATCTGCTTGTACAAAATTGGTAACTCTCCAGTCTCACAGATTTATGGCTGTTTATGCTGGGGACTTTTTGTATGTCTTTTGGGTAAACTGTTATCTATGTGTCTACAAAGACACTTATCTCTTAATGAAACCCATAGAATATGAGAATGACATGACTTTGAGAAACTGAAAAGTGACTACCAAAAAAAAAAAAAAAATGGTGTACCATACAAGCAGCTTCTCATTTTGGTAAGAAGACAGGCAGCCAGACAGGCTGTTACTTTCTGTGCTGGGAGAGAACGATGCCATTAGCCACCTGCTCACAAAGTGTTCCAAGCAGAACACTGTATTAAGTTAGAGGAGTAACTGAAAGTGTTACTTGATGAGTGCCAGATAATTTTTCAAATCTGAACGTTGGTTGTAAAGACATGGAGACCAATATAATTTTTTTCCTTAAATGAGCCACATAAGTCAAATTAAATGAAATGCAGATTGCAATTCTCAAGTGCTGAGACTTCCAAGTTGGTAGCATACTCCATGTATATTTTATTACTTTTAAAGCTCACCCATAATAGTTTAAATGAACTAGTTACTTTTACATTATTAAGACCCTCAAAGTTAGTCTATAGCTAGTCACCTGAAAGCCAGAAGTAGCATTTACAGTCATCCATGACAATATCAAGCTCTTTATCACCGAAGCAAAACCGCAAGTGGTAAGGCACACTTGCAGTACGAAACCTTTGCATGTAAATCATAATAAAAAAAAATCAATTTTAAAATTTAAAATAACTATTTCAGATGGAAATTGTAACACATCATGTACGGATTTCATATTTTCAGCCATACCGTGTCTGGATCATGATCAGAGGTCCTTATACGTTTCTTTCCGATAGGCAAAGATGTGATGTTCTATGTGGCTGAAATGATTCCTAAGTTGAAGACCAGGACGCAAAAGGGTGGAGGCGGGGACAACAGCGCACAGCAAGGAGAGGGGGGGAAGAAGGGCAAGAAGAAGAAGAAGTAATTTTTTTTTTTGGACCTCATCCCATGTTTTCTATTTATGGTTACAATGGAAGCTCACGGCATCCTTATATTGAATGTACATATTCAATTTAAGAATGTGTGGGGTATGGAGAACTTTTTTGTTTTAGAGAAGCAAACAGCTTCAGTAATGGGAAGGCAAAGATCAGGGATGCTTCAGAGTGACTGGGGCCAGTCCTTTTCTTTTGAATGTTTTTTAAATAGTGTTGAAGTCTTCAGATGTATTATGTCATTATGATCTACCCATGGGAATAGTATGTCAGTCTTATGGCAATAAAAAATTCATAATCATTTTTTTAATCCCTCAGAGACATCTTTCACAAAGATATCGTTTCTGTCGCATCTTCATAATTTCAGTACATTTTCTTCTCAGACCATGCAAGAACATGCTTTGAGAGCAGCAAGGGTTCACAAATAAATACATTTATCACTCACTTCTCCATTGTCTGTCTGTTTAATTTGACACTACAGCTCACATTTGTCTGGAAAGGTTGCAAACTTGGTAAAGATTCCCAAGTGTAAATGCTGTTACAAATGAATACTTTTATGAAGTTGGTTTATTTGTATATTTCTGCCAGACTTCACAGTTAAGATTCTGAAGCAAATTTTAATTGTTGACAGATCTGTTAAGCTTCTCAGGAGCTATTTGAACCTTTGTGAATTCATTTTAAACTTCAAAATATGCATGAAAGTTTAACAAAAACTGTTGTCTGGTTTTCAGTCACTGCTAAACAACACTGCTTGTAGGTTGACATTCTCAGACTATTGTGCATAATTAAAATTTACCAGAAATGCTTTGATTGAAATTAAACTTGCATATTCCTATTGTGCCAAAAATATCTGTAGTTCTTGGACCCACACTGTGTGACAGGGAAAGATTAAGAAACACAAAGAATGTTGTGTACATTGGTTCAAGTTGTGAAATGTGAACTCTTTCAGAGATGACAAGGTTATGTCTTCAGACTCCCCAGAAGAGGTCTAACAGGGATTTTATGGTTTTGTTTTTTTTCTTCTGGGAGGTAAGCTGATTCATTTGCTCTTTTGTGTGCAGAGGTAATCTCAATGGTGAACTGCTTTCCAGATTTCACACTGTGACAGGAAATGAGAGGATAATGTTTCTGTCTTCAAATGACCCTTGACTCGAGCACCATCAATGGCTCCCAAATGAGTGCAGTAAGCTCTTAATGTGAAAATAGATTTTGCTACCTGCCCAGGAAAAGGGAAACATTAAAATATAAATTTTAAATGTCCTTAACGTGGGGAAAAAAACTCTTAATTGTTTAATGTAATCATCATATAATGTACTAATACATTTTATATATATAGTTACAGTACAGTATAGTAATGATTTTCTATTCACATTCATCTTGGGACCAATGCCAGTCCCTCTCTTAACCCATTTTGAAAACAACTGCGCTGTATGGTAGCATCCGCTGTAATTTGCTCTTTAATATTACCCTCAATATCGGTTGTGCTCTTAATATTAAATGTCCTGGAATTTGTTGAGCTGAAAGTTCACCACAGGAAAACCTTAGATCAACTGTTTTAAATAGGGACCAGATCTCAACAGAAAACTCTTTAGCAACTAATAAAAGTGTGCTGACAGAGCTGAGGATTGACATTACATCAGGGGCTGCAAGTTTCTTGCTGTGAATGTTTCATCTTTATAGTTATAGTCATGGCATGCTGTGGGCTGCGGTCATTGGTGCGCGTTGGGGGGGGGCGTCTAGCATTGACGCCAGTGTTCGGTGTGAATCACATTCCGTGGTCTCATGACAGCATCTTTCAACACAGGTGTCAGGAATCAATATTTAAGGGCATTGTCTTGGCACCCGACGCACGGATTGTGTCAGAACCGTAAACACATTGTGACACCGCGGCTGTGGCTTTGGCAGCGGTGGACAGTGTACTTGACCATGCCCTTCAGGCCACCTGTCAGGCCCAGACTGGTGCCTTTTGAGGAAAACTTGGACTATGGGGGGTGGGGGCTGTTCACCAGTTATGTGCAGCTCCCTTTCTGGCTGCTGTTTGGTATGGTGAGTGAACTTGACATTTATTTTCACAGGAGTGTTACATATCTATACACAAGGAATAAAAGGTATTGTCCAGTGGCTGGGACTACTTTAGTGCATTTCTACACCTTATACTGTAAAGCCACAGGGCCTGCTTGCTTCCATCGTTACTCGGCAGTTAATTGATCTATTTAATTGACTGTTTACAAGGTAAACTCACCTCACCTGTTTTATTGCATCTACAATAGTTGCTGACTGTAAAACTAAAAACTACAGCATGGTCCCCCAGGATCAAGCTTGAGATCCCTGAGGTTAAAGCTATGGATTACAGCCTTGATTTCTTATTGGCTGATTAGCATGTATTGGGAAAAGAAATTCATTTGGGGGGAACAGGGCACTTCAGTGAGTGAAAGGGGAATGGTACTGTTAATAGGCCAAGAACACAGCACAGCTCAGAGATCCCAAAGCTCTGTGAATGACTAGACTGGAATTCAGAACATACATTCAAATGGTGCATTATCTATTTCAGACTAACAATGCAAAGCGTGAGCAGTAAACTAAAGGGACAGGCTCATGTCTTAGTTTTGTCATTTTCCCCCTGAACCAAATGTAAAACAAGCTGAAAAATACATGTGCAACAGTATCATTAAATTAAGGATTGCAGTTCTTTAAATTATATTTTGAAGTCACATTCAGAAATAGTCAAACAAACCAGTTCAGTTCAGAGGTTTTTTTTTATCTCCTAGGTTGCACTGTAAATCAGAAAGTGTGTATCACCCTGGTGTTAACCTCAAGGCGTTGCCATTATGCTTAAATTATAGCCAGATTTCTACTCATATTTATTGAGGAGATGGTGTTACAGCTGATTTTGGAATTTACTGCAATTGAATTTTAGGCTGTTTAAAAAAAATATTTGCATTGGTTTAGAAACCTTATACAGACAAATGGACATCACAGATGTATCACCTGATTGATGTTTTCTTCATTTGGAGCTAATTTGCAGAGAGATGATAAATGTGCCTTTCTCTTTGTGAAAGTTATGAATAGGCCATGGTTTCTCAAAGCTCCCCAGGGGTTCCTTGTATTTACCACAGCTAATCTCCCGATCAGATAAAGTTATTGAAACATCTCAGTTCTTCCACAGTTTTTCTGCTTGAGTAAGCCTCATTATCATTTGCTTTGTCTTTCAACTTCAATGACCAGATGTCCACAAGATTTAAGACTCCAATGATGCACCTCTCACGGTGTAATTAAGCCAATTAAAAACTGTAACCTCTTTCTAAAGAGGTCATTTGACATATAGCACATTTAAATGGCTTAGACCAATTAATGACCAGTTATGGTTCAGAGTTCAGAATCCTCCAGGAATTATCTATATAGTCTATACTCTGACTGTATGTGAAATGATTTGTCAGTGTATTGACTGTCATTTTTAATAAAAATCACACACAGCTGTCTGTTGACAATATAACCTGACATTATAAAAGAACCTAAAGCATGAATGTCAAACCAATCTGTATTTACAAGAAACAAGTATATAGCTAATTAGAATCACTTTAATAAGAAAATAATGATCAAGGTCACAACCTACAACAGGACAACAGAACAGTGAAAGTTGTGTTTTGATTTTTATGACCAGAGATCTCCTTTATAATTTAAAATGGAAATGAGCTGAAGTTCTGAGGGCAAATTCAAATCCCTGCATATAGATTTCTTTCCATACACATGCATAAACACTTCTGATCAAGCTAGATTACACTCAGCTAACTTGTACAGCATTGCAAACTACAGAATGAGAGCCGTTTTTGAAGAGCTGCAGGGCTTTTCTGTACTTGCCAGTGTTTGCTGTTTTATACTACTATAAATGTCTGGGTGTCGGATGCCTGAAATATTGAGTTTATTCCAAATGATATAAATCACAATTTACTCCTTTTACAGCTACATGAACTGGCTTAAATTTCATCCAGAACATATGCAGCTTCTTTCTGCCATATACCAGTTGATCTGTTTGGGACTTCACCAGAGGACAGCACAATTAATTGAAGACAAGAGAGACAGCAGTGCCATAACAGTGGCTATTATGCCAAAGTTTCTTTGCATGTAAAATAATATTATCTACAGTCAGCCTCTACGGCAACATAAAAGTAACACTTAGTTATCTGAATGAGCTTATTTTCACCAGGTCAAATGATGTACATTCAATTTTAATTAAATTAATAAAATGAGTTTAGTAATGAGGTAACATGTATCATTATTTTCAATATGAGATTTGATCTTGCATTTGTAAGTTTTGTGAAAATGTAGTATTGCAATTTCAGTTCAAAATTGTCCTTCACATACTTCTTTTATGCAAGGTTCTCAATATTTAGTTCATATTTGACATGTTATTGTCATTTCATTTAAGACTATGGCAGTTATTTAGACAGCTGGTTCAGCAGCATTTCTGAATGTCCTTTGCTTGTTTCATTAAAATCTGTTCAATATTTTTATTAAATGAGCCCCATATGACCCATAGATATGATTCATTGTTCAATAACTTGCCATAGCAAATTTACCAGATCTACCATGATTATCATGCAGATTATAATTAGTGCTGTGTTGTGTTTATTTAGCCCACTGCAGCAGAAATATGACCAGTTGGTTGAAAGAACAAATGCTTTTCCTTTTCTAAGTAAACCCAAGAGAAGTCATTTTCACAGCCGTAATCAATTTGCATACCCTTTTAAAATTAGGTCATTAATTTTATGGAATTTAGTGAGGCATTTATTTAGTATTTAACAAAGGGGAACTTCCTTATTTCTCAGTTTCTGTGATTTCAATGCTAGGGGTTTAGTTCCCCAAAGGACTGAGGCCATAAGCTGTGAATATATATGTGTATGTTCTACATAATGAGAAAGTGATTTGAGCAACATTCATTTAGAAGGTACTGAGAAGGCTGGAATGGAAGGACTGCAGTGGTTTAGGCAGTGTGAGGCTAAGCACTGTCAGCCTGCTGAAGTCTGCCCTTTCTGATGCTCTCCTCATTGACGTTCTTCAAATGCTTTGTTCGACTCTCCAGCCTCTTGATCCACTCACTGCGTAGCCTGTGTCAAGAGAATACATTGGCTTCCTGTGATGTCATTTCCTGTTTTGTGCCATTTTATTAAGGGTTCTTGGTATTTGGAGGCCTATTTGACAACCTAACTGTTTCGCCGTTGTTTGATTTCTGGGGTGGGCATTCTATGAATTAGACAATTGAATGAGGAGGGAACCAATGCATAAATGAGGACAGGCCACTTAGGAACAACAGGAATTCAGCCAGATTCCTTCATATTCCAAAATGAGCCTTTGGCTGTACCTGGTAATGGTGCGACTGACTTGACCGCTACAGAACCCGCTGCTGCTCTACAAGCTGGTGCTTTTAGTCCATGAGCCAGCCAAACACCCATCAGCAGCATGTCTCGCACACTGCCTAGCTATTGGGGGGTCCATTTGGTTTTTGGCGGGTGAGAGACTCCCTAAAATATCCTTCCATTAGGATATCCTTGAATCATATTGACTTACCAAATGCAATCGACCCCTGTTTGCAGAGGCGGCCTATGTCTGCAAGCTTCTGTTCCAGCTGAGCTCTTAATCACCTAAGTCTGGGGATTCTCTTGATTGAATCACTTTAGCTCCACTCTCCTGGTTCAGAGAGGGTAAGTGGCTTACAGACAGCTATGAAAAAAATGACTGGACTGTGGACCTCCTGCACCGGAGTTGAGCAGCCTTGATCTGTACATTTATTATGTGTCTGAGTTTGGCTCCTTTTCTGACTGCCCTGGCCTGCACCAGTCAACTAACTTACATTGACTGGGATTATTGCATTTGTACTTGTTATTGGACCACACTGATAATCCCTTGACCTTCTTGCAGTGCAGGCCATTGTGTAATGGCAGCATGGCTAAAATGACTCAGTACTCTCTGATTATCACTTAAAATTCCCCTGAAATTTTCCAGACTCCAAAGTCAGCACTTAGCCACAGAGGGGTTGATAAATCCAACTAATATGTGGTTTGTGCACATGCTCAGTATTGATGAACAATCCCTAATTGCCAATCGTTACGCTTAAAGAATGAATTGCCCTGGTAACTCTAGCTAGAATAAATAAGAACAGCTGCAAATTATTCATAGATCTGTCTAGATATTAAATTTGATATCTGGCTTTTTGTCCCTCTGAAAGAATTTTCCTCAGCTGCCCTTCCAATTTTAACAGACTTAATATATTTTCTCTCCTGGGAAGTGTTGCTTTGTCTGTAATAGAAAATATAATGGGGATACATCTCTATTAACTTAACACTCAACTTAAACACAGCCACTGCTATAGCTATATGTGTATATTCATGCCAGCTGCATTGAGAGTGGTACAGGAGGTTATCATGAACGATAGAAGGGTAACACCTGCAAAAACCTACAGTAAGATGTTACCATTAAGTACAGCTGAGTGTTAAGTAAAAGCAATCAGCTATATAATGCTTCCATGTTCTTTACAGAAGCATTGTACATCTTTTAGGTTCTTTTCAGACTTTGATATGATTGCCACATTCATTATGATCCAGAATAATTGCATTTAATATACCTTGGTTCATCTGGGAACCAACACAGATAGCTTTGTGTCTTAATAGATCTGGACTGATCCATCAAGGGAAGGAAATGATTGATACATTACCGAAAAACTATGTCTGAAAAAGTCATTTGGCAGTTAATGTAATCTGAAATAAATCTGTATGATGTTTTAAGTGTGAACTTTGTACTCCATAGAATAATACCTAAATGCCTTAAAAGGATTGTTTGAGATAAACAAATCCCCCACATTGCTTGATTGACAGAGAACTCTCACACAGTACTGAATTAACCCTGTAATATAGAGGGAAAAGCAAAACAGTGTCTTGTATTTCTACACGAGAGGCACTTACTTGCTCAGGGCACTATTCTTCATCCTTGTCTCCTCATCCTCAGTCACATGGCAGTGGTTTTCAATTTTCTGCTCCCAGAAATTTTTAATTGAATATTTATCATGAATCAGTGCCACATTCATTTTCTAGAACAAACAACGGCAAAAGACAATCTAAGTATAAAATAGGGGTTCTTTATCTCAATATAATTGCAAATTAATTTTTTAAACAGAAGTATATTAATAATTTGTAAAATTATTTCAGTTACATACTAAATGTATTCTTTTGATATTCGATAAGAATTAATTTCCTTTTGAAGAAGCAGACAATTGTGGATATGAGGCTTGTTTTAATTAAATTAGTAGAAACAGAAAGTCAATTAGGTATTTAATTCCAATGCATATTATTTCATTCCAATGCATAACGATGTGTGTGTGTGTGCGCGCATGTGTGTGTTTGTGTGTTTTAAGTTAGTCTAATAATGTGCATTCACAAATTCACAATGAAAATAAATACCTACTAGTATTAATATAATAATAATATAAGCATTGTACATCTAGTCTATCGAACTTGCAACTGCCAACAGTAATTATTTTGAAATAAGTATACAATTTTGTATTGTGTGAAACACAAAGTTAATTTACTCAGTTACAGAAAAATGTTTATCATCATTCCTACTCTATGTCATGTACTGAAAATTAATGGCGTAATACAACACCAGTAAATCATGTCGACTTGGGTTGACAAAATCATATTAATCAAGAAAGTGCATTTATGAAAGCCATTAGCCTTGTTTTGTGGATCACACTCAAAGCAGATAAAGTGAAGCTTAAGTTAAAATGCCTTTTATTAATGCAAAATAAGATGTAGCAGGAACTGTGATCTAAGAAGTTTTAATGCTCAACTTTTAGTGCTCTACTCAACACCATAATGTACATTACAATATATATCTTAGGTGATTTCGATATTGGCTGCTTCAGAAATAATCTGAGATAAACATGAATTTCAGAGGTAGTTATGTCTGACTTTATTATATACTGGAACATTCATATTCTGGAAATGTACTTATTGACAAATAGAATAGATAAGGCAAAGATAATGATCGGAGGGAGTTCAAATGAAATCAGGAAAAAAAAGGCTTGCCACATGCACATTAGAGCAAAAGAGACTTACCGTAGTGGAGAGTGTATCTCAGTAGAGCTGTGACAGCAATATGTGCTGTCCCCTGCAGCACTGTTAGAGGATGTAAGCTAATGATCAATATGCTGCAAAATGGAGGTTGTCCCTGCTGCAACGTTATATTTATGACCTGGTGACACTGGGTCTACAATGTAGCCTGGCCTTTTTTGAAAAGAGGTTGGAAGCCGCAGGAAATTCAACCATTCCTTCCATTGTGCAAACATGTGATGGCTAAGGACGTTCAAATTAAAGAGGACACATAACAATGTTGTAGTACTCGCTAGCAGGTGTCAAAAAGGCTTGTCCCCCTGCTCACGGCCCCCCACCCTGCCATTCTCTTAATTACCTGGCTCAAAACAGTGAGAAGGGTGTATTATACATTCTGACCTGTGTTACAGGGGCCACATCCACACTAATGGGATTTGAATGGCTTGCGTTGAGTTTTAAAGAAGCTGGCAGGGTAAAACAGTGGATAGCTTTGATAGTGTTTATGGATTGTGTTACTGCACCGAACAACTGAGGCCCGTATCAGGTTTTCGTCCATGTCCTGAAACGAAAGGGCAACCTTGGTCCTGCCGTGCGGTTGCCAAAGAAACCTCGATTAATTTCCACGGTGCCCAGGGAACTTGTTACAGACCCGTGTGTACCACACTGGCATTAGATTTTAGCACACAGCAAAGCATTACCAGTGTCCATTGGCTGAGGGTGCTCCAAATAGAGATGATTCAGTGCTCTTAATATAGACTCATCATTAGTTTTGGCCTCCTCCTTAACAGCAATAAATGACTGATTTGCTGTAATGAAGAAAAACAGAGAGGGCTGAGCATTACATATTTATAAATTACAAATTGAAACAATATATGTTACATTGACTTTCTCATAAAACTACTGCAAGAAATCAAAATAGAATAATATGCACATAAGAAAAATCATTATGTTTTATGATAAACTCTCAATAATTGACTATTAAATATAAATAAATGATCATATATTATCATTAGCAATATGTATTGTCACATAACTACTTGGTTCCAAATTACATATACCTAATAATTGATTTGATAATAAAACCCATATAATCTAATCACACATTAATATCCAACTTGCTTTTAGCACCATAGCATTAGCACCATAGTTTCCAACATGCAAATACTTTAAAAAGTTAGAAAGTTGAAATAACTTAAGTCTCTAATTGAGATGATCAAATCAGAGATAACCCAACTGCCAAAAGAGAATGCTTTGTAGAAAGTCTTCATTTCTGGTAACAATATTGCCAGGTCAAATTACAGTGCTCTTTCTAATTACTTTTTATCATTTATACCATAATATGAACTTGAAAAATCATGAGGTCAGTATTAGATCTTTTATTTCCAAGTTCCTGATTCAGAGAAGAAACCTCACCACCGCTCGACATCCAGCAAAGACATGAACATTTAAATTAGTGTTCGACTCTTACCCTCTCTGCACAATCAGTAATCCTGAATGCAATGGCATGTGTGCAGTTGTTCTGAATGTATTAACCCATTTAAATCACAATAATGACATCAATATTTTGTTCAATTTTGCACCAGACGGGCAGTGATGGATTATTTTCTTTTCTGCGCTGCCTCATATCCCCAGGCTCCAATGCTTAGTTTCAGTAAGCTGAACAGGAAGTTCTGGAGAAAATGCATTTTCATTTGTCTTAGCTTGAATTATTCTGAACAAAAAAAAAACTGTTCCATTCAGACTAAAATAAGAATGAAGGATAACATATTACAAAACTCAATAAACTGTCAAAATTCTCCTTTAACAAACAAAAGTAAACTTTCAAAACTTAACAATTATATATTTTTTGGACACAAAATTCACACATCGGTACCAAGGGTGGAAGTTAAGCCACAGGAGAGAAACCATCAAGTAGCTCTGTATTCTTCAACAGAGTCATTGCTGCAAATTATTACTGCTGTCCAGACTGTGATTGATGCAGAAATTGTTCATGAATGCACCTGGGGATGATGGGTAATTTAATGTCTCTGCATTTGTATTCTCGATGAAAACGGAGGTGTATTTGTTTGCCATTGGTGTATGTGAAAGTGCCTGCTGTGTGCATAGATTTAGCTGTGTTACAGTGAACATTTTATTGTGCCATGCTACAGACTAACAGCAAAAGTATTTTGGAGAGAACATCTATAACATGAGCAAGCCCAAGGCAGTAGAGGTAGAGAATCCTGCATTAGATTTTCTGTTGTTTTCTTCATTTGGTCTCTGAGTTATTTTAGACGCACACGACAGCAGGTCAGACTATTGACTAAGTCTGGAAGAGAGTAACTTCATGTATAATCTCTGTCCATCTGTACAGATGAGTATCTACTCAATAAAAAATACAACAGTACAATCTTTTTAGAGACATAAACATGAAATAACAAAGATGGCATTTTAGTAAACAAGTAAACTCTTTGTGTATAATGTATTTATTAAATATACCATCGTTTTTCTGATGTATCTAACTGTTAACACGTGAATTGCAGAAATATGACACACAGGTATTAAATGTATATAAAAGCGATGTCTGCAGCTACAGTACAGCATTTGTTAACATCATGCCATGTAAGACTATCTGTGTCACAAAAACATCAACTTTTTAGGAAAATTAAAACTTCAGGTTTTTGAATAAAGCAGATGTTGGAAAGTCTGGAAGAATGGGCCATTCATCATTTATTGGTTTTCAGTGAAGAAGATGTTCAAAAAGCCATGACTGCCATAGGACACTGACTGAAATTTCAACTCCATTTCCACCTACTGTCTTCTCTTAAACCTATGAAAACTGGCCACTGTTTTTTGTACTAATGTTGAAATCTACGTTGTTTTGTATGATAGCGGAGTGGCTGAATGTTGCCCCAGGTGCTAATCATTCTGAAATGTATATTATTATGTGGTAAGACATACCAATGGGAGACACTTTAAGAGTGAACCGAATGATTTTAAAGGCATGACATGTGCTTTTGGCTCTTTTTTTTTTTTTTAAACTTTCATGTCCTTTTTTCCCCTTTCAGAACAACCACCTTTTCTAGATCACTGTGCCAGTGATCTTGTAGCCATCTATGGTCTCTCAGTGGAGACAGTATTCCATTACCTTTGTCATATTATTTAAGGCATTTTTATTAATATGGCTTTGCTTTTACTTTAAACCAGCATCTCAGTACTTTTGAAATGAATTGCACAACATATCAAACTTTGTGACACCTTGCGATACATAATAGATATTAAGAATACTCTTATCACTTTTAATAAACTAAGGACCTCAATATTAAAAATAACTTCACTGCTGATTGGGAGATGACTGTTTTCAAAGCAAGCTTTAAGCTCCATGAATCTCACATGAGCCTTTGCCTGCATGTCTAAAATATACAATGAAGACAATCTACAATGAACTTGTAGCAGTTCCAAAATCTACCACCTGTTGTGTCCAAAAAGGCCGATTGACAACTACAAGAGGCTATTTTTGTAGGGAGGCCACAAAGGGTATTGTCTGGTTTAGGGAGTGGCTTCATGGTACATACCCAAAAGTTTTGGATGAAAAATATTTCATTACCTCAGGAAGTGACATAGTCAAAAATTTCATGTCATTGAATATTAATGTTCTCAATGTACACATCAATACATTTTGCAACAATATCAGATCATGTAAATGATTATTATCATTGAAATAGGAACAAAACTTTTGCCTGAAATTCAGAAACTGTGCTGTTTCATAAGTTAAAATTTTCAGAGGCTTTTGAACTCTTTGTTCTGTTTACAGTTTTGATTTTGCCCCAAGAACCTTGTTTTTATGAAATGGATCAAAAGAAATAAGAGTAAGATTAGAAGCTGCTCAGCGCCTTTTACTTAACAAACACTGCTTCAGGTGTACAGAGAACAGCATACCTGACAAAAACGAGATGAACCCTGGAACCTTCTCAAGTTTCATCAAAGTTTTATTTTTATGTTCCTGTTGACATTTCACTGTACGATGGGTCTTATTTAATAAGCTTTATAAAATGTGAAAACATTCCCACACATGTATATCTGATAATGTCAGCATGAACAGTTGGGAACCTAGGACTGGACAGGCAATAATAGTTCATGAGATGTATTATTTAATGGCACAATTTATAGGAACTACCATATCATGGAGCTCTTATTTTACAGACTTGTGCACTTGTAGCTTCGATCAACAAAAACCTGCAGTGCTTCTATCATGTTCCATCATGCGCAATGACATCTACAAATGAGTGTGACAGCCTCTATCTGGCAAATGGCTTCCCCACAGAACCAACCTTATAACACACAACAGCAGGTTACAAGTCCTGATTGAATGACATGGGCCATGTAACATTTAATGGTCTGTAGAAGTCAGTGCTGGTACACATCTGATATGAATGGAGGAGGATAGAAGACACTTAACTCAGTGATCTCAGTAGCAACTGGTAGTATTACTATAATTGTAACAAAGTCTGGATGGACTTCTGCAGTTGGGTGTTGAACCTGAATCTGATCTTCTTATACAGTGTACCGCTCTCCAGACGACACTGCACAACAGAGTATAGGCAGTGGTGTGCTCAGGCTGTTTGAGGGGCAGGGGCAAAAAATAAATAAAAAGGTCACCTCCGGCACACCATGGGGGCCCACCAGCTATGATGCATGTAGGCATATAGGGGCACAAGGAGGCCACTTCACCAGCTTTTGTCACGAGTAGGGGCAGCCAAGAGGGCACTTTTTCTTTTAACCAAATGGGCTGCTGAGCATGGTGAGTATAGGAATGTTGCACTGTGTGCAGCAACTAGCAAAACCAATGAGCCATGAGGCTCAGCACCATGTGATGGGGGTGCTCAAGGCATGGGTTTGGAAGTGAATGAATTGCTGGGTGAATCTCTACTGGAGCATCTCCACCCGTAAGAACCTTGGAAAAGCCCATGACGTACGTGAGCAGCAGGCCCAATAACTGACTTGCACAAGCACACACTGACCCCCAGCGAGCTATGCCCTTCTAGAAATCTCTGCATTTCATCTGCAGAGTTTGTTTGGGATTAAGCCTTTATCAGACGAGTTGGAGAGGAAAGGAGGGCATGATAACTCCTGTTATCACGTGTGCAAGGAATTAATTAAGGAGGACCCCAATTATCTCTTGAAGAGACTCCACACAGACACACTACATGCAGTTGGCAATGCAGGCTCATGGTTTTTAATAACCCAACAAGCTCTCAGTGTGTCTCAGCACAAGCACTGGGTGAAGTCAGAGGGACAGGCTTAAAGATCAGGGGCTGGATTCATGATATGGAAAGGGAGGATTTTTCCTGAATGGCTGAGCACATGAAAGGAACAGAGTTGGTGAGGGAGACTTACAGTTTGGCAGCCAAAATGAACACTTGTTCAGAGACCATATTGAGAGGGAGAACAGAAGGGAGGGTCAGTGTTCATCCCTTCAACACACCAAAGGCAGCTGGTGAGAGACGCTACTAGAGACAGTTCAGCATCCCATGCAGGCATCAGTTCAGGGATTGTATGCATGGAAGGTAATCCCTGTCCTGGAGCTACATTTGGTAAGTACAAAACAAGGTCAATGGAGAGACGTGCTCAGATTCTCAACTCAAACACTGTAGGCACACATGTGAAGCAAGACAGCAGGAGGCTATTCCTTTTCCCCCTGATTTTTCCTCCAATTTTTCCCATCGACCTCACTGCAGCGGGTGGGAGGAGAGGCTGAACACGTGACACCTCTGATTCACGTGATGACAATCTATTATATATACAGCCTCATGATTCAATAAAAACAACTGCAAAAGTGCACTCCCAGTCATGATATATTCATGATTCAACAGATATTCAGATTTCCTCTGAGGAAAAATGAACCAATTGTGTCTTTTCACAACTTTTAGTTGCTCTGCTTCTTAGTCAAGGAAAAAGCTGAAAAATCTATTAAAAATTGACTCCCTCATTCCTATTAGAATGAAATTGCATTATCAACAGAATTTCTTGAAAGACTAACTATTTTAAATTTTGATTTCCTTTCTTGTTGTATACATGTTCTTTTGTATATTGTAATTGTTACTGCTAGACTATTGGCATTTGTTTTGTCGTGCCTGGAGGCCACTTGGTTAAATAAAGGAAACAGATGTGAAACAAATAAAGATTTATGCTCTTTAAACAGTGTGAGGTTTATATTGGGTCATAGCATGGTACATTTATCCTGGAAGGAGTAATTTCCTATGTCTTGTTCTTTTGGATGCTGGATTACTGTTTAAACTGGGTGGTCTAGAGGAAAGCAACACTTCAATACCAGGCAGGCAGCAACTGGCAATCTGAAAGGAAATCAGGTAGCTCAATTTACATCTTACAATCATCTTTTTACGAACATGTTCCAGAGTTCCATTTATTTTAAGAGATATTATGATAATGCACTCAGTAAATATTTAAATTGGAGAAATACCTGTTATGAATCTTTTGTTAGTTTGGTAACTGGATGCATTTTGGGAGTAACCTTTATTTATAATTTTTTTTTGCTGTGTCGTGTATATTCAGTCTCTTTGTTATAGACTATGTGGTAAGAAGTACTTCCTCTTCAGAGTATACCTGATCTAACTAACCTACCCCCATTAAGCACTTCATGTAATTCTGCTGGATTTCAGAATCTGTCACATGCATTAGTTATGGCAATTGACTAGAATCACATGTGCTACTGTGCTACTGTCTGTAAAAATGCAGTTACAGCATTGTGACAGGTGCTTACCTACTGGAATGGAAACCCTCTTGTTAACATACGCCCTCTGGCTGAGGCACTGTCCTCACAAATAGTAGGCTATGCTTACACTGAATTACAACTTCATAGGTTTCACATGCATATCTTATTAGTGAAAGAGAAAAATAGGCTAAACTACTCATGAAAGAAAAATGTTTATTTGAGTCTGATCTTCTACAGGCTGCATTGCTTCAAAAAGCTGTGCATGACAAGATAGGATACCTTTACGGGGCCTTCTGTCAGTTTAAACGTTTGATAGCAGCTAAGATTCAGCATCAACTATGTTGACAGGGGTAACTCACAGCTGTCTTATTGAGTGCAGTCTACTTGTATCACAGACTGAGATAAGTCTAATCTGAATCCACTTGCATTAAAAGCAATTGTCTATGGATTGTAGAGGTTGCATTTTTGCCTTATTTTGGCAAACACAAAAAGTAAAAATGCTGGTTTCCATGCCAACTGTGACAAAAGCAAAGCCTAATGACATCTTGTATCACTGCAAGCATGTGATGATCCTTACATGTAACCATAGAGGGTAATAGCTAACAGTAATGTCCCATGCATTTGGTACACATTTAAGGACAGCTTATCCTCTTGTTCCAGTTCTGTTGTTTGAGCCTAAAAATAAAATAACAGCGAAAGCCCTGGGGATTACAGACAAAATGCTTCAGGGAATCAATTAAGTCACATCCCAGGTATAAACTTGACAAACAACGGCAATAAAATGTTATTTGGGGCACAACAGGCGATTAGATGTGGTTAGCGAGCTTGGAAACGATTTTGTCTATTTCAAACCTAGAACACACAGTGTGATTTTTATCCCCAACAATAGTGTTTAACGAGATTTTGGCGACTCTTCCATACACTTGCTATTATTGTCAAAGAAACCTGATTTGAGCACACTGAGTGTAACAGAACTGCCAAAAATCCGAATGAAAAATGGCCGTTCAATGACTTAATGTGCCCACGGCTTTTGCTAGTCTACCTTAATTACAAGAAGCAGCAAGAGAACACATGGAATTGTAAAGGCACAACAGGCAGGAGATGCAAAAAAGGGGGAAAACAGCACAATTAAAGCCTAAATACCAAATAGTTAAATGGAGAGAGCGTGACTGCTTGTCATAGGTGTTCCAAGATATATAAAACAAAGTTTCAAACAACCTAAAGAATCCTACACATTTCATTGTTGCTGTGTCAACAACTATTAAAGAGAACTAGAGATTTTATGCCTCTCAATTACTCCTTCCAATAGCATGTCACACTTACAGAAGCATTTTCAAAGAGCTTCCCTAAATTTGGACACACTCGTCATGTTAGTTAGACTACACATACAAATACTAACTACCATATAGTCTGTGGCCACTTTCTCCGAAAATGACTGTTGAATGACAAAGTTCCGTGTTCATGATAAAGTGCCAGTCCTGCAATGATAGAGAAAAAGGAGAGAAATACCTGTAAAAGGGTAAGTGGGTATATGACATAACTTATTGGGGTTATGTTGAACAGGAGATCCAGGTTTAAGTTAGTTTAAATGAGTTAATCCCCTTTTTTGGAGGGGAGTCACCAACATGGAAACCAATGAACCTACTTATCCTAAACCATTATCCTCTTTCACTGTGTTAGCATGGACAAAGGTGAATTTATTATGACTAAAACTGTGTGATAAATTCACTTACTACAAATAAAAGAACAGATTGTGTAACTTCTGTGTGCCTCAGCCTTAAAACGTAAGGTTCCATATCTAAATCCATGTAGGCCACACCTTGTCCTATGACTGCCAACAGAATATTATTTAAAACTCATACTGTATTCAGTTTTCAAAGCATTGAATTCAAGAATCAGTAGTGCCTTTTGAAGCGTTCTTTTACACAGTACACTTGAAATGACTTGCAAAAGAGCTTGCTTCAAAAAAAAAGTTTCTGTTATATGGTTCTCTTCATTTAATATCAGATGAAGTACATTTACACTTTAATTCATTATTCATTCCCAAGCTCATTTCCTCGGTGTGATTCCAGGGATAGTCTATGAACTTGGATGCTTCAGCTTTCATGCAGCTGCTATTAAGACACCAGAGTTTGTGTTTAAAAACAGATTGTGATCTTCTATTGCACCACCTTATTTTCAAGGAGAACAATGCATTGAAAATAAGGTCTGTTAAAAAAAAAAGTCAATTGTCTGCTGAAAAAGTTCTCTAAAGCTGAACAACTAACAGGAGACAGTCTAGGGCAGAAGCAGACCGTTCGAATTTTCAAACAAGATTGAGGAAAAAATCATTGCCCCTGTACCTCCTGGAGCTCTTTATTTCATCAATGAAAATGTATTAAGATAGCTTATAGCAAGCATTAGCCTGGCACACTGTCAATACATTGACAGATGAGGATAGTTTGGTTGAAATATGTGCATTTGTTTGCCTCACAAAATCTATGAGGCTAGATTGACACAGCATTATAATGTGTGCCAGGTGTGTGACAATTTCCTATCAAAACCACTAAGGTTAACAAGATGTAGCACTAAAGGGTATGACAAAATTGTAAAGATGAAAAGTACTGTTTTGAATCATGACTGTAGCCTTAACTATGTGCTGTAAGTTTGTTTTGACTTTAAAATGTATGTATTTCAAATGTAGTTGCTTTAACTTCATCCGTCAGAAATGCAGCTGAATAACTCTGCTTAGTAAATGCAACTACCTTTGCTCCATTTTGTACATACCCCATTATGGTCCATCTCATGTCCCTGAACTCTGCCTCACAAGATCTAGTTTGGACTGTATGATTTGAGAAAATTGGCTTCAGTTAACTCTAACTGTTCACTTAACTCTAACCAGTTGTTGGGAACACGTAGATACAACAGTATCCTTCGCTGAGTGTCATCAGCGCAAGCTTGAACTCATTTCTATTCAGTGCTGGTTATCCTGTAGTATGCTACATGGCTTGTGGCTCATTGCTGGGAAATTACTTGATGTGTGAGAGGAGCCCTATCTGTGCAGGTGTGAGTGGCGTAGCGATGACCTGGAAGTACAAATGTGGATCCTCATAGGAGACAAAAGAGTGAAATAAAAGCTCTGAGCTCATTGATCTGCTGTGCCCCTCGGGGGTCCCTGCTGCAGCATGAGATTAACACATCACAGAAGACTGCTCAAATATTCTTTGATAAGAGGTTTTAAAAAACGCTTAGATGTAAGGTGGTTTCCTATCTTGCTTGTGTACGACTATGGGAAATGAGGATATTTTCTTAGGTATTAGTATTTGTATTTTATAAAAACCTGTAATGTCAGTTGTAATGTATGTATGTATGTATGTACATGTAATGTAATGTTGTAGTAGCCAGTAGTCCCTCTATAAATGCATATGCGGTTCATTCAAAATGAACTTCTGTCTTTTAAAGGGCATGTGCTATTTTATTTTAGAAAGAAATGAACAAATTCCAAAACATGTGTGACATAATGAATTGGAAAATACTCAATGAAAATTATGTTGAAATGGAAAATGAGCTGCATATGTCCTTAAAAAGACTTAATGTGTTTGATTGTCACATCAAAGTCCCTCTGGAATGAGGAACGTAAAGCCACCTTATTGACTTTGGGAGAATAGTTATCTGGGCCTGCCTGTCCCAAAGTGAGCACTAGGAGTCTACCTTGTGCTGCAAACAGGAAGTGTTCCTGCAGAGTGCCTTCAGGCTCACCAAGGAGACACCTGGCCATTCTCAGCAGGTGGGGAATAAATCTGTAAAAACTCAGGTAGTCCTGATGCTCAGAAAACCCCTCATAAATAATTATGAATTGTTATCAGAATCAATCTGTCGTACTGTTGCAGTAATAGATAGGCAGGTAGACAGACTGCTTGTCTATTACTTATTTCCATGTTTCCATGTGAAGTTGTCGTCATTCCTACTCCACTTTGAAGAATTCCATTGCAGCTAAATCAATAGGCTTTCAGATCCTCTCTAGCCCTTAAAGTATTCATCCGAGCTATGAATTTCACTCATGACATGGCCCATTCTCTATTATGATCTTATGCGTTACAGATAAAAAAAATATCAGATCGCTGTACTTTCTCCTAATCTGCCATTTCATGTAGAGTGTTGAAGCATTATATGGGCTTTATGTAAAAATCACTGACAGCCCTCAGCCTTTTAAAATGCGTCGAATAAAATATTTGACAGCAAGGATCTGACATTTATTTCGAGCCAGTCTAAGCTAAATAAATCAAATTTATCCCGCAAAAGGCTTCCTTGGGCTTTCTTAAAAACCCACTGTTAAAAATAGCTCTCACGGACAGTCAAGCATTGATGATTTATATTTTAATATTACTTATACAAGTTATGCCTGCATTGTTAATAAAAATACTGCTTGAGTGAACGGTTCAAATTGAGCAGAAAGTATTCGCTCTGTGGATTTTTTATAATGTAAAAAAGGATAAAAAGAATAAAGGGGGATTCTTGGCTAACAGGATGAATTTCATGTCTGTGAAATGCTTGTCCCCACCTCCCTGGTAATCTTGTTTAAACTTGCTTAAGCCATTTCAAGTGGCTTGATTACAAGAGGAACATTCAAGGCATTCAATGTATGTAAAAATCAATACACCTCTTTCACAAAATGTTCCCTTTGAGTATTAGCAAGATCTCCTTTTTTGGGCAGTGGAATTTGTCACTTGCCTTTGCGCCCTGTATTCACACAGTCCTCACAGTAAGCTTCAACAATTACATGGAAATCTTATCGACTAAACAGTCAAGTATGAGCTACTAATTCCATTGCTAGACACACACAGCTCTAGGTTTTGTATTTTTCACTTTCCCTGTGAAGAAGAGAGAAGTGATTTCTGCTTAACATCCCCCTGCTTTTATCTATGCTATTTTATTCCTGTGTTTATAGCTATACAATTTCATAGCCACCACCAAACTTCACAAGACTTCCATGACAAAACCATAATCTCAGCCATGGGGTTATCAACCAAATGCAATACACTTAGGCCCTTGGACCAAATCCACAAGATGGCAGTATTTTTATACAGGACCAAATTTTAGACCCCATATGATATACCATGTAACCAGATGGAACATTAAATCTTAAGTCATGTGACCCTTCATCCTTAATTTAATAATGAATTAATAATATTGATAAACAAATAAATGTATAAATGCAGTATTACCTCTCTTTATTCTGTTGCATATTTTTGTCAATCATCATAAAACTTGGGATGTGCCAGAATGGAAAATATGAAAATACGACTTGACATTTGTTACTTAAAGTAAAATACAAATTGTGGCAGTAGTTAGACTGAGTGTTCCCCTCGGGACATTGGTGCATCATAGTCTGCTGGTTTGACACTTAGAGCCTGTGAATCATCTCTTCTGTATTCTCCAACATACTGGCTTGTAACTGCCATTTAATGGAGTCTTACAAAAATATATTTCATGCAGGGCCCAAAGCATTAGATGAAATAAAACAGATGTAGGTTACATGTATTGAATGCCTACAGCAGTACAATTATTACAGGAAAGACTTTACAGATAACAAAATGTTACTTTCACCTGAGAGAGAATATTTTATATTGAATATCTTAGATGAAAAATGCCTCTTTCATCTGAGATCTAGCATTTCAAAATAAAATGCACTAGATACAGTTTGACATGACTATAAATTTCTGCTGTGGTTTGTAAGGTCTCTGTATTGGGTTTCTCACCTTTTAGATGCTAGTGATGACTGAGTCACAACTTGTTCAGGGATAAAACGTTTACGGGCATCTAACTTTGCTCTTATTTTTAAACTGAGCTCCAAGGAGAGGATTTATTTAAGACCAGCTACTGTTTAATCATTCTCTCAATTATACGAGTGAGACTACCCCTGTTGCATTTTCATCCTAAAGTACTTTGGCTCGGTTCTCAGGGGTATCCATGAATGCAAGTCTCTTCTATTATTTAAGGTCTGTGATGTGTAGAAACAGCCTAGTCATTGGCATGTGGTGACTTTAAAGATGTTTTATTCATACCCAAAAAACGATGTGCCCATATGCCGCTCAGTGATAACGTGCACTACAATGGAATGTTGCGCAAGTTAATCTATCTTACGTTTCCAGCCGCATATTAATTAGGTCACATCTCTAATAGCATCATTTGACTTAAACAAATTACAGTCGATTAAATGGCACTTTTCCTGCCAATTTTGTTCATGAATCTGCTTGCCTTAAAATTGAATTAGCCCGATATTAATGAATGCTTTTCTTATGATCAGGCATATGGAGAATGTTTATTAACTCAATTTCGTGTGCTCGGTCTGAACATCTGTGCCTCACAAGTTTGTTTGACTGATGTGATTAAATTGTATGGTTTATGACAAGAAACCAGTTTTCTCAGTGTAGGCTTCTTGGTGAGCTTTTGTGCGACGGGGTTATTTTGATATAAGGTAAGCAAATGTTCCCTCTATTAAATTTGACTTCATTATTTTATCATTTGCTATTATTGTAGTCTGTGTCTTAAATATGAGACCCAAACGTAATTGGACAGGTTTTGACAGGATTCTGAGGTGAAAGATAATCACAGATTAATCTCATTTTGTTATGTTTGATGTCTGAGTGTGCTTCCTTTCAACGTGTCATCAGTTTTTTCGTGAGAGAGAACAGAAGCACAAAGAACAAGACAGCATACATTAAAAGTGCTGCATTGTAAATATTCATTTGTGTCATATTTTAAGCATTCATCCAGAAGATGGAATTCCTTTGGTGCTCAGTAAATCACCTTGAGACTGTTCAAATACTCTTCAAACCTTGCAAGTCATGCACTGAGATTATAACTCCAAAAAGGTAATGATGTTCCTTTGTGTGTATGTGTGTGTGTGTGTGTGTGTGTGTGTGTGTGTGTGTGTGTGTGTGTGTGTGTGTGTGTGTGTGTGTGTGTGTGTGTGTGTGTGTGTGTGTGTGTGTGTGTGTGTGTGTGTGTGTGTGTGTGTGTGTGTGTGTGTGAGTGTGTGTGTGTGTGTGTGTGTGTGTGTGTGTGTGTGTGTGTGTGAGTGTGAGTGTGTGTGTGTGTGTGTGTGTGTGTGTGTGTGTGTGTGTGTGTGTGTGAGTGTGTGTGTGTGTGTGTGTGTGTGTGTGTGTGTGTGTGTGTGTGTGTGTGTGTGTGTGTGTGTGTGTGTGTGTGTGTGTGTGTGTGTGTGTGTGTGTGTGTGTGTGTGTGTGTGTGTGTGCTTAAATAATACATCATCCTATTGAGGCACAATGTTTTAGTGCAATGATATTGCATTGAATAGAGTACAGAAAAAAATCTATCCCACAGTGCTGGCATTGGATCAGGAGTTCTTTAGGGTTCTTCATTGGTGTGCCTGACCACTGCCTGTTCCCCATGCTTCACATCCTTCCAGCCATGATGTAATTTCCTTTGCCACTCCAAATCTGGAATGTATAACTGTTTGGAAGCATAACTATATGCCTGCCAGCTTGATCTCTCCACTTTTATATAATGCTGCCCTCCCTTTACGGATGTCCTTAGCTAATAAACCAACAGTCAGAGTAAATTACAGTAAGTGATTATCCATATGGCAATACTGACAGTTGGCAGTACTCTCAAGTAAGGTGCTTTTTAACCTATTCCTGTAATTGATAAATTCTTCCCCTCTTAGCATTTCTTGTGCTCCTCAGAAACAGAAAATAAAGGGCATATAACCCAAACAATACAGTTCTCTAGCCATCTTGGTGGATAATCCTGTGTAGACCACCAGGCTTGATAGATCCATTTTGCAATCATACCTTCTAAACATATTCTGGAATCAATATTCCGGAATCTTCACAGAGATTAGCAAAGCAAAAAGCTTTTATGATTCACCAATTCTATCACTGCTAATGGGGATGTGTCATTATGATGATGATAGCCACATGAGAAAAACAAACAGCCAGATTACAGACTGCCTCTACCATAGAAGTCACAGACTGAGTGTCTGGAGACACGATTATCTTTCAAGGTATCCCTGTCTCATCTCTATGGTAGACTCCTTTGGCTGATTTGACCAGCAATCTGTTTGCATCCACTCAGTCAGTCATGCGCTCCTCAGTAACCATGGCAGCTCAGCTCTGCAGATTGAAATGAAGCAGTGGCTGACTGCTCACATTATGGAGACTGCTCACATGCTCATTCTGAGCCCACTGTTATAAGTTATTCTGAAATATGAGGAAAATGGATCAAACTGCAGATATGCTTTTTAAAGGACCTTGTTCTAGCGCTAGGGAAGGTAACTCTGTCTTTTAAAAATCCCGGACACTCAGATTGGATCATAATTGGTTAACTTCAGAACATTTGAATACTTTCTTGAAGAGACAGGTCAGGAAATCCAGGCAGGGTGGGCAACCTTGTCCTACACCCCAATTTATGTCACAAACATGTCACACACAACCAAGATTACATGATCTTCAGCACCAAAATGTCACAGTTTTTACCGTCAAGGTGGATTAAAAATGAGATGGAAGTTCCTGCTTGCTAAATCCTTGGTGCCTGGGTGAATAAATCCATTCTTATACAGTAACACAATGAAGTAGTTTTGCTAACCAAAAAGAAAGCATTTCTTGTGTTACATCACAAAAAAATCTATTGGTACTGAGACTTCTGTTTTACTGTTAAATACTGTAGATTATATTTGATGCTTTTGAACTTGAAATGCCTTACCTGGCTTCACGAATGGGGTTGTTGACTATAGCAAAAAAGTGGATAAAAGGTAAAGATAGGGAAGAGAGGAATGTCAGAATGATGTGTAACAGACTTTATACCGATAGAGAAATCTGATTTAGCAGGTTGAGGCCATAACGTGAGGAGATTTTCAAGAAATTTCTGTCATCATTTAAAAGTACAACTATACAGAGTGAAGTATAGACAGTTAAGACCTTGAGTCTCCTTTGGCAGTATCCTCTTTCTACTTCTTTATGGAAGTAGGCAGTTCACACATGTCACTCTTCTCTTTCACTCATTTCTTTTTCATGATTTATCTTCTCTATTTTTTTTCATTTGTTCATTCTGTCAGTGATGACCTCTCGGCAATGGTGGAGTCTGGGCAGTTTTCAATTCCAGTGTTTTCACAGTCTATATACTGCATATGGTTGGATAAGACACAGGCTGCTTTGTTTCCTCAATGGCTGTCTGCCCTCCCCACACAAACACAGGATGCTAATTTTTAGCAACGTTTTACACATGCACCCCTACTATATGTTTTTGACTATTTATTTTCAACTACAAAAAGAACAGCAGCTGTAATTTTAGTTGCTGTTGAATCATAGTAAATAACAAAGTGTCATGAATGAAGATTTAGCACAGTTTGTATACGTCTGTCCCCTGTGTAGTGGGTGTAGCCCACAGCTACGATTCCACATACTGACATTAGTTTGACTCTGGATGAAATTGTATACATCTTGAACAGATGATGTAATTTTACCCATAGTCATGCCAGCTAATGACAGTGCATGATATCATATATGTTGCTTCCACCTTCTATTCTTTGGCAAGTTTGTACACAACACATTTACCTACATGAAGCAAGTGGCGCTCAGGGATACATGAGACATTCCACTGATGTTTTCACGACTTCAGATGAAATTACATCATCTGTTCAGCTGTCTTAGTCAAAGCAATTGCTACACAGCCAACAAAATGGCTGTGCATGTTTTGTCAAAGTCACATTCGTAAAGCACTGTTTCCTCCCAAAGAGTCTCTCTGAGCCAGAGCCCAATCTAGACTGCACATGGTGCAGAGTGGTGCCAGTCTATGAATGGAAAGCCCTAGCTCTGTTTGGGAGCAGTGCTCAGTGCTGCCTGTTCTACCAGCTATCGATTGCCCAGTGTCCAACATCATGGAGACAGCTTTATAGATCTCTTTAAACCACCATGTTCCATTCCAGTGAAAGGTGATGGTAAGCCTATGCAGTATTATTATTTTGTGGTATATTACTTAAACATGGGAATGTAAATGTGGGAGTTAAAACACTGTTCTTCCTCTTTACAACAATACATTATGATAGATCTTGCACATAATATTCATACATTTTGTACTTGAAGACCGTGCTTAAAGGGATGCACAGGGACTCTGATGTTTTAGTACCTCTCTCTTGCTCTGTGCCTCTGTACAGCTTGATCCCTGAGTTGTTTTGGAAACTCCTCGTTGTACTTGAGATTTTGCTTGAGCTGCACTACCTAAATGTTTTTTATTTCTTTTTGTAATTCATGTAAACTCTTATTGTTCTACAAAGTTCTACTCAATTAATTGTGTGAATTAGATGACATCATAATTAAATAATACTTACCTAAATTTAGGTTTGTTGTGGTGTATACCTAAGTAAAATGTATGCCCTTTTATTTAGATTTATTTACAGTTGTTTTGCTTTTATAATGTGGAGTAGGTTGTGCTGTTTAGAAATATATTCATATTACTTTTTAAATGTCATGATTTCAAGCTGTGAGGCAGCGGAATCTGAAAACTGCAAGGACTGGAATGCTTTTGAAAAGCTCTCCGCTAAAACTCAGCTTATGAAATTCACAAAATATAGACAGAATATTGTATTAACACCTTCGGCCCTTAATTACTGTAAGCTGATAAAAAAAGAAGTAACACCATTTCTTCCATTGCAATAGTTACCTTTGGATGAATTGCCTTAGTGATTTTTCCAACAGTGTAGAGCACAATGCCAATTTCCAAGCAATCAACGTTCATTTTGAAACTGAGTGATTGAAAAAGCTGCTGGTCTCTGTCTCCTCCGTACAGTTATTGACACCATTGGTCAAAAGCATCATTAATCATTCACAGAAAGGGGTCACATAGGTGGCTGGCGCTCATCAAGTTCCACACAAGTGACACAAGCAAGTGTGACACGGGAATAGTATCTCAGAGATTAAAAATAGCGTCGTGGTCACACAGTCTGGCTAAATACAGCAGGCTAACAGGGGTATGGGTAGCTTTCTGTGCCTGTAAACAAGGTGTTGAAGATAGACTGAGCAAATAATCACGCCTGTAACTCTGGTAAGCCATGCTATTAACGTTTATACTTAATCAAATGCTCTCCATTGTGCACAGTGAATGAATTCAAAGGCACAATATGGCCAGAATATATAATATGTGCTATCTGGATTGTGTGTTGTGAAACAAGGTGACTGCTTTTTCATTGTATTGGAACAGAGCAGAAATGTAAGGAGTAAAAAGCATTGTAAAGTACTACTAGTTTGGAACAAGCCATGTAGGAATATGTGAATGAATATCATAAATGTATGATAAACAACATTGGAAATCTCTCCTGGAATGTTGTACTTGTTATGTCTGCAAGGTCATTTACAAATATGGCTACCTTGTTTCAGGTTGTAACACTTACCAGAAGGCATTAATTACTGGCTTGTTAAAAGGGCATGCTTTGTTCTCACTTGCCATATTGTGTGATTATGGGGCAGTTTAGAACTGAGATCTATGTTTTTGTTTTATCTCTGTAGGTATACTTGGTCCCAAATCCATCCCAGCCCGTCAGAGTTCAACTGCTTCTTTTCCTCCATTACTCTGCCTCTACATTCCAGCCGTCAAGTGAGTACCACCTCCAAATTTCAGCTCAATTTCGATTTTATACCTTACAGTTCCTCTCTATCTTACTTACAGTTCCTTGGAGTTCATGCTGTTGATTAAATTCGTTTGAGAGGAGGATAACTTCTTTTTGACATATTGAGAGGAAGCATTAGACCGGTGGTTTAGACGTGCTAGACATAGGGGATGAACTTAGTAGTAGTTTCATTAAACCATATGTATACCATGGCACCTCAGGCTTCAGCAACGCCTGAACTCTACTGTCAGTCTGCTGTCTTTCCTCCCTTTCTTCATGGTTATCCTCCACCATCTCTGACCCATGTGTTAGATTTATGCTTTATGGTTCAGTTGTCATGATGTAAGCGTATTCAGGTCATGCCACCTCCTGCATCTGTTTCATTTAAATGTTGCATTTGCTCTCATGTTTCTCTGCTAGAAGGCTTTGACGCATCTATTCCTGACATTCAATGTCCATATAGCATTAGACAGTGGAAGGTCTTCTGCATAAAATGGTCAGCATGTTGGTTCCTGTTAATGTAGCATGATAATCTTTCTATTTGACATATTCTCTTTTGCACACTCTCTACGTACACAGCTTCTCATTGGATGTGTTGCATGGCTAACAATTGATCAGAGACTGTTAGACTGTTCTTTTAGGGCTGTAAGGCTGATTTCCTGAGACTGTTCGACTGTTCTTTTAGGGCTGTAAGGCTGATTTCCTGAGACTGTTAGACTGTTCTTTCAGGGCAGTAAGGCTGATTTCCTGAGACTGTTAGACTGTTCTTTTAGGGCTGTAAGGCTGATTTCCTGAGACTGTTGGACTGTTCTTTCAGGGCTGTAAGGCTGATTTCCTGAGACTGTTAGACTGTTCTTTCAGGGCTGTAAGGCTGATTTCCTGAGACTGTTAGACTGTTCTTTCAGGGCTGTAAGGCTGATTTCCTGAGATTGTTGGACTGTTCTTTTAGGGCTGTAAGGCTGATTTCCTGAGACTGTTAGACTGTTCTTTCAGGGCTGTAAGGCTGATTTCCTGAGACTGTTCGACTGTTCTTTTAGGGCTGTAAGGCTGATTTCCTGAGACTGTTGGACTGTTCTTTCAGGGCTGTAAGGCTGATTTCCTGAGACTGTTCAACTGTTCTTTTAGGGCTGTAAGGCTGATTTCCTGAGATTGTTGGACTGTTCTTTCAGGGCTGTAAGGCTGATTTCCTGAGACTGTTGGACTGTTCTTTTAGGGCTGTAAGGCTGATTTCCTGAGACTGTTAGACTGTTCTTTCAGGGCTGTAAGGCTGATTTCCTGAGACTGTTAGACTGTTCTTTTAGGGCTGTAAGGCTGATTTTCTGAGACTGTTCGACTGTTCTTTTAGGGCTGTAAGGCTGATTTCCTGAGACTGTTAGACTGTTCTTTCAGGGCTGTAAGGCTGATTTCCTGAGACTGTTAGACTGTTCTTTTAGGGCTGTAAGGCTGATTTCGTGAGACTGTTAGACTGTTCTTTTATGGCTGTAAGGCCGATTTCCTGTTTATTTTGAGTCCATGTTTTTCCTGGCTGTGTGTCACTCCATCGTTCTACTTCTGCTTATCTCTATAGAGCTCCAGAACAGGCTGATGTCATCTGCATAATTTTATCCCTTGGGTAATACCGAAGGTGTCTGTCTCTGCATGTAACAATGCACTTAAAGTTTGCAGATAGGAGTTCCGTGATATTTACCATCTTTTGTTAAATCCCCTTTTGTGTGGAAGTTTAGTCAATTTTTTTCCCACAATCTTGAAAGAAATGAAACATGAAGCACAGCAGTGAAAAATCCAACCTCTTATCTGTAAGAAGAGTATTCCTCTTTGTGAGACTGTCGACTTCTGTCCACTGTATGTACAGTTTCATTGAAAGAGGTTTTTTGAATAGCTTACTGTGATTGTAAGTGGGGAGTGAGAAGTTTGTGCAGACTCCTGGGTTTGCCGACTTTCAGTTCTTTGTTCTCTGGTCTTGCAAGAATTTGTTACTTGATATCTATAAAAATTTAAGACACTGTAAATTCCACTTTCCATCACATCCTGTCCTGACCATGTATCTCAGTGTTCCGTAGTGTTTAGAAGATTCATGGTATGAAAATATCCATTGTGTTAGATATCAGTTCTAGCTGGGATACTATCTGGTTCATTTAGGGTATCATGGGCTGTGTTATTTCTGTCTCTCATTCATACTCTTGTGCTTTGATAAATTTAAGCCATCATTGCCATTTACAGGCAGTCAGTGGCTTTGTCTCCATGTATCTGTTTAGGTGGGCTTTTTAGGTGGTCTTTGAATTCATAAACTATAGCTGCTTTAATTTCTGCCCTGACCACTAGCCATTCTATGTGGCATTTCATTATCACAAAAGTGTTTTTTAATGGTAAATTAATATTAACGTCCATTTGGTCTGACAAAAAAACAACTTTATTTTCTTTTAATAGTGTTTCAACACTAGTACAGTCCAGGTGCACTTCAAAGAATAATCATGCAGTAGCCAGCACAATGTTCTTTTGATATTATAAATCAACAGTCTGGATCCTTCGGCTAAAATTCCACTTCAGACACATCAAGTAATAATACATTTCTCAACAATATTTCAAATGCAGGCACAAAGAATCCACAAAATATGGGTGAAACATTTGAGTCAATTTTAAATAAAGACTGTGTCGCCTCAAACCAGTGAAAAATCAAAAACTGAAACATACTCATGGCATCTGAATAGTACAGTAATGGAATAACAAATGTGCTCTTCATATTTTATGCCCAGTTTTCACAAAACTTGGAACACCCAGTTGTAGACGTAGGCACGTCCCATTGAGGTGATGATTTCAATGAGTACTTGAGAACGTTTAGTTTGTGTGTCATCTGAGGTTGCCAGGGGCTACTTACTTTTCATGACTCAGAGTTGATCTTGTATAATGAAGCAGGGCATTCAGTTCTGTCTGTGGTCCATTCTGTTGCCATGACAATACCATCAATTGTTTATCACCAGCTGGTAATTCTATATAGAGTACAATTAGGATGGCAGGAAGGCCAGGTTCCAAGTTATTGGGGCATATCCCCTTCTTTTCACCTCTAAGGGCTACCCGCAGAAATGACTGTAAAGACCACATACTCTCAGTACTAAGAAACGTTGGCCTCTGCACCTGGTGACCTCATGTATACACACAGATTCAACTTCACACATTCACAACATAACATTTCAGATCTGGGTTATTGTATGTTTATTCATCATTCATCATCTGCCCATTCTTTTATAATTTGTTGTTGATTGTTTAATTAAAAATTTAGTCCAGTCCCTAAATTATTATTTATCTCCAGTGGTCAATATCCATGATTATTTTGCTCATATTCAGATGTGCACAACTTGCTATTAAAGATAATAAAACATGCTGGATGAATGGTTTGCCATGATGCTGTTCTATAGAAAACTTACTTAAAAATAGTTCAAGATTGAAAGTATTGTCTACACACATGCATAATATGACTATAAGGCAGGACTTAATTTGTATGTAATTACTTACCTTGAAAATGTTCCCAAGTATACTTCCAGCAATACATTTTTAAATAATCTGACATACGGCATATTCCTGCTCGTGTCACATCCAGCCTAATATACCCATGTTGCTACATTTCTAATTGGGAAGGAAGAGACATTGAAATCTGAAAACCATTTGAAAAGCATAACATATTGGGTAGCATACCATATGTTTATAAAGCACAGTGATAACTGGGTTATGATGATACCTATTTTCAGACTTATAATTATACAACTGAATGTTGTAACACACACATACACAACGCAACAGGAACATGTGCACAGTTTGGATTCACTGAAGTGTGGCCCAATAACATGATGATTCTTTGACTCGTGCATCTTTTAATAGCATTCATTGTACATCATTATGAAACGTCAAATCAGCCTAAAGATTCTTGCTGTATATCTGGGAACACTGCTCTTGAGTTTTGTATTTAGAATATTGATAACAAGCTAACTCATCTGTTTTTTCTGTCAAGGAATTTTTTTTTATGTGAAGGAATGATGAAGGTGACCCAGGCCATTGACGTACCTGTTTATGACCTCTCACTCATCCGGAGTCTCTGGGAGGGCAGAGTTAAGAAGTACAGGCAGCGACAGAAGAAGGAGCAGGAGCGACTGGAGAAGAGTGCTCTTGCAAGGTAAGAATGCTTAGATTCATAACCTGTCTTCAAGCTATAGTTACTTATTTTGATATTTATCAAATACACAAATACCTGCTTTGCAAAAAAAAGCATTTTCCTAGTGGATAAATAATTTGCAGAGGATTCCTCCGGGAGAAGGATAGGACAGGTGAGTAGAAATCTCCAGAGATGGCTACTGAGTAGGTGAGAGTAAGAAAAGAAACAGAGGTGAAAAGGGTGTGGGGAGATGCTCTCAGAGAAAATATATATCGTATATATATTATAATATAATATATATACTTGTAAAATGTGGGAGTGCCTCGGTTTTAGCTTGTGTTTGAATGAAATAATGCTGTTTGGAATTTATCCTAATTGCTATCAGACATGTTTTTGAGATAATAACTCAGAATGGCATACACTATCGACTAACCCAAATGTCACTCAAAATGTATAATTGGTCTCTGCCTGTCTGCTGGAGCACCACATTGTGACTGAAATGAGCTTTCAGAATTGTTTCTCAAAACAAGAAATGGTGCTTTCTAAAAAAAACATTTTTGAGGCCCCATCAGCATGGTATTTTTCTCATTAAAAAACCTCTCAGTGGTTTCCTGCTTCATTTTTAACTTGGCATCAGCACTGTTTTGGTCATGTATTTTATTGCCTGTGCTCACACAGGCAGTCTGTCTAAATTTAGCATTTTAATAGAAATGGGCCATGATTATTAAACAATATTAAATAAAGCAGGCGTCCTTGCATCCCTGCAAAGATATTACAGGTGCCACATTACCCATTAGCATCGCAAATCCAGAATAAACGTGTTAAAATTTACAGCATTACTTGAAATGGATTCTTGACCTTGCATTTTTTTATTTATGCTCTTTACAACAAAAAGACCAACAAAAAATTATTCATTTTAAGCACATAACAGACTAGTAGTAGCTGTGAAGCAAAAATACAAATTTAAACTTACCATGTAAATGTTCATTTTGAATATTGTGTTTCAATAATTAGTACATTTATATTATCAAGTGAAAACTGAACTAATCTCCAGCTTGATGACACATGCGCCAACCTGCACAAAATCCTACATAACTATTTGTATGAGCATTCTCTATTTACAAATGACATGTGAATGACAAGTTACCTTGTGCGCTGTTTGGTTTGTTTTTATAGGGTATAAAACACTCATTGGTTCTTATGCAAGTGGAGCAGGGAATTTCCAGCTCATATAAATTGTTCTCATGTTCTCAATTGTATTAGCATGGGAGCATGGATGAAATTATGCATGCAGATGGACACAAAATGGCAGAAATTCAGTAGATTAGTGAATAATTCTTATATTCACTTAGCAGACACTCTTGCCACAAATGGTTTATGAAATTAGCTACATGAGTGCTTTCATAGACAATAAAAAGATTAGAAGTTGAAGAACAAATAAATAAAAATAAAAATAAAAAAGGCCTGCTGAATTAATAATGCATGGTTTTGCCCTATTGATGGCATTTCTCTAAATCCAGTAGTAGATGAGTAGCTCACTTCCACAGATTACCCTATGTTCTGCTTGAGAAGTTAAAGTAAAAAGAGTCTTCTCTCACAGGTTATGATGTCTGATAAAGTAGGATGTACTGAACAAGTGAGATAAACATGGGAGAAATACACATCTAATTAAATGGAGTCAGACAGTCTCAACGGTTTGATGTCATGGAGTCTATTCTCATGTCACATCTGTGGCTACCTCTTTGATTGTGGAGGTTTCTCAGGGCAAATATTATATTATTGAAATATAGTCTAGCTCTATTTAATTTTCTCTACATTGTTCCAGTTTCTCCAAATGCCAAGGGATGTTTTTAAGCCCTGTCATCATTAGCATATTATAACTGTATTCAGCATTCTAAAACCGCATCAAAAAACCAGAGTTCGCAACCTCAGGATGTTTGACAACCGATAATTGTTCCATGCCCAGGAGGTGGTCTCAGACGGTTTCATAATGCTGCTTTATTTTTCGAGTTTTCATCATCAGCTTTCAGGTACCTCCCAGGGATTGATGGCACAAAATGTAAACTTAAGTTTTCAGATTAACCAAAAATAGTCCTCGTGCGAGACAGAAGCCTCCTTCTGCATTTGTAAAATCAATTGTGCTCATCACATCTCTGCAAACCGACTTCCTGTCGTGGAGAAGACTCGCTTGTGACGGGTCAGATTATCATCAAAAGTCAGCAGTGGTCCAAGATCCGTGCAGGGTTTTCTGCTTCCTACCTTACTCAGATAAAAGAGATGTCCTAATTTCTAATCCCGAAGGTGAAGGATATTATTATTGCATACCATTATAGCACTTAGATATTATATTGTCGTGCACAAGCTACCACCTGTAAAGTAAAGTGCTTTGAGGTTGCCATAACAATAGAACATTTTAAAGTGACAGTCAAAGGTTAGCAGAATGCCAGCAATTTCAAAATTCTGTTATGAACTGTATATCAGTATGCAATAATAATATTATCTAAAAATTGTATTTAATATTGTTTCAAGTATTTTGGGAAAATGCTGCTTCATAAATGCATGAATCAGTAAAAGATGCGTGGCATTTCAACAGGCAAACAATCACTTCAGCAGATGAATTGGCCATGGAACTAAAAAGCCTACATATCCTTCACTGAGAACCTCAGCTTTCATTTTGTTTTCATTTCCATTTAATTGCATTCAGTAATTTAGTTTCTGATTGCAAAGAGAATTGTGACTCACATAAGTGAATGTAGCCACAAGCATTTTGAATGCATGCCCCATTAGCAATGAGTAGTGTGTGCTTGATATTTATGGTAATGTTTCCTATTGTTTCATCTTCAGGATTCGATGTGCTTGGCAGCAAGATGCCAAAGTGTGTAACATGTGGTATTTGTACTGTATACACGTGTCATAATTGTATTTGTATTATCTTAATACCTAATTGTGGTTTTTTTTTTTTTTAGGGATACTATGTGGATAATGACTATCATTTTTTTTCATTTAAACATCTGATTTCCCTTGGATAAGAGTGCCTGCCACATGCTCATAGTGTGATTTAAGGTGTACTGTCAATGTGCAAGAGCAATTAAGAACAACAGAAGAAAATTTTGCAAGAAAAGCTAAATCTAAATGTGAGCATTTACTAGAAACATTTTTTAGCCAATGTTATTGGAACCATGTTTTTCATTGCTAACTTTTATCCCACCTTTGTCACAGTGTCTGGACCCATTAACTGAGCATGATAAAACCTTGTGAATTATAAGAGGATTTTAAGAGATTAATAAGTGATGCTTTCATGTAACGCATGGGATGGAGTAGGCCTCCCTCATCCGGGAATACCTTTTGTGGTGAAATTAATTTTCAATGACAATCTCTGACCATCCTTCAGTGTTGTGCAGACTTCTCATTAAAATGTTACAGGTGGTGTTGTCATTGCGATGTAGCACACACAATGTGTGCTACACACCGGCTGGACAGATTTTAAATGACAAGAACATAAATTTAACGTACCCTCTGATCCAGGAGGAGGAACAGGGTATATCGTCATTGTGGAAGTGGTAGTTTCAGTGCTGGGACGTTCCCGGGGTAGCACCAGACACAATCAAAACCAGGTCTTGAGTTCCACGCATTGTTGCAGTTATCCTCATGGTTCCCGGAGACTGCCAAATATGTTACTGAATGTATTCAGTCAGTGTTAGTGAACGTTAGCAATCCCTTAGCAGAGTGGATATTTGCGGAGGTGATGTTGCCACGACGACGTGTCAGGTTACCATCGGGTATGTAGTCTGGATCATTGAGGTCTAGACATGACCAGACCAGGGAAACTGCAGTACAGCTTATGGCCCTTGGCATCGGGACAGTCACTGACTGGATCTATCAGGAAGGTGCTCTGTGACTCCTTTGATAAAGAGTAAAAATGTGAGTCCTGCTATGTCTACACAGTTTAGAAACTTCAGTCCATATATAGTCTGTGGACCTGTAAACTTATTTGCCTGTTTCTGTTAATTTTCACAGTTACTGTTAGTAACTCATTCATTATTTAATGTTCACTACAATTGTATAATCAACACTTGTTAGTTACTTTGCATGTTGTATCCTGTAGATCAAGGTCATTAACAGCATTAGCTGTCATTGCATAGGACTAGATGTAAAGAGCATTAGATCTGTCTCTGGCTGTAGATGTTGACGTTATTGCAAGCTAATATGACACTGAACATAGCATTTACTGGACAGTTGAAGTAAATTGCATTTAGGATTGTTTGTAATTAAATGCACAGTGACTAATGTTTTTGCAGTTGGTCTGGGGGAGGTGAAAAGTCAGTGAAACAAAAAGTCTGAAAACATGAGAGTTGGCTGCATTCGTAATGTGAGGCGTACACAATCTGGCTCACCTCCATAACCTTGGAGTTACACATGCGCAAACCCCAAGTGAGAAGAAATACAAAGAAAGTCTGTAACTGCTGTGCAATGGTTCTCATAAATACTTTGTTGAAGGCCTCATGGTGTGAAATGGGACCCCAGTTATAAGGTCTCTGACAAGGCCACGACCACGAGTCAACATCACATCATCAGTATCCCCTTACAAATGGTAAAGATCATCCTTTCTACCAAGGCTCATATCCTCTGACTCATGTTCACGTCTGTATCTCTGACTCAGACTCCAGTGACAGCTGGTATGCTTGGCATAAAGTACGCTTGTTCAAATGTTTTCAAACACCGGGAAAGTCATATACACTTTTCATTCTGCAAGATTTAAAGGTTTTCATTGGGATGGTTTCACCAAAACCTATTCCATCATAACATTTTGGCATTTGTTAAACGTGACTGACTAAAAGACTGGCCATGACTGTCTTTTTACACTTGTCAGGCGTACCAGTTTACCCTGCTGTCTCTTCTGTCCAGAGTAAATCAGCAATGGCAGTATCGCATCAAATGCAGGACGATGAAGCCCAGCGAGATCTCCGAGCTGCAGGAGTACCTGGAGCGGGCGCCACTGTCTAATACAAGAAACTACAATGGGGTTTCAAACCTTCAGCCATACCAGGAGTCTCTTATAGAAGGCAAGTCAAGCAAAATGTCTAAATTACAATGAAGAAAGGACATAATTTACTGCAACAACAGACTCAAACCGAATGGCATTAAACCCTTAGTCTACATTTAAGTTCCTGTTTCATTAGCCACAAAGGCTGGTGTTTGTCCTCAATGCTGGTGCATAAATAAGGGCAGTATTGGCTTTTATGATGATTGCTCAGGCTTTGATGAGTACAGAAATTTTTTTGAAGGAAATACCTTCATTCATTTCTACTGTATGTCAAAGTTAAGGAAAAATGTTGTTTTTTTATCAAGGCCAAAACATCTTTCTCCACAGAACCTTCTTGTTTCAGTGTGGCTATCTTGGCCTTGATCAGCCCAATGAGAATGAAATATTTGTCAAAAAATGTTGCACCCTGTAATTTTTCACATGTCCAAAGGCTGTGATTATTTGTCTACTGCACAAGAAAAATATTCACTACTAATTGAAGTTTAAAACAAAATGATTAGATTTTGTCTCTCTGACGCATTTGCATTCACACAACAATTTGGGAATACTGGAACCACTGTTACCAGATGTATCTCCCAGCACAATGTGTGACCTCAAATAAACTGCTCACTTCTCACATTAATGAGAAAGTCAATTTCACCTTGAAATTTTTTTTGACAATCTCTGTCATTCAAAAGACTTCAGAATTGATCTTCAGAAATGTGGCAATCAATACAACAAAGGGAACAATGCCTTTTTGATTTTACTTACATTTCATTGAGCAAAAGTGAACGCTGTTTTTGAAAAACTGATCATTTTCCAGTAAAGGAACACTTTCAGATGATTATGGCATTTTAGATTTTGCTCATAGCTCCATAATAGAAGCTTACTGCCTCTGAGGTAAAGATATACCTCAGCAATTATTACACCAATGGGTTCTTCTCCTTCTTGAAACTTAACACAAAGAAAATACTCAGAAATAAACTGTTGCAGAAAAAATGGCCCTAATTATACTTTAGTCTTTCCACCGTAGCTGTGCTGTAATGTAACCTTTGTTCTTCTCCTTTTAGAGACCTTTGGGTCATTCTAGTTTGAAAAAGGAATACAAATAAATGTACCTTTGAGTCTGCTAATTCCCACGCAGAAACTGCCTAAACTTTTTCACAGTATGCCAGTGTTTATTCTGACTTGCATTTATTTCCTTTTCAGATTCAGATGAGAAAGTTCAGATCGAAGAACAGAGATACATTTTTGAGCTGGATGGTGAAGCCAGGACGGTATTGACCTTTTCTCTCTACACCGCTTTAGTTTCGAAAGCCAGTGATGTACTTCACATAAATGTGCAAAAACAATATTTTAACAATTTCCTCACTGCATTTACAAATGTGTTACCAAAATTGATCAAACTCTTGGAATGGCCAGAATATAGGGGAGAATAATAATGTAAATCTTTTACCATGGCAGTGTGATTTTGAAAATCAATTAATGATGTTGGGAAATGTGATATTGAAATAACATTCATATTATTTTGCCCTCCAGGACCTCCCTGATTATATTCAGGATATGACTTACCTTAGGCAGTGGCACATAAGAGGAACTAGCATTCACAAGATACCAAAATACATTGAGAATTTTCAAGAGCTCCAGGTGCTGGATGTACCTAAAAATGGAATCGAAGAGCTGCCGACTGAAATAGGTGATTAGCCCTCTATACTCCTGTCTTCTTCAAACAGTAGCACCCAGGGTTCATACAGCTACAGTATGTGTTGATCAAAACAAGTGAGACACCAAGTGAGTATGCTTGCAACTCTATTTTCCAATATGTCATTTTACCACACAGTGTACACGGCATAATATCATCACATACAAAATCGTGTTCAAGTACAGTCACTAATGACAGCACATATGTTTTACAGGAGGTTTAACCTAGTGCTGGTAGAGCAATGTTTTGTGACATCACAAAGGGGTGAAGCTGCAATGCGCTGTCAGTCATAGACTGCAAACCAATCATAAGGTTTTGCTCTCCACAGAAAAACTTGTTTACTGGTTACATTGCCAGGCACTTGTAGCATACGATAGCAAGAAATATTTTTCTCCTATCACTAGGTGAATAAATGTAAACATTGTCAAATGAATGACAACATAAACCCTAAGGACATTGTCTTGCTAGCCATAATGATAAGCAATAAAACCTGGCCAGAGTTTGTATACCCAACACTGAGCATGCTCAGCAATGTTAATTGCTTTAATTAACTCTGGAACCAGACCTTTAGCAAAGCATCGGCTTTCAGTGTACTTTTTGTACCTCCTTCATCCGAGTGTTCCTACCTTCTTGACCACTACTTGAGTGTGTATAGTCATACAAAATACAATCTGGGACAAAATATAGCCACTCACATGGATTCTTTTGACTCAAGAAAAATATGACAGTGTGAAGTAATATTGCTAAGCTGATGCTGTCTTGACAAAAAAAAAAAAGAAAAGAAGAAGAGATTGATGGAAAAAGGTGAAAATCTTGTCTGATAATAATATTCCCTCTACAAAACCTTTTTGATCTGTGTCTTTTTAATAGGCAAACTGGTTAGACTGAAGGAGCTGAATGTGAGTTATAATAAGCTGTCAAGTATTCCTCCAGAACTTGGAGAATGTGAGGAACTGGAAAGACTGGAAGTAATTGCAAATCTCGATATAAAGGAATTGCCATTCGAGGTAAAGCGTGCCTTTTATTTATGCTTTCAAAACTGACATCTGGTTGATGTTTTCCAAGTTTCCCCACAGAGGCATAACTGTTAGTACATTTAACACTAAAAATTGACCTGACGATTCACTTTTAAAGTGCCTAATAAAATAATTGCAGATAAGAAGTCCAATTTCCAAACTGTCAGTTTTTGTAAAATTGGCTGATGAATGCACAATTTTAAAACCACAAGAATATTATGTTTTTACATTTAAATAAGGTCAGCTTGGATTTTTTTAAAAACTGTCAAAGCACCAGGACGGCATTGTGCCTTATCAATGATATTGTTCGTCATACAATAGATTTTCATACTTCTCCTGAACTGTCTAAGAACACTTCTACAAGAGTACAGTCAGCCTTAATATTATACATAAGCTTCCTTATCATAGGCAGATAAGATTCAGGCACAAAAAGAACAAAAGTTATCTTCTGTAATTAGACGCATTGAAAAGAAATCCTTACCTATATTTGCATTAAAATGTATGGTAAAATGGGCCAAGGGCTTATATGGGAAAAGGGACTTTATTTCCCAACATGATAGATAGACCCTTCAAATTATATATGGTCAGTATTTAAAAACCCTACATGAGCAAGTTAGTAGACTACATGTTACCAAATGACTACGATTTCTTTTTGTATTGAAATTTTAGCTCAGCAATCTGAAGAAACTCACATATTTGGATTTATCTGCAAACAAGCTCTCCTGCATACCGGTGTGCGTCCTTCGCATGTCAAGCTTACAGTGGCTGGATATCAGCTTGAACCTGCTGACAGACCTGCCTCAGGACATCGACAGGTGTGTGGAACTACAGTGACACAAAGCCCATGTGGGTCTACTGTCAGCCTGCGTCTGTCCTACTCATGTGATTAATACCACTACTGAAATGAAAAGGACTGGGGTGCAAACTGACCCCAGGAAATACAAGCCATTCTGCAGCTAAATGTCCCTGAACACAATATAGCTGATATTCAGAATTTCTACTGTTTTGACTTTTCATTTTGTCATAAATCCCTTTCTATATAAAGTTACCACAAAAATAGAATAAAAAAAAATCAGAAGCAGAACTCTGGCATTTATTAAGCCTGCACAAAAAATAGAGAGAAATAAAAAAAAACTTTAATTGAATGTGACTATAGGAAGCAGTATTTTAATAATAATGTAAGTCAATCTTGACTTAATACATATTAGATTAAGATTAACAGATGTCAAGATGATTGCATGTAACTGTTTGTATTTTGTAGGTTAGAGGAATTACAGTCACTGTTTCTTCATAAGAATAAGCTGACCTACCTGCCCATGGAACTGACAAACATAACCACCCTTAAGATGATCGTTGTCAGTGGTGACCTATTAGTCTGTATTCCAACAAAGCTTTGTGACAATCCTGACATAAAGTAAGTACTCCGCGATGCAGCATGTATGACAAACCATAGGGACACTTACACAGCAGCAAGACAATACCAATAAACTGATGCTAACTTAAAGATAAACTAAAATAGTAGTCTGTAAAGTTGGCTTATGTTTGGTGTGATGATCAAAATTGTATTCCAATCATTGTCTCTGGAAAAAGAACCATTCACTTTAATGTTGCCATGCAGCATACTGGTCTTTAGTATATATATCGGAAACCGTTTGCCACTGCTGCCTGGTGATAATGAGCTCCTGGCTTTATAATGGCACTTCAGCGCTGAGAAGGTAACAGCTCATCTGGTGTTGTACACACACACACCAAACACTCATTTACTGTGCTCCATCCAGACGCTGTACTTTAGAACACAGGAGGGTAACAGAAGTTTCTGATGTAATATCACAGAACGGTACATAATGTCAGTCTCCATAGTATTGTCCTTGGCAACATCCCAAAATTAATTTTAATTACATGCATCAAATTGAAATGTTTTTGCTTAACCCAAAGCAAAACTGGACTTTCCAATCAAGAATACAGAGCTGAGTGTTTGGTAGTATAATGTTTGAAAACTGCACATGGACTCTCCAGAGAATAATTAAATATAATTCTATTTCTTATAAGTTCTGAGACTGGTAATGCATAATTTATAAGTGTTTTACACAACAGGTATGCAGACTGTTCAGATTTTCTGCTTTCACTATAAACCACATTTCATTTTCAAATGTATCATTTAGTTTTGTCACCTATGCCAGGCACAAAACATTAATTACTGTCAGAGTTGCCTCCAGGTTCAGATGCTCACTATACCTTTTTATCATTTATGCTTCAGAATCAAGGATGCTGCCTGAATTTTAAAATGAGTTGAGCAAACAAGTCTGACATAAAAAAATCACACATTAGCCTAATTAAGAGTCAAGAAAACTTGTTTTTAGAGACATTGTTAAATTAATTTTTTTGCTCCATATATATGTGTGTGTGTGTGTGTGTGTGTGTGTGTGTGTGTGTGTGTGTGTGTGTGTGTGTGTGTGTGTGTGTGTGTGTGTGTGTGTGTGTGTGTGTGTGTGTGTGTGTGTGTGTGTGTGTGTGTGTGTGTGTGTGTGTGATGTGTGTATATATATATATTGCATGTTTTATTTGTATGGACGGATGACCTTTATATAGCGTTTTTAAGTAGGGATACTTTGTGTCAAGTGAATTTCCTAATCTCTTTGCCTTGATTATTCCATAACTCAAGCTTGTAACTAAGATTCAAACTCATCATCAACCTCTCTAAAATGAAAATGTTTGACAGAATCAGGCACAATCTGGCACCTGTTCTTATCAGTGGGGAATTACAAGAATACAATGATGACAAGCATTTTACAGTAGATACCTTTTTTCCATGTGTGTTCTGATTTTTGATTCCTCCAGCTGACACTATTGCCATTATATTCTATACATTGACCACTGAAGCGTAGTGTCTGCAGAAGAGATGAAACCATAAACTAAGAATAAGCTCTCTCTCTTTGGCACTGCAACAAGATCAATAGCTTAACATCTTTATTGAATGGTGATTTGCAGGCTGGCTATCAGTAGGAAACATTAATATTTGTATTCGTGCTTCTGCACATGAATTTGGTCTTAGTTTCTGACAGCGAATCGACAATTCGGCACGGTGGGTCGAGAGACTTATACTAAAGGCTTAGGTGATGGTGTAGATTTAGGAAAATAATTGTATTTGTAATAAGTTGCCCAAGAGAAATCACATCTTTAATGGGCAAAGAAATGACTGGATTCATGCGTCTATACCTTTAACCAAATCTTTTGACACATCCAACAGTTTTTCACCTACCTTGAGCTATTTTTGGATAACCTCTAGAATCATTAAAGCGCATTTTAATGAAAATGCCCTGAACTATATTTGGCTTAAAGTGAAGTATTTTAACTGTTTGAATTTGGTAATAATTGGTTCCCTCACACCTGATTGGATTCAACAGCTGGGTTAATTTAATTTATGGTAATTTATAGAGTTGTCAGGGGCAACTCCGGTCCTAATGAGTATAAATTCAGTAATAAACAGTCAATGCTGCTTACATTTATCTTACAAATCACCAAATCTAAGCAGTCCTTGATGAATTATCTTTACACTGCCTATGCAAATCACAAAAAATATGCACAGTCATGTATATAACCTTGTTTTCATTAATTCAAACTTTATTCCAGAGGAACAGAAAGTAAAGAAAATAAGGGTTTTTTTCTGTGAAAGGAGATTCTGTGAAAGAAGTAATGTTCATCTTCCCCCTAAATGCCGTTGTTGTTGTGATAGCTCAGTCGGATTACAATATGGAGTCGTTAGGAAGATGAATGGCTTGTGGTGCTTAGCTTGAGAATTTCAGAAGTCCTCTAGCATTATAAGTAATCTTAAAAAAACCTGGTTGTTAAAGTACATACGGCTGAAAGTACATTAATACTCATCTGCGGTATGAATTATAAAGTACATTTTTCTTTTGTTCCCTTACAATGCGTGAGCCGTGGGACTCATTTGCTAATGTGCTCGGAGTAGTTTCCAGGTTACTAAACTCTGAGGCGGCACTTCCACACTGCAGTGATTGGACAAATGAGCCGAGTAGTGAAAAGAGCAGAATGGACATAGGCCGTGCTGCCATGCATTTCTTTTTTTAGAATCTAATAAATTGAACTCTATCGCGGCGCACAGCCCAGCTGCTCCTGTCACTCTGTGGAAACTGGCCTGAGGTTTTGGGTGTTCTGTGCTTTAATGCGACCGTGTTCCAGAATAGCAATAAACGGACAGGACCTCGGCGGCTTCGGCCTCCGTTCCAGATAGCAGGATCCCAGGATATTATCTGCATAAAGGGTGCGTTCCCATGGGAGAGATCTTTACTTATTGTGTCTCATGTCAGTCTCTGCTGCTGTTTTGTGAGTCTGTCAGCTTTGGCTGGAGGGGTCAGTTAGCCAATAATGTAATGTATTGCGATATCCCATGAGCCTCCAGTGACTCCGGGAATTAGGGAAGGATTTGTGTTGTTGTAAAGCACTTAACCATTTCCTCTCTTCATTAGTACCGCATTAAGGGCAATTTACTTGATTTATAGTCACAATCAATGGTTTTATTGAAAAAAGCCTTACATTTTATAAGTTGTGTCATGAATTATTGAAGACGGTGACCACAGTGGGCTCATTTTCAAGCTTGGAGACACGACAGTACAGTGATCTACCTTCCTGTCATCTACTGCTCGTCTTCTCCCTGCTGTATCTGAATGTACTGTTATCTGTGTCCTCTCCCTGCCACAATCTGATCACACCCTGTCCCCATTCCAACCTATTTCCTGCTTAATGCAGGTTGCTGCAGAAGTGAATGCAGATTTCAGTTTAAAGCAATTTGAGTCCCCCCAAAAAATAGGGACTATATCTCACACAAATAGGAGGGAAGATGTATTATATAATTACTGATTCAGTCATTTATATTAAAAATTTCTTTCGACTGTAAGTATCTGAAAGTAAGACTTCAGTGATCACAGTTAGAAGGAATCTAAAGGATGCATAATGGAATTTCTCTCTATGGTAACCATTATATAAATGTGTGCTGGCAGAACTGAAGAAGTTACATGATGTGCTCTCGAGTCAAATTCTCATCAGACATCAGTGTAGCTCAGGAGAGTAGAGGAGCATTCTGAAAGGCAAGTGCTGTGTCAGAATGGTTCAGTGCGCGCTCTCAATTTCTGCAGAAAGACACACATGATGGCCCGTCATTTATTAAACCTGTCTTACCCTTTATGAAGTGATGAAATGTTGACCAGAGCTTTCTCGGGGAGAAAGGTCATTGTTTTGCAGGCGTCGTAAGAGCTCGTATCAGATGGAGAAAGGTCAGGCTGTGCAGACTCCGCAGCGCGACTCACACCTGGCTGGGAGGGAGAACAGAATTTGAAGAGAGCAATAGATCGGTACACTAGAGCCTTTGAATATGGCTGACCACATATATAAACTATGTGTGCTGAATTACTTACATTTAATACACTGCAGTTAGTGCATGCTGCAACATTTTCCTTTTAATGGAAAGACATATTGTAAAAAAAATATTGTAAAAAATATAAAATAAATACATCAGTCCATTCAGACTGAATGCCTTTCTATGAAAAATATTTTCTTTTATCTTGGGATAAAATTGGCCATTAGATTCAAAGGTACTGTTCAAAATACTTGCATGAATTTGCATCAGCACTTGAGTTAATGAATGCATGTCAGAGCTTTGTCATTCTCTCAAGGATGGGTGGATACAACTGACTATGTCATATATCCTTGCAGTGGTATTACGATTTTTATGTGGGCCAAGAAATTCAAACATTTATTTCACACCTTTTTTTAGAAACTGAAAGCCCTCTTTCCATGTTGCAAATGATTGTTGGCCAAATAGCCAATGCTGTAAAATGTATCGCCTGAGACAGAGTGATACTTTATTGATAATGATAATTATAACTTTAGACAGCGTACCTTACACAACCACCCCGGAAAGTATGAATGCATGTTTTGAGGACAAGCGTGTTTGAAAATTGTGTGTGTTTTCAGATTTATTACCTTGTATGATAATCCGATTGAGGCTCAAGAGAAAGAAGAAAGTCATGAAAAGGATGAGGAAGAGGATGAAAAAGTACAGAATGCCCATGAAAAGGAGTTTATGGAAGCATACATTGAGAGCCTGAAGGACAGAGGTAAAACGGTTTACTTTGACATCATGTACCGATTTGTTGAGCTGTCTTTTGGGTGCTGTGCCTCGAGTGCTTTGAGTCACTTCATTTAAAAACGGAGAGTCATATGTTCATATGTGTACTTTCTTCCCACTGTCTTCCAGAAACTGCCCCGACATACACCACTAAAGTATCTCTGAGTTGCCTTTTATAGTGAGGCGAAGTGCTTAAGAGAAGACTGATGGGAAGATTATTCCAAACAGCACATGTGATGAACGATGGACATTTAATCGATGGTGGTTCTCCATTTACTGTCTCGATGAAGCAATGAAGATTAATTCTGTGATTACCTTCTGAGCACAATCTTGGTCATCTGGGTGAAATTGAATTGATCCATGATGTTTTTCCATAGTAGCACTGGTTTGGCCTTGAATTATTATGAAGAAAATTATCAGATAATTAAGCTGAGAGATCAATGAATTCATAAGTTTTCCTTGGGTTTATCAAAACTATTTAAGCCAATAAACAAATAATGACTTCCATAAGTATTGGGAAAAAGCAGCTAAATTCAATTTAATGTTCAAGGAAAGTTAATTATTAATTTGAATGACAGTTGAGCCATGAGTCATTATCAGTATGATGTAAATAAGTTGTACATACCCCAGGATTGAAAACATATCTGTCCTTAACTTTACCTCACCATGAAAATACAAGTGATACTGTTTTCTTCACAAACATAGTTCAGTAAAGTTTGATAGTTTGTTGTGAAGAAGGCCAAATGAACTTCAGTTCACTCATTTTTCACTATTTAGGGATAATTAAGACAGTAGAAGAGGCTGCTGTCAGTCTAAGCCCCTAGTTTTTGCTTTTCACCTGATTTCTTTTACCTAAAAGGGATTGGGGGTTGAGAAGAGGCCTTATCCTTGTTTGGCTCAAAATCCTTCTGTTTAGCACACCCGAACCACCTTCGCTCTTACATCTGTACATGGAACCTTCTGTTTAGCACACCTGAACCACCTTCACCTTACACCACCTTCGCACACCCGAACCACCTTCGCTCTTACACCTGTACTTGGAACCTTCTGTTTAGCACACCCAAACCACCTTCACTCTTACACCTGTACTTGGATCCTTCTGTTTAGCACACCTGAACCACCTTCGCTCTTACACCTGTACTTGGAACCTTCTGTTTAGCACACCCAAACCACCTTCACTCTTACACCTGCACTTACCTGAGAGTCAAACTTAAGGGTATATGTTGAATCAAGCTTGTTCTACAGTTAATTGGGACAGAGTCAAACATTGGTTATTGAAATATTCAAAAATATATATACTATCTAACTGAGGAAATAATAAAATGTAGTTTTCATTGTCTGATTACCACTGATTTTGCCACAGTCTCTCTGATGCTGTTTATATCTGCATGTGTGATTTTTTTGAGATGAACATCTTCGCTTTGCCTGTCAGACTGTCTGTGGCAGAAACATGGTGTCTGTGTCTACTCTAAAAGATACGTCACTATAATTTTTCTGCTCTGTTACATTTTGAAATTGTGCTTAACAGTGACTCAACATAATTTAGTTCTGGCAGTATATCAAATTAGCACAAGTCAATGGAAGCAGATGTTGTGTCCAGGGTTCGGTAACCAGGCATCCTTAAATCCACGAGCAGTATTAACATTGCTTTACTTTGGCAATATTTTTTACTTATAATAACTTTACACAATTTTATTATTAAGAAATGAGAATCCATTGTAAACCTGAAAAAACCTGATTATGTGGTTGAAATCCCTTGCAGTTATTTCAGTTGTATGACATCATTTGACAGTTGGTACAATCATTAAATCAATGCATTGTTAATCATCAGTGTTGAAGAGCATCGAAAAAAAAATATTTCTGGATTATTTTTGGAAACCATGTGTCAGTGTGGCAGTCAGGTAACAATGAGATTCTGTGTGATTCAAAATATGAGACGCTGTAGTGATGCACTTTTAAGAATGTGTTTTCGTAACATAGTTGTTAAATATTGAATTTTATGGCCTTGGATTTAATTCACTTCAGTCCTTAACTTTGAGTTAAGAAAATGCAACTGTTGCTTTATTCTTCCAAGCAAACACAAAGTTAAAGGCAAAGATTTATCGAATCCAGACCTTGATTCCCCAAATGCTTAAATTAGCACTGGTAGCCAGGTAAGAATTGCTTTTCCTAGTGGATTAACAGCCTTCTGAACTAATGTTTTGTAAGAATTACACATATCTTCAAAAAAACTCAACAGAATCTGTTGAGGGTTTCTTTAAGTCAGAAATAACACAAAGGCCCTTGCCTGTGATCAAAAATAAGAGAACATTGGACAAGCATGAAAAGCAATAGAGGAGTCTAGCTTTTATCTTGTGTTATTTTGTTCTGTGCATTCACCATGCAGCAAAACTCTGTAATAATCTTCTTCACAGAGTCTCTTTGAAGTAGAATATAGATAAATAGAAGGCTGGAGGGGTTGTACTCTCTCGTCTAATATATTCAGGTTATTTTGATTGCGAGATGTCACAAATGTTCCACACCACCAATACTTTGTGGTCTTCATTTAATTATGCCAATAGTATGAAAGCATATCAACTACAGTATTGTGAGAAAAGTATAGTTGTTTTGTAATCACTGTTTTGATGTGACCAAACACCTGTTGCTGTGCAATAGTGAGATGTTTGCAAGTCGTTTGGCTGCTATTAGCTGATTTAAAAAATATACTTATTTTTGATGGTTGACTGTATGTTCAGTGATTGAATGGTGTGTCAAAACTTTTTAACTGAAGTTAATAGCTTGCCACCAGTAATTTTGTACCTCTTCATTTCATCAATAAAGTTATATTGTTCAGCATGTTACAGGCACCATAATTCAGATCTGTTGCATCACTGTCCTGAGGTTCAGCGATACTCTCACTTGGCCTACATATCTTATTCTCAGGTACATGCATTGCATATGCGTCATTAGCTTCATATTGAAGATGTGGCTAAGCAGAACCTCAAGTCCAGGGAAACAAATGGGAGCAATTGAAAAGAGCTATTTTCAGCTCTTATTATGTGACCATTTAAAAGACAGTGGAAAATATCACTTTATGACTGAATACAGAAAAAATTGAAACCTTTTAATATCCATATTCTGTTTTTAAGTATGCTGAAATCTTTCTCATACAAGTCTGTTAACTTATACGTCCAAGTAAATTAAAACCATTTATCTAGTACACAGCTAAGGCGGACAGGTAGTTTTGCTTAACAATGACGAATGGTGTTAAGTTGGGAGGAGCTAATGAAGTGGTGACCATAGAAACCCCAGCTATCTTACCAATGCTACCCCGCTGTGTGTCAAAGTCAACACAATCCACTTTAATTTTTACCAGCATAGCCATTTTACCATTTTACCAGGCATAGCCTTGGATTTAAACTTTAGCTCAACCTGGACTAGGGGTGAGTGCTTTTACAACCAATCAGAAGTCCTACACATGCTTTCAGATCAAGAAATAGAAACATATTGAAATGTTTTTGAACTGAAAGTAAGGGGAAGTGTCTGTCTGTGTGAACATATTCCTGAAGGGGTGTAGACAGCAGCATTTTGTATGTCTGTCTTGTTTTTGACAGTAACTTATCTTTATCTACAAATGTAGTCAGTGATATAAGGATTTATGCAAAACCTTATCACTTCTAAGAGGGACAGAAATGGGTAGGTAACTGCTGCAGTTCACGCATATCCAGTGTTTCTTATTGAAGCAATGGTCACAGATTCAGTCCCAGTCTTTACAGATTGCAGTGAACACCTTACTTTTATAAACCAGCAGACGGAGAGGGTGAACATTCTTGACATAAGAAGACATTTTATTGTTTCCCATTACTTCATCTAAAATCTAATGCACAGCTTCTCTTCCCAGGGGTGTTGTACTCAACACTCTACTCAACATTGATTACTGATCATTTCTGCTGAGACCAGCCCAGACCATATCAATATTTCTATTGTAGTATCTTAAACTGCAAGATTAAAATGAATTAATATGCAATCTTGTTCATCTTTTGGAGTTTGTGAATGATTGCCCATGCAGGTGTAAGTCTTACATGGCGAATGTTCCTGTGAAAAACATCCCATCTACCTGTGCTATCTGTGAAGTTAAACATTAGTGATGGCGTCAGCCTTCCGAGACAGCTATTGAACGAGCTGTGCTCCTAATCATTCAGTTTGGCCTTCACTAAATGAATTCATCATGGAGGTAATTGGAATGACGACCAACTTCAGGCATTGTGAGATAAACCAAAATGAGAAAATGTCTGTAAGATTTCATGCGCATATTATGTTAGCTCTCACAGGTAATATTAGAGAACAATTTTAGAATTCCTGTTCATTTCCTTACTGTGATATGTGCAATATTCAAGTTTTCACTCTCTAAAAATGAATAAGTAAGCAACAAAAGCAATTCAGTTACAAGCAATACGAGAATGGACAAGCCATTAGCTGAATGTTTTCTAACACATAGTCTGTTAATGCTCTTCAGTGGTCCAGTTTTATGCAGGGGTCAAAGTTTCAAATCTCAGATGAATACCACAGGGCAGTCTCTAATCAGGCACACTCGTGGCTTAAGAGAATCTAACATGCAACAGCTCCTCCTCCTCAAACTTTTAATTTAAATGAATTTTAAATACTTGTTTCAAAAAGGACTGGAACATATTCATACTTTAATCAAAGTCATAATTAATGAGCATCAAAGACGATCCATAACCGCTGGCTCCAAGGAGGAAGTGGGTTGGTTCACCGGAGAGACACTGCCGTCATCCACCCCCCCCCCCATCAAACTCAATGTTTCTCTCACTGCAATTAATTTCAGGGAGTTGGGAATAGATTCTCAGTGCCTAAAACCTTTGGAGACTTTTCTCCTCCACATATCTTATTACTTTAGGTCCACTGTGGCTCCATTTGAGGTGAACGTTTTAGGAAATGGCCAATAAAAATGCATTCCTGGTAACTTAGCAGATAGGAAAGTTCCACTGGGAATGCACATCCCATACATGGATTCTCTCAGGTCTTGCCCCCTGGTGGTGGAACAAGTTACCTGCAGCAGCCAATATGTTACAGTCTAAACATCTTTTGACAGACCTAAAACTCACCACATCTTTGTTCCATCTGCACTTATTCCTTACAGTTACCTGTCTCTTATCAGTTGATTAAGATCATTTGATTATCAAGCAATTACTTGTTTTTCACAGTTAGGGAACTGTTTTAACGGTCCTCATGGCACAAAAGAGTGTATTGCAATGCCTGATTGCATGTTTATTTAGACGCTATATCGTCAGCTTTACAGGATTAGAAAGTGACAGTTTATTGTTTTTAATGTATTATATTTTCTTTTGCTAGCTTTTTAAGTTTCTTAAATCTGAAGATTAGACAAAGTAATGTACACTAACGAGTAATTACTGAATGAAAATTGAGGATGGCAAGTCAGAAGGCTTGATTACTGCCATCATTTTATCAATGTTGCCTGATTGAATTAGTCTGATTAAATGTGAAATGAAAAAAAATGAATCTGATTAACAGTGAAAAACACACAGCAGCAGATGTATGAGATGTCAGATATTAGCTGTTACTCCCGGCTCTGTATTGCTGTGAGGTAAATTAATGATTAGGGAAGCATGCAGGAACAGTAATTTGGTTTCTTTTATCTGTCCTGTGGGCAAGATGATGTTTTAAAAAAACTCACGAACGTGGAAACGGCAGTGCTTAATTACAGAAAGAGACTACATGACCAGATCAGTTACATGACATGATGACTGTAAATAATTCTGAGATTCTAAGCAAAGAATAAATAAAGCTTGTCTCACTGGACATGTATTATTGCTGCCTCAAACTTCACTATAAAATGGGAAGCCATAATAAAAGAAATTGTGTTGCTTTAACTTTCCTGAACTTAGCACTAACTGCCTTGATCATTGAAAAACAGGTCATATAAATCATTAACTGTTGACACTGATATGCTTTTTCATAGTTGTAATTCTTGCATGTGTAATTTCACTTTATATTTGGGCTTCATGTAGTTTCTGATTGTGAGTTAGGTAAGCATGTAGCCAGCGAGAGATAAAAGCATGAACCATCTGTATATTGACACACACAGGACTTCTCTTTGGTAAATTAATAGCTGTAAAAATAAATCAAAAATTATTTAGACATTTGACAATAGACACAGTAAATACATACATTAGTACATTAGTAAATAGACACAGTGTATGTTTGTGTGTGTGTGTGCATGTGCGTATGCATGTGCTTGTATTTGTGTGTGTGTGTCTGTGTTCATTTTATACACAATAGGCTACACATTTTGAAGGTCAAAAATGTAATTTTATGGATTTACTATTATAAAGACATACATGAGGAAGATCAGACAGTAACTTATGTAATGAACATTTGCTAAACATCAATTTACAAATGAAAGAAGGTTTTACTGTTTTCCTTCAGTAGCATTGATAAGAAACTTCCTTTTGTTGACAGCTGAGCTTGTGTAGAAGAAAACTCAAACTTTCATTTAATTGTGAGTCAGAATTGATTGAGGAAGATTGAGGATGCCAATGAAAGAACTTTTGAATGTGGCATGCAATTTCTACATTGTTAGAAACACAAGAAAGGGGAGAGAAGCAGACTTATTGTTGAGTGCCTATGTCTTATATCCTTTGCTGCAATATTGCTATAAGACTGTTGGACAGCTTTTCTTCCCCAATCTGTCGTATTGTCCCTGTCTGGTAATGGATTTCATTCTTCCTCCTCCATGCAGTCAGAATTACAGAAATGCTGTTGTTTGATTGCTTTTAAAATGCAGTTATATCCCAGGACAGAATACGATGGTAACCTGATGAGATCTCAGCTTGCTGCACTTACCTGTAAATGAGCTAAATATACCCATCTGTCTATTTCCTGTCAGAGCACACCAAATATATTGAATGATTGTCCAGGACCAATGTTTCAAATAGTAAATTGTGCATATTGAATACATTAGGTTCAGTCACATGACCTTCTGTACACATAGTCAATGTGTCAGTATATGAGCAGAATTACTATGAATAGCAGAAGCATTATCACATTAATTTGCATGACAAGCATTACTGTCTACTGCAGTGAATTATATTTCTGAATTATACTTTAGATGCTGTATTTATTTATTTGGTTTGAACTGTGTACATTCTACGATACTGTACAGTTTATAGTCATCGTTAGCATCATGCTAAAAAAATGTAACAATCTGAATTTGTCTATGTCAATGAAATGATACATCTCAGAATGAGGGGTTTTCATAATTGCACAGGAAAGGGTACTTCTCTGTACCCCCAGAACATAGAAAAGTTGGATGTGGTGTTACAGTATGCCGCCTGAGCTCTGTAAACTCATTTTTCACCTTTGAGGGACATTACAACCTTATTTTGGGATCATAAACTCTCAAGTCCAAGGCTTAAATTTGTGAGGCCAGCGTGGTGGGGGGAATGAAAGGGGAAATGTTTAATGAAGACCATTAAATCTTGGTCCTGAATCCAACCTGACACATGGGCTGTTCTTGTGCAGCACACGGGCCCATCTCTCACAAAACGCTCATAAAATGTCCTCCACATGAGAAGGAACTTTGGACAGATATGTCTACCCAAGGCATTGGCAGAAAACGTCACTGACACAAGTGACACACACTCCAAAGAGCGTACTGCACCCACTTGTTTTAACCCTTATTAACTGGAGTTATCAGCGCATTCTTGGCCTCATTCACTTCCCACATGAAACTTGGGCTTCATGAAGATATTGGCTACCGACATATTCAATTAAGTCAAGACCTTCACCTCTTCTCCATATCTCTCTCCTGTCCGATATTTTAGGCACACAGCATCCCTGTCGCAGTTATCCACAAAGCCAGGCAAGTTCCTTAAAACTGGAAAACAGCATGTAGTTTTAGGCGTTTTACTCATTGTGTCACCACCTATTGTCAAATACTTGGAAAACACCTTGCTGAAGTACATTGTTATCATATGGCCTTTAAAAATACGATTTCTTTGAAAAGATCAATAAAAAGGGCAGCTTATCCAGTTCAGTTCGGACGGTCCATCCTCTTTGCGATATAGGCGTTTTCCGCCACGGGCGGGCAGTCTAACGTGAAATTATGCGCTAAAACTGCTCAATCGCCGTTGCAGTTTGACAAAGCTGAGTACTTCTGCCGGGGTCGTTTCAACGGAGGCAGGACCGTAGGTGTGTCTGAGGAGAAGATGCAGAGTATATTAAAATGCGTTCAGCAGCAGGATGGCGTGAGAGAGCCGTGCGCGGGGAAGACAGTAGAGCTATGCGCGTAGAAGCGTAAGAGAAGGGAACAGACGCATCTCGTTACATTTGTCCTGGAAATGGATTTTGCTCGCAATAAACATACCGGAATGTTTTTGCTTTTGTTCTGTTTTACTTATTGCCTGAGTGGAGCATATGGAGATGGGGGTGAGTATCAGGACTATTCAAAACATATAGATTCGTTGCGGTTAATTCAGTTCGCTGAAACATAATGGAAACATCTTGCAAAGTATTTCCGTACCCGGGAAATAAGTTCTCGGTGCAAAAATTATATAATTTATTCACTCATTTATGTATGAGTTATTTTCCTCGTCATGAATATCAGTTTTAATGTATCTTATTTCTCGGATATGGATAATTAGCACCAAGTCATGGTTTATGCTTTTGCTAATAAAAATATCCGGTGAGCTGCTGAATACTGAGTTTGAACTCAGTAAAGCTTTTTTCTGCGTGGATTACCGATTTTTAAGCAGACACTTAACAAAACCAAAAGCTAGGTAATCAGGACAGGTTAACGTTAGTTTTTAAAAAAAATAATAAATAAATATATGGATGTTTAAATATTACCAGATGTTGGTCAGAAAGTATAGGTTCTATCATATTCTCCCCCTCTTGTAAACTGATTTGCAGTTGCCGTATCACTGCATGGAATAGAGGGGTTCTTAACGTTGACAACGCATTCACATAATCTTCATCCTCCTCATCATAATCAACGTCAACATCATCATCCAATAATAATAATTATAATAATAATAATATTTATTATTATAATAATAATAACAACATGACACAGTGCATATATCTCTAACATGCTGAATAGTTATAATTTTTCGTTTTTAACATTAAATATTTTGCACAGAATATGCATGGCGCAAAGGACATAGTCACCTAATGATTTTGATAAGTATCTATAATTAAACGTTCTCCAAGCTTGTCAATTTTATTCCTGTGGTGCTCCTGAATGTAGCCTATTGCGACTTGTACAGTAGACTATTATTGTCATTGTCCCTAGAGTGTCGCTGTAGTTAAACCTTTGATTGTCGCACTGAGCAAAAGGCGGTAACATAATTTCCAACACATTTCCAAGTGAGCTACCATTTCAAACAGAAGTCATTTAAAATATTGGCATAGTGTTAACGTAATACAGTTCACACTGTCATGCCACGTCGGTGAATGTTTTGTTTATTTTTCTATTATTCATCTATGGTTTTTGACGTTTTAAAAAGTCAGACAGTATTTCCATTTAAACATGTTTGAATCAATTTGTGATGCTTCATCAATAAATAATGTGTCTCAAGCAGCGATACTGCTCAGAAATCTGTTCCAAGAGAATATAAGTTGTTTGTTGTAATCAACAGTACAAAATAACTTTGATATGATGACAATACATATAAAATAGTATTATCATACAATTAAATTTCTGTCTATCTCTTCATACACTGATGAAATAGAAACCAGTTAGTTGCTGGAAGTATAAATGACTATTCTGAGTGCAGGTCTGCAAAGTTGTGTGTATGATGGTGCCCACCAGCCTGTTTTAGGACGACATACAAAACCTCACATCACAGGAATTCAGTAATTCAATTATCTTTGCTCTGAATTAATTCCATTATTGAAAATTTCAGCCACTTAAATGACACAAAAATGTGATACAACCATATGAAAAATTACCTTATGGCCATCACTCTATATTCAGTTAACCAAATAGTCTTAGATCTAAATCTTGACCAAGTCACAGACCACAGTCTGGATGGGATGTTGGGCTATCTGAGGGTATCATTTCAAATTCCCAGTTATGCTAGAACTTACAAGAACTAGAGACATTTAAATGAGAGTGGAGTACAACATAAAACCCACATGTGCAAAGTCAACTAAATCAACTGAGTCAGGAAATCTGTGTTATCATATTGGACTCTGGAGGTTTGACGAGACAGTGCCACCCAATGTGTCACCACTCCGCCCAAAGTAGCGTGCCAACCAACAAAACGACAAACAAAATGACGGACCATGTGACTCATCGTCAAATGCGCCAGTGACAGTTTTTGCACAGCGAGCAGCATTAATGAGCCTCTTTCAGGGCTGCATCAGCTTTGGGTGCAGTAATATCGTGGAGGTAATTACCTTTTTGTCAATGTGTTTTGACTGAAACAATACCATCCGTTCTCGTCAATGTGCTGGACTGACAATAATGAATGCAGGTGCAGGGAAGGGCCGACAGTGGCAGTCAAAAATGAATTTGGACTTTCCAGCTGAGCTTTGCAGTTGAGACAAACTGTTTACATTTTTAATTTCAACAGTGATATTGATTATCCTCCATCAGTACTCTACCTCTTCAGCATTTTAATAATATGTGAAGTAAGCACCTTGCCATAGTTCTGATAGCCATAGTGAGATGAGGAATCTCAGTTGAGTTTGCACTCTCCTGAACATGTTTCATTAAGTTTTTAGTGGTCATCACTGGTCATCTAGCTGCAGTAGGTATCCATCTAGCTAGCATGTGTTCTGGTAGTTTAATATCTTCAGAAAATGTGATTTATTGATATATTACATTGGATGTACAAGCGCGGCGGTAAAAATAATGTTCCTTCATAAAAATATCAACATGAAACATATCAAACAGACACTTAATATTTGCTGCCACCAAGTGTTCCATCCCCATAACTTCCTGCCACTGGATGTCCTTAAATCCTCAACAGCTTGTTCAGTGCCTGCATGGCTGTTCAGACAGAACAAGTTCACTTGTTATTAATCAGGTATTGCATTTTCTTGTTTTTTTTTTTTTTGGAAAAGAAAAAACCTTGTTAAAGTTTGAATAGTTACATTGTTATATGGTTTGTATATATAGGCCTTTTCCCTCATTAATTAAGATAGCACTGCTTAGCTCGGGTAAGATGATAAAAGAAAAAATCTGCTCTCAAGATCTTTTTCCAGTATTAATGATGCTAATGCTACCAGCAGCACTTCCTGACAAAGCTCATGTTACATTCAAAAGGACAGTTAGGCGAGTTGGAGCCCTCCACATCCCATCCTCAGCAATGGTTATGGAGACCGTGCATGATCATCCATTGATATGAGTCATATAGCAAAATGCTATAAAACAACACTGTAAATATCATTGACTAGTACAAGACCATTTGCAATACATTTTATACCATATGTCAGGCTGACCAAGAGTCAGCTTTTAAAATCTGCTGCAGTGCCATAAACTAACCAGGTCTGTGTCAGACTGTCTGCCTGAACCTCAGGGTCATAAGGAGGAGGGGCCTACCTACAGTCTAATTTCTGTTTTTCACTATTCAAATGCTGTGCACTTGAAATGGTTCTGATAGATGTATTGATGAGCTACCTGGGTGCAGTGGTCTGGCTTATTGGAGTTTTGGTCTCCAACACAAAAAATGTTTTTTTTCCATGTTTGTGCAATGGCTTAACACAGTCCAAAAGACCAACATGCTGTCTTTGACAGTGAATAGTGTTTTTACAGCCCATAATAGGCACAGAGGTTCCTGCTATCACCAGATCCTTTCCCTTAGGGTGAAATGTAATGATCAACATCATTTTCCTGTCATACAGAAATATGTAAATCTCTTTCAGCTCTTTTCAGGAATCATTATGATTTAAGGATTAAGAGTACATTAGTTCTACTTTCTTTTCTGATTTCAGTTGTTTCCAGAGAAAACAGATATTTATATTTGCTCTGTATTAAAACCGTAATCACATAAAGTAGTACTGTAATCAATTGTATTTTTCACCATTCACCTTTCAATGGCCAATGCAAATGCTATAACATATTATGAATGTATAGGTTCATCGCTATTATATACAGTTGCTTACTCATGCACTATAAATACCTTAAATCAATTTGGGCAATCTTAAAATATGTAGAGAGATGCAATTCTCTGGAAGTCTGATGAAAGATCTAAAGCTCCTTTGATTGTAATGGATCTAGTGACCATGTATATTGCAAATTTCTAATTAACAATCATAATGATTGTTTGGTATTCCAAGTGATTACATGTTTTCAAGTTCACATGCTCATTAGAACAGCACGTCAGTAGATGATTTCTGAGTGTTTAAAATGAGTGGGAAAATCATACATAATGTTTTGCTTCTGGCACGAACAGTTAATAGATTGCATACAAATTTAGTGCACAGTTCTACTGCAACAGAAGGTAGAGCCTGCAGTTTCCATACACCAAATCTGTTACTTATTGGTTGAATGAATCTAAACATTCCAATAAATTCCAAATAGCAGTTGTGAAAATGTAATGTAATCCAGTATGGCAGTACCTGCAAGTAATCAGAAAAAAAGCTTTATTGGATCAGATATGTATTTGGAGGCTTTAAAATATTCAATATACTAGAGATTGTTCTGGATTTTTGAACAATAGATTTTAAATTGACTGCTATAGAACGACAGCGTCTCGCAAAGACAAGTACCTAATAACCAGAGTGAACCTCTGCCTACCTACCATTACTGAGAATCTGTAGAGTAGACTTCATAGCTACTCTTTTACAAGACAAAAGCAAAGGTGAACATATTGTGGTATTGTCACCATGCATGATTATTTTATTATATGTAATTTTATTATATGTTACTAATATTCTTCAAGTTATGAAATATTCAGTAGTCAGTTTGTGACTATGCTGTGTGCATATGTTATTGAATGACCATGGACCTGCAGATTGGTAACAAAAATTGTTAGAGTTATCAACATCAAACACTGTTACTTGTCACGCTCATTTGCAGCTAACTAGCTTAGTTTGCTTGCTAGCTGCTTCCTCCACTGTTGCTGAGAAACGGGGTGACTGCCTGCATTTTGCTAATAGATTAATATGTTGTGTGGTGAGAATTGACATTAGATCAAGCAAGCATTGCCCCAGCATTGCCCTAGTTAAACAAATCAACAGAATAGCACTACAGTACTTTAACTCAGCCTTGAGTGGCATAGAACACTGCATTATAAACCCCTGTACAGTGGAAAATAATCCGGTTTTGGTTCACAGCATGGACCAACCAGTGTGGTCCCAATACGCATACCATAACACCCTTAACATCAAGTAATACCTTTTTTTCAATCTGTAATGTTGTTTCAATATAGTGCATTTCTGCAGGGGTGCAGGAATTATGAATTATCTCTTTAAAGAGACAAAGCACATTTGACTGATGTCTGCCCATTATCATAGGCTATATCTGTAGCACAGATATTTTGTTAATTGTGGCTTTTCCACACATTGGACAGTTTTGTGAACATTTAGAGCGCTAACATGTATAAGAGTTAATTAGCTGAATGTCTCTGTCACTTCTACATTTTTTCTATATATCATTTTTTTTTCTGCCATGGAATCCTAATCCTAAACTAAACATTTTCTAGTGCTTTTCAGGCTCCAAGGAGCAATACATTCAATAAATTGGCTTCTGTTGCTTCTCTTACTATTAAGAGCATCTGCATCAAAAATATTATCACTGATAATATCATAAATGCGATAAATTCTCATCTTGTTACACTGCATAGAATTTAATAAGGCTACATAGGCTGCCACCATCTTGCTAAATTTCCAAGTATGCAGGTTTTGATATTTAAATGTAAAATCAATTATTTAAATACTGCAGTATTGACTTTGTTATTGGGAACCAGGGACTGTCTCAGAACGTGTGTGTTTTTATGGCACTGTTTAATATTTGAGTCGGCCTTTTGTGGCTAAGTTTGAACAGCCTAAAGAAGACCTTTATAATATGTTTGTGACGTGGGAAGTTATGGAAATGTGTTCTTGTACTTTTATCAGGTCACAAACAAGTCTTTAAAAGGTTTCCCTGCGGAAATCCCATATAAGACTTATTTACAAATTTGCAAAGTTTTTGCTTTTTAATGGAACAAAAAAAAAAAATAAATAAAAATGCAATGCTACAATATAATTATTTAGCAGAGCCATATTGTAAGAAATTGCAATGACATTTTGAGTTAGCTTGGCTGGAGTTCAGAAGATGCAGAAACTGCATCTTGGTTCTCAACAAATGCTGAGCTCTGAGCATTTATTCTGGGGCAACTACAGTCAAAAGAGAGAAATATATACAGTTTCTCTCTTGTGCATATTATGGCAACTATATTATATTATAAGATAATTGATTGCTGTTAGCAGGTGCACCACTAATATCTTGATAGCACTGAATTGTTGAATTAAAGTTAGGGACAGCACTTTCTTTTGGAGATACTTATTATCCCGAGGGAGAAACTAGAGACTGATGCATTTCACAGCATCAGGTCTGAGAACTGGCACTGAAAAATGACAGTTTTTCTTTCAGTAGGTGCCATCAATAGAAACACTGCTACAGTTAAGTAAGACAGCCCCTATAAACATACAACGGCAACCCAAAGAAATCAAACACTAAGTACACTGCACTGCATACTTGTAGATTACATACTTGTGGTGGAGACAAGGCAACCACTGTCCGTGGTCCTGAAGGCCTTTCACTGTCCGTGGTCCTGAAGGCCTTCCAGGCTTTGGGTGTGCAGATTGAGATCCACCTGTGCCCTTCCTGGCATCACATTCTGCCTTGGAAAGCTTGAGGTTAATGTGATGCTTGGTTTGACATTGAGATAAAGATTTCAGGTGGAAAGGACATTTTCAGCAACACATTATCAGCATGGAGCCAAACCTATTAGGAATACATCAGAAGACAATGCACCTTGAAACATTAAAGGCCATGAGGTCTTTGTGAAAAAAGACAATTGGTGTTGGAAATAGGCCAGTTAACTTTTTAGGCATTTGTGTTACATTTGGACGTTTGAAACAGAATGTAGCCATTTCTTCTTTGTTTGTCAACTTTTAATATAACATGAACAAAAACATTACAGAAGCTCTTTAAAACCAGCATGCATTTAGCTGTGTAACCAGAATACACTTCATTTTGTTGAGACCTCTGGGGGGTATGAGTTATATAAATGATTATCTTACAAATACTGAGGACATAATCCACAAACACTTCATCAATTTGAAATTGTTTGCCCCTCCAACTGTAACATACATGTTGTCACTGGGTACGTATTGTATTATACATTGATAGGACACTACTGAAGTGGGTCATTGATGTTGGCAGATATTTCCAATACAAATGGATGTTATATACAGGAAGGTGTACTTGAAAGGGGATAGCACTTGTAACAGGGCAAGCCCAATTGTGGGTAGAAGCAAAGGAAACCACCGCTTCAAACTGAAAGCCCTTGAACATATAAGTATTTCACTGCATTTTTGAGTCTACATATATACAGTAGTCACTGACGCAAGAACTAAATACGTGGTCAAGATTCCCTTTGCATTGTGAAGATTAAGCACACCAATCTCTCAATGTCTATTGTGCGCAAAGGTATAGAGTGTGTTTTGGTTACATAAAACCCTTAAAATCCAGTTCAGTCAGTTCAAGTCACTGATCTACATGGAAGATGTGTTCTGCCTTTTATGACATGACAAATCAGCAACTCTGGTGGTCTGACAGGAACATTCTACAGCGCTAGGAGACCATTATTTAGCTTGGCAACCGCCTTATCGAATCAGCAAGCTGGGAAAAGTTAACCTTTCTCAGTTTCCTCTGCTGTCAAATCTGTCAGAGGGCAAGATGCTTCAGCTATCTGAGGGGTGTTTGTGAGTCACATGAAAGCTCCCTGCGAGCTGCTCACATCTCGCTTCTAAGAGGTTGACAGCTTCTTAGCAGTTTCATGGACTGCAGCATACTCCAACCAAACCACAGAATGTTGAATACCTTAAATATGAATATTCACTGTTTGCATGCCAACTTTAGTACCCCAAACAGGTGTTGCATGTCACCAGTAGCAATTTAATCCATTATAACTCAGATCCTATACCTATCTTCAGAAACCATTTAAGTGTGAATATATATTTTTTTCTCTGGCAGTTTAATCATACAGTTTAATACATTAATCATTATCTCATATGTGAGGCATCTACCAAACCTTTTGCAATGATGTTGTTCATTTAAATGAATGGTTTATTCATTAATCAAGTTTAATAGTTTGAAAAAAAAAACACATAAATATATCTCTTACAACATTTTCACAACATTTTCTGTAAGGGGTGTTTAGACCAAGACCTAAAATCCCAGCATGAGAAAAGCCCCTATTTCTGACCATGAACCAATGAGCTTGCTCTAGTGGTGACAGAACCAATGAGCTTGCTCTAGTGGTGACTTCTCACAAAACATCCGGTAAATCCAAAATGGCCTCATATATAGACATCACCTTTGTTTTCCCATTAACAGCCATACTGACTCCTACAACTCAGGCTTTGGTAAAAACTTAGACTGGAAGTGAAGAGCTCCAGGTATTAAAAGTTCTCTCCTAGTGATGATTCTCTCTCTCTCCCTCTCTCTCTCTCCCTCAAGTGGTTCCTTTCTAATCTGAGTGCGTAGAAACTTGGCATGCAGGCAGGTGGATCAAAGGAATGTGCAGGTGTGGGTGGCCCACTTGTGACTCAAGAGGCACCATTGTGTTTCTATTCTGGGAAGAAATGCAACGTAGACACATTTATTTTCTCAATTACAAATTAATCTTAGCTGAAATGAAGGTTAAATACATCTCAAGTCATTTAATAACCAATTTAGAGGTTCACATGGCTACACTTTCATTGCTTTTGATTGATATTTTCCCAAACTGTATTTTTTCTGTTATGTTATACCAAAATAATCTTTGTATGGAGAGTAACTTGGTAATAATTTGTATGGGTGTTGCAAATTTGATTCTAAGGAGAAAATCTCTGAGGTCCATCTTTGTGCCTTTTTAATTTCATTGCTACAAATATCTGTGAAGTTTTTAATGTCCTTTGGGGTTGAAGCATTCTTTAAAACAGCAAAATTGTTCCAGGATGCAATCATCAAATCTGTGTAACATAGTTTTTTAGGATAGTTCCTGTAAACTGGTAATGTGAGACATATAATTCAAAATGGTTGATTGATTGTTTGTTCTCCCCATATATGCTTAGAGCCTAATGTATGGGCCTGAATTTCATCCAATTGATGTCCTAAGTGAATAAAAGCACATTTGTTGGCTTACAGTAATGTTGCAGAGGAAAGTTGCTGACATCTAGCAGAAATAGAACTTTTGCCACTTAAAAAAAGTTGTGGAAATGCTAACGTAGCATAACAAATGACACTTAATCACGCAAAGCTCAGTGGTTTTGGCATCAGCGCGAGCTCATTGTCTTCCTGTTTTGTTTGAAAACCAGCAATGGACTGTTAATTTGATTTTAATTTTCAGGCATTCTGTGAGTGGCCGATACATCAAAACAGCCAATTATATGCAATGAAAAACTCTTAATTTATACACTGTTGTATACCCTGTTGACATTGATGAATGAAATTTATTTTGAATTAATACATAACATTTCTGAGGGAGCTGAATTACATATGAGAAACAATGTGGATCTGTCAAGTTTATTAACTAGCAGATCTAATGAATGAAATATCTGTGAAAAGGAGGTCAGAGAATTTTGTTTGTAGCTTTATGCATTATCATATTACAATGCTGACAGAAGGATCAATGGGTTCCAGTGAAACTGATCACAAGGCTGTTTAGACGAGTCAGCATAAGACAGCTTTTGATGTTGTCTGAAATCAAGCAGATAGATAAATCGACTGATGTCTGACCCTCCCTTGGAACCACAGATCAATATTGGCAGTGGTTACAAGTTTTCAGAATATTCAAAGTATGCACATTTACATACATATTTATATTGACATATACTGTCTATACTATTGAGTGGGCCTTTTATTTTAGAAACAAGAGGAGATAAATGCCACTGTATTGTGTGTGTGATCCGTACTTACCCATACACATCTCAGGACTCCTAGCTGCACCACAAACATATGTCTCCACCCTGAGAGCCAGCTGAAGGGCCCTATGTCAATTTTTATTAATGACTCCAGATTTCAGACAGTCTGTCTGGAATACTTTTCTAGTCTAGACTTCCTGCAATCTCAAAGGATTCCATCCGATTTCTACCTGTGGATATAGTTGGCTTAAGCGGTTTTTCATTTCACACATTCACTCTGTTGTGGGATTTGGTCGTAAATGGCAAATGACCTCTCTTATAAGTAAAACATATTCTCAGATGTTTAGCGGAGCCATAACACATTGGAGTGAAAAATGAGTCAGTCTCACATCTATGTGCCCATCAAGTGAGACAACAACCATCACATCTGCACATAAATGTGATAACTGTAGGGTATCAGCTCTGTGGGAGCAACGCTTTAAAAGATACCCGGGATATGGCTTTGAATCAGCAGAACTAGCTGGTCTGTCTTGCAGAGAGAGTTCAACCTGTGTAAGTGTATGTAGTGAGCTTAGATGCCAGTTTTTAACAGGTACAATTATTCGTACATTATACTATTTGGACAGCAGATTCTTTGGCGAAGTGTGAATTCCAATCACCTGGCTGTTTTCAGTGAATAAAGAATGGATAGTCACATTGAGAGAAATGAAGAAATGGGTCCAGTTTCAATATTGAATGATTAAAGTAATATAAGTGCCTAAAGGGATGCTGGGAAACACTGAGGCTGATTGGTTCATGCTTTTTCTTATTTTTTATGCAATAAAAACTTATAGTTGAGTTGATGAACGTTTAGAATGGTAATCTCATTTCAATAAAGTGAACTTCAGGTCATTTTAGAGAGAGAAGCACATGGTGCTGCAGAGACAGGCAGAAGTGTATATTTCAGAGAGCTGAGGTCTACGTATCAAATTCCATGATATTAATACTAAAGAACTGAATTTCAGATGGAACTTATTCTTCTCCTTATTGCTTTTTTGTTCAGTATTTCCAGAAATGCCATGAAACCTATCACTTTGAAACCCAAAAAGGAAGCAATGTTTGATATATGAATCAAATATTGGCCTTGATTCCACCAATTCCTTTCCTTTTTGACTGTCAAGTAATTGTCAAGTATACATTTTTCGATTAAAAACTTTTAAAGTTTTGTTGATGAGCTGTGACTGTGAAAAATATAAGTAAATTATGAGAAAAATTCAAGAAAAATGTTGATTGAATTCAAACCGTTGTGGTACTTACTGTGGATGCATTGTATAGCAAATGTGCATGTGTATTGCCTTTGACTTTGCCATGTAATGATGAATATCCTTGTTTACTAGCATCTTATGTAAATGACCCAGTAGCTGTTTTCTTCTGATGAAGCCTTGTTTACAGACTTGCGGTGGAGATAATACACTATTTTATGAACTACATTTCAGTCCCCGTCAGGAAAGTCTGGAATATGTTTTCCCAAGGTGATGTTTGGTTAAATAGGAGACTGATTTCTGCCAAACAATTTTGATTTAAAATAATATTATAATATTCAGTTATATTACTGGCTTAGTCATATTGTTGCTTGTTTTAATTGAATCCTCTTGCCCCCTCTCCTGTTAGAGTAAATACGCCTGTAAGATGGAAAGAAAAGCTTTGCTTGAAGTAGCTGAGTACTGAGTGAATATTTTCTAATTCAACTTTATTGCATAGTTAGACCCACTGCAATATCCCACTGGATAATATAGATTGAAAATAATATCTCAAGTTTAACATAATAATACAACAAATGTGGTCATTGTTTTACAGATACAATATTCTGGAATTGATCATGTAAACCTGTTTTTTTCAAGAACTTGAAATCCTTAATAAACATCTACCACCTATGTCAGTGTTGTCAAACTCAGGTCCTGGAGGGTCGCAGTGTGCAGGTTTTTGGTGTGTTTCAGCACTTCATTCATTCCAGAAAATCAATGATTGGTTATTAAGTGCACAAACCTGGTTTCCAAGGCCTTAAAGTAACTGCTGAACAAAAACCTGCAGACATTGCGGCCTTCCACGCCTGGAGTTGACACCCCCGATCTAAATCATGTTTGAAATGTGTTTGTGTATGTCTATGTATCTGTCAGTGTTTTATGAGAACTTAATACAATTTTTGTCTCATGTATGAAAAACATGCATGTGTTTTGTTCAGAAAATGCAAATGTATTTTTCCGTTTTGTGCCTTTCACTGCAGCACTGAGAGGTGCATTGGTGTATGTTGATATTTGATGTCACTCAGCACTTAATGAGCAATTAAAGAACCCACCACACCTCATTTCTTGAGTGTACACTAGTTGGGGAATTTAAGCCAAAAAAAAACAAAACAAACAAGAGTTTCTCCATGACCAAGAATGAGGACCACACTTTTGGAACATACCTCTCCTTGTCTAGGTGAAGATAATGTGCATGGAACTAAAATGGAATTTGAAATGCCTCTCACAAATCAGTTTAATAGAGGACTCCTTGCTGAAAGAGCAAGGTTTCCTTTTCAGACAACTTCTGAACAATGAAATCACTGGAATGAACATCATCAAAAATGATTTATACATATTTATCCATGTATTTAAGGGATCAAAGCTGTAAAAGAAGCACATATTTGACACAGTATTTGTATTACTCTTTTTACTCTAAGGGAAAATCTGTAGCTGGAATTAAGCAAACTTGCAAAATCCACTTTATAGGGAAAGCTGGATCTTAGACTGAAAAGATGTGATTGAGATTGCTCCATTGCACTGCTAAGAACCTCATGAATATCATAAAGCATAACATTTTGGGGCTCTGAGAATTTCTTAACCATGGCCAGCATTCAATGAAATAATCCTTACTGAGACCATATAAATGATGCAGGTTGTGTAGTCTGTGTTTGTAATGATTTTTTCTTTTTTGCTATTCGGGAGTTGCAAAAACCCTTATGTTTGTGGAATTTTAGCTTGTCAGAGCTGTTGCTGAACCATTCCTTGTGTTCCTCTCTAAACAGATATCTGTGATGGCCAGCTGATCTCAAGTCTCCCTCAGACCTCATTCAACAGCTCATCACAGTTGTCCACCATACATGGTCCTGGATTTGCCAAACTTAACCGAAGAGATGGTGAGTACACTGATGCATCATTATATACATTCGTCCATATGGTGTAAGAACATGTCAAGATATCTGCATTTAAATTTCCCAAATAGCTTTGAGCGCCCTGAAACTGGAAGATGCTTCTGACTGCCAATGTGTTTGCAAAGGTTTCCAATGTCCAAATACACTGAAGTGCCAATTTTTCATGGAGGTAGGCAGGTATCTACAGGTAGCTGGCACCAGATATGACAGTATGTTAGGGTAAAAGAAAAGGCTAATCTGCTAGGGTTGTCATGCACAGCATGGTCATGGTTGTATTGCGCCTTGCCCACTACTGAAAAGAATCTAGCAGAGCATTGATGAAATAGGCCAGTGAAGACTTTTCACGTTTGAGCAGTAAGAGATGGGCTACTAACAGCTAACAACTAACAGTGGAGCACAACAGGTATCTTAATCAAAGCAACCATCTGAGATGAGATCGAACAAACTATTTGGAGCAAAGCTCCACCACCAGCTAAATTGCAACAACCACAGAGAGTGCATTCAACACCTTGCTGAGTAGAAAACATTCAGGTGGCTCTTGGGGTGAAAGGGGGGTCACCTCACTATTAGGGTATACCTAATAAAATGGATTCTTGGTGTATGTAAAAACAATAATGAAATTTGACAAGCAAACTAAAACTTCAGGAAACCATTGCCATGGTTTTGGTCAGGCCCATTTTCATTCAGTCAATTCAGGAAATTAACTGAAATTTAATTAATGGCTTTAAAAGTGTCCTTAATGTTCTAAATGGATTTTCCATTCATTAAGTTAATTACAATTAATTCAGTCAATTGACAGAATTGAATTGATCAAAACTCTGGAAAAGATGGCAAACATTAGTCTAAAGAATCTGTCAGACTGACTAGGGAAATACTCTTACACTACTGAATGGGTCATTGTCATTTCAATACAATTACAATACAGAAATACTGCAAGTTTTTAAAATGTAAGTCATAAGTATGTATTTACTACTACAGTACATGTCAAGATGTAATTGTGAAGGCTACTCCTTAAAATTTTGCATTTATAATTCCTGCTTGTAATATACACTAGGGATATTATCTAAAACAGTAATAACATATATAGTTAACAAAAATTTGGACAAAGCAGTGAACTTATCTCAAGTGAAATCATGTGAAAAACATGACTACACACAGCTTAATGCTTTATAAATGAACAATGCTACACCAATAAATATGTTATAAATGTTCTATATCAGTGCACTTGACAACAGTTCAGTCACGCAATATTACTTGTCAGGACATAATTTAACTTTGGCATTTAACCCACTCATTTTATTTCATTGATTTATTATCCTGTGGCATGTACATTTTTGCATAGTAGGCAAACATACACCTTTGATGAGAGTGCTAGCAGCCATGACACCTGTCTACTTCCTGATGGCAGACTCTAAATGAGGCTTGGCTTTGTTTTCCCCTGAATGGGACACATTGTTGCTGAAGGAGATATCTGTGGTCCAGTATGGATCTTGTCTTCCATATGAACCAAATACGAGAAGGGTTCTCCAGTGACGTTATGATGATGTTTGATATTAAGGTAGACTATGGTCGTAATTCAATGCAACCAAATTTAAGACTGAACAGGCTCCCCCAGTGTTCTGGCCTTCCTGACTATGACTGTCTGTCATAGTCTGGTATTCCAAGTAATTATTCCCCAGGTTATTCAACTCAACAAATCCTCCAGCTGAAGCATGGTGACATTTTTAATTAAAAGTAATATTTGTGGCATGTGGGCTGCCATTCCGAATGCAGATTGAGGAGCCCCCTATCCCCACCCTGCTCAGCTTCATTGGGAAAGTTCTTTGAGCTCATGGGAAGAGATGAAAGGAGTTATATCAATGTAATGTAATTTACTGCAATACAGTTCTTGACTTGCAGGTCACAATGTTAGGGTTGTCACTTACTTAATATGCCACCCTACCATCCACATACTGCTCTACTCTTCTAACTTGTTCAGTGTTGTAATCACCTGCTGTGTCATCTTGTGCCATTTATAAAAAAATTTACGGCAAAATCTGCCACACAGATGTGTTGTGGTTTGCCCTAGAAATTAATCATTTCCATGGTGAAGGATAAGTTTTAAAGCTTTTTGCAAGACATTCTTTATATTGTTGCTGAGATGGCGTAATGAATTTAAAATGTTTGTGGGCTTACATCTCCTGTTGTGAAAAGCTTAAAAATATGACACATATAATGAATACCAAGTCAACAAAGCTCCTACACTATATGCTCTACTAATGAACCAAGGCAACTAAATTGTAAAAGACACTTCAGTTTCACATTCTATCCAGTTAATGATTGTTAAAGACATTTGCGGCCATTCTTCCATTCTTGGAGGTTGATTTATTGTTTCGTTTTCATTTACTGTGAGCACTGTTTTGCATTATTAATTGATATCTTTTCATGTGTGTTTTTTGACATAGCGTGAAAGTGCAGTGAGGGAGGACACTTTCACTGCAAGCACAATGGGTAATTCTTCATGTGCTCCTGTGAGCAGCTTCTTTTGGATATGAAACAGAGCGTTCCGTTAGACCAGTGCCATATTCTTTATTAGGTACAATTTTGGTTCATTTCGCATCATATGATAAACTTTTCTGTTTTGTGGATCTCTTTGTTCTCACTTATAATAAAGTGCAAAGACAGCTCCTGAAGGGACCACACATCCAAGCTGCTAAGCTGTCATTCCCGATTGCAGGAAAAAACGAATATGTTCTCACTCCACAGGAAGCTGTTGTTCCAGACTTCCTGTGTGTTGTTTACTCTGCATTTTTGAAATGCACTGCCATTCTGAAAGTTGCACTGTGAAACTCTGCAGGCAAAACTGAGTGATTTATTATATCCAGAGCAAGTTCCATCTGCAAACTGGTGTTGGTGCAAAACAGTGCCCGCTGTGGACAATCAGCAACGCATTTCCAAATGAAGAGCGGTTTATTCAGATAAAGTACATCTAGAAATATTAAATGTAATGCTATTTTCAAACTGCTTCGGTTTATCCTACAGCAGCATTCTCTCCCCTCTGCCACTCATATACATCATAATGAGAGGCAGGAAGGAGGTGTGCAGGAGAAAAATTCAATCGGAATATCCTTACGGCCCATGGGTTGTACACATTTGATTAATTTTCCTTCTGCTGATAAAAATGTATCACACAACACCTGGCAAGCAAGGACTGTTGGAGATTAGATATACTTGACAAGTAAATCACTCTAATACAAACACCAGGCTTATTGCACATGTTTATTTTAGGCCGACAAGAGATACAGGCTGAAATATTGAAGGATAGAGAAGAAAGACAGCATTCTTGTACAGACTTAGATTTGGCACCAGCAAACACCTCCAATGCTGGCTTATCAGTTCTAATAACAGAATCAAGTCTCCGCACAGTGGGAAAATATAAATTGCAAGGCTGTTTAGGTGATGGGATGGTGTGATAACATGAGGGATATGCAGGTGGAACTATCTGCTGTAACGTAATGATTATAAAAACCGTGCCGCAATGCCATTTTTTATATATATATACACACATACATAGGACAGTGTAAATCCTCTTTCTATACAGGGCTGGCTTTCACATTCATTGGCCAATTATACTGGTGCTTAACAGTTTGGTGAACCGTTTTTGCCTATTAATGATAATTATAACCAGATTGATGTATGTAACTGTGAGTCCTTCAGCTGCTTGACTGTGCTAGTTAGCTAGTTGGTGTTACTCAGTGTTTTACTGGCTCATGCGGATGTCAGTATACTGGGAGTTGACATACTGTAACTCCATCAGGCCATATGCAATAATAGTAACGACTAATCGGTGGGTATGCTGTACATCCCTAAATGTTTTGGTGGGTATGTTCCATATACTTACATATACCCTTGACTAACCCCAGGGACTATGATGCCTTTGTCTGAGGTATTCTGTTGATGTGAGGCAGACATGGTCTTTGATGCTACTTTGATTGAAGTAGAGCTAATGATTCTGAATCACCTAATCATTAGTAACACTCCTCTTGGACAAAGTCAGGCTAACAGGAACAGTACAGCTGCACAAAGAAATGCAGTTATTCCATAAATGTAATTTCCACAAAATTACAACTTTGTCAGTCAGTTTTGAAAGGAGTAAAAGGAATTGTTTAATCCTTTATTTAACCAGGTAGCGCCTCTTGAAAATTTCCTCTCAGTTTTGATAACAACCTGGCCATGGGGCTTCAGTTTTTATAATGGCTGAAATCAACTTGCTGGTATATCAGACATTTGAAAGACAACTGCTTTTCTGCAGACATACGAGCAACGCTAGCAAGAGCTAGTTGTTGTTCATTCTTGTACATATTTTCACTCACATTGGGTAGTTTAAACTGAGTTAGTGAGATAGCTTCTGTGAATAGTTAAAACTTAGATTTACATATATGAACAAAAAAAGGAAAGCTAAAAACCACAGCTCCATGTTTTCTGAAATAGTGACTGTTTGATATTTGAAGGGATCACATTCATAGAATTACTGCGCATATCAGAAGATGCCAGGTAAACTGGGACATTATGTAAAGTGGGACAGCTAAGGTTTGTGGTGGGCACTTCCTGCTTTTTGGAGAGCTAAACAAATCAATCACTGTTACTAAGTAGGAGCAGAACCACATGATGAAATTGAAAGCATTTCAGTTGTGTATCATTGTAGATGGGGCAAAGCTTCCACTTTGAAGATTCATGACAACCCATGATAAGCACATTGACAGCAATGGTCAATTACAAAGTTATAAATGAGTTATAAACAGCACGCTATAATGCATCTAGTGATCTGGCATAGATATGCATTAAAAGTATTTCAAATATGTTCAAAGATGTGTTTGGTTTTTTTCCATTTATGTCCCAGTTTACCAGACCACATTAGGTAAACTGGGACAGTATGTTTCAGCTAAAGTGGAACACTTAAGGAGTTAACAAAAAAGATATCTCACTTATTATCATTGAATTTTAAGGATGAGTTATGTTTCATATTTTGTATGCAATACCTGTTTTTCGTTTAGAATTACAATCCCAATCTAGACACTAATATCTCAATACTTTTGGAAAGCAGTGCAAATGGAGATTTTAACCTACAGTGTTCAATAATTCCATGTCAGGACATTAAAAATGTATGAGATTTTACTGTAACCCTTTGAACCCCTAAGACTGCCTGGAGACATTTGGACGTTTTTTTTCCTTAACTCGGGCTTTGTCCGTATGGCTAGGAGTTTCACCTCTGCAATGCTGGCACCTCTGCCACAGGGCTACAATTTCAGCCAACAATTTAATTTACTTAATTTAAATATTCATTCTGAATTGACTTTAACTGGTACTAATTAATTCCACAAAACAATGGCTCCAAAGAGAAAAGCAGGAAGGGGACTGATGGGAACAGGTGATTCAGAAGAGAAAAGGGCTCAGCCCGGAGGAAAGCAGGGCACTGATGACAGCAGAGGAATTAAGGGGTCCATTTTGGAGGACAGGAAGCAAGTACAGGCTGGCCATGTATCCCAGTTAATAGTATTAGTATGTGTTAGAATATCCCAGAATCAACGTTACATAGCAGAGTTTGGAACATCGTTTAAGGCTGCCAGACGTTTTTAAGAAGGAATGCCTTCCTGTCACTAGAAGCTGTGGTTGAGGTGGCTGAGTTAGTGAAACCTCTGCAGGAGAGCTTCTCCACTGAGGAAGGCCATAAGCATTCCAGTATGTAAGTGCCTGGAAGGTGGTTTAAGAGGTGGTAACCTCATGCTCTGAGGTAACGATGGCAGGTTGTGCTGGTGAATGCAGGTGAAGGCTAAGGTCCTCTCCTTATAATTTTCAGTGCCATAGTCTCCAAGGAGGTTAGCTGTTTGGGACATCAGTGAAACATCTTCTGTGAGAAATGAGTCCTGCAGTCTTTTTGTGGACGTTTTTCCTAAAAATGACGTAAGGCCACCTGTTCAGCTGCTGGATGGCCGCAGCCACCATGTTTTTGACCTCAAATTCCGCAGTCCGATTAAGGAGTGCCACATTCATGTCCCTCACCTCCCCACTCCCTCACTACCCCACTCCCTCACCTCCCCACTCCCTCACCACCCCACTCCCTCACCTCCCCACTCCCTCACACCCCACTCCCTCACCTCCTTCAGTCTGCAGACAAGGCATTATTCAAAAAATTTGAAACACAACTGCAATTTGGAGAGTTGACAACTTTCTAGTCTAGTGTGAAGAAGGAGCCCCCCTTCATAAGAACAATGGAGACATGGAATGATGACTACAGAGGGGCCCTGCGTGAGACAATGTTGGCCTTACCAGCACAGCTGGAAGGTCTGATAATGCTAAAGTCACTGGGGAAACCAGCCCCTAAGCTCTTTAAACCAGTAACACCTCTCATATATTTGTACTTGCATGTGCTTGGCCCAGGACTATTATCATAGTTGACATTGCCTTCCTTCATTGGCACAGGAAGTATCTGAATGGTGTTTCATTTGCAATGTGAAAAGAATTAACAAATAGTTATTAGTTAAAGTGGTAAACACTGGGAAAATAATAATAAAAAACAACAACAAATTCTCTCTCTGATTTTTAGAGATTAACCGTTCACTGCTGCTGAACACACTACCATTATTCTAGGTGAATTTTCATGTTTACAGATAAATGCCTGACAGTGCAAAGCGGTTTAAAAGTCATGACACCCTCTGATCCCCTACAATGCACCAGCAAATCCAGAACAAGATTGTCATGACTTTGAGTAATAAGTACATACAGCCTAAAATTGGACATATCATAATATTAAGCTACCACAGTATTTGCTTGGGGAACAGCTGTGAATCAAAGTTTAAATCAATATTTAATTTAAAAGTCTGTATGGGTAACTGAAACACACACACACACACACACACATATATATACATATATATATATATATATATATATATATATATATATATATATATATATATATATATACTATATATTGTATGTTCATACACAAAGACATGCCACAACTGACAAATTAAAAGATAAATTAATCATTAAAATTTTCTTGTAGTTATTAGATTTATAAAAAAGTTATGATCAGTAATGGATACAAGCCTTTGTACGCAAGTTACAAGTCATAATATTATTGTCTACCTTTCAGTTTTTTTGGGAAAGAAACCAATGTACATAAACTGATATATCATCATAATAAACCTGCATTTCAGAAATATCATAATACCATAATTCTAAAAGCATATTCGTCTGGAGATCTGAATGCAATTATTTTAAAATCCAATTTTGTTGACAGACTATTTCTCAGGTGCAGTGTCAGTTTTTTTCTGAATCTAATCAATAACAAGTTTCTGGTTAATCTTTTTTAACCAATCAATAATATTTTAATTCATTTGTTGTGTGGTGGGGTGTGTCATGCTGACTTCAGAAGTTGGGGTGGAAAGACTAAAACTTAAAGCGACTATTTCAAGTGAAAAACTGTGGAGTCTGTTACTCCTCTTGAGTGAAAAGACTATGGCTGTCCATTGCTTTGTCAGTGATTGCTACTCTTACATCAGTCATTGTTTATACTCTCTGTGAAATCTTAATCTTTGCAATTATTTCAAACCAACTGTTTTTAAAATGTTGTGTCATACTAAAACCAAACAGTGCTGTGGTTTAATTCAATCTGTCCCGCTCTTTGAAATTCAGATCTGCTCCATCCCTTGAAGCGTTTTGTGTTTCTTCTCTCCATCATAAGGCGCTGGCGGATGGTCCCCGCTGGAGTCTAACAAATACCAATGGCTTCAAATTGATTTTGGCCAAAGGACTGAGATAAGAGCTGTTGCCACACAGGGGAGATATGGAAGCTCAGACTGGGTTACCCGTTACCTTCTAATGTTCAGCGACTCGGGGAGGAACTGGAAACAGTATCGCCAGGAGGGAAGCACTTGGGTGAGTTCACAGCGTCTACAAGCGCTTAATGTCGGGTTATACGTATGAGTGTATGTATTTTCTGATTGCCCCCTGAGGATGAGACATTAACAGCAGTTTTATTTTATTTATGAAAACAACTGAGCTTATAAAATCACATGGGCATCTGTGATAGCATTGTGAATGGTTACAACAGACTACATATAATAATGGGATGTAGTGTTAAACTACAGTCGCAGTTTATAATCTCATAGGTTGCTGTACCTCTAAACTGTGTTATCTAAATATCCATCATATTTTAGTGTCACTATAAACCTTCATGCACTGAGATTTATAAACAGAACATAGTGGGTAGTTACCAAAAGATACTGATTTTCTTTCTTTTCCCTTCATAAACTGTGACACAGGCTAAAAGTTACCTGTTCCCAGTTCTGGTTATTACTGTGGTAATGTAATGAAATGTAGAATGTATAAAGGAATATAACCATGTTATTACCAACAAAATAGATTAGCTGATTATATCTCAAATTGGTGGAAGATTAAGAATGTTATGATAAGAGGTTTCACCATTTAGTAAATGCCAAACAAAAAGCATAACAAAATGGGGTTACCTAAAATAGATTCCACATGGAAGGGGGTTGAGTCTGTCATAAACTCAACCCAGCTTCCTTTTTTAGGCTACTTGAAACAATCCGCAGTTAAAAAAGTAAACAGTGACCATATTGCTGTGCACTTTCAAGGTAATGGCTAGCATTGCCTCTGTGATGGACCATAAAGCATTTACTGATGAGTGCACTTTGCACTCCAGTGTTGTGAGCTAACTGTTGACCACACATTCACATACCTGCTGTCATTGGCTGATTTAGTTTGATTGACAATTCATCGGAGCTAATCCTATCACATTGGTTTCTCTTCTGTCCACGGAACATCCCAATGTATAATTACACATTGTTCATTAATAAGGACATTACAATATAAATATATAAATATATAAAATAGACAGACACCAGGTAGTTTTATGTGTATACCCCAACATTACTGTTATTCTTGATTGTTCAAAGAGTTTTAATCCACTTTAATCACACTCATTGTCAGTCACACTTCAGAGAATTTGATGAATTTAAAATTCATCTTGATTACATTATGTGAATGCATTTGAATAATTCTAAAGTAAAGATTAATTATCATTTATGGTAATGCACTATGTACGGGGCAAAAGGCAGGGTTCACTTTTCAAAGGCTCCTATTTTTAGATATGCTGCTTGCATACAGATGGCATGCTAACATGCAGTGTCTTACCACACGACCAAACTCTTCCAAAGGCTTCCCACATCTTCCTGTAATGCTGCTGGGAGGAAGTGTCAATCATTCCAGCTTCTCTTCCACTTAAGTTAATACGGAAAAAAAAAGAAATTTTCATTCCACCTTAAAGGCAGTTAGTCCTAACAGGGATACAGCCGCCTTGCTGTGAAAGAGAGGGGCTGTCAAGCATGATGTTAGGAATTTGCATCTCGGCTCCAAGCATATTTTCAAGGGGCATATTAAGTAAATGAGATGCTTTCCGTGAACATTCTCAGCATGAAACAGCATAATTTGTACGAGCTTAACATTCCGCCTCACAAGAGAACTGACCCACTCAAAGACACTGAAGATGCTTTTAGCATGAATTATGCAAGAATGAGGGGGATTCTTTTTTCTAAAATGCAGTTAGGTGAGCAGGACCACATGATGGAGTACTATATAAGCAAGTGCTTTTTGACTGTCATAAAAAATAGTGGGGATATGGTTATAACGCTATAAAATTGCCTCTGCAAGTAATGGACACAATTAAAGAGTCATTACTTTAATAAGCAGAACGTAAGCTTACATAAGTTTAATCACATAGAAAAGTGCTACAGGCTTCTAGATATGAAATGGATACCTGTTTATTATGATGCCCCCTTAGTGTTTCTCATGGAGGTTAATTCTAATGTATTGCAGTCATAGAATCAAAGTTGGAGGTACTCCAGTTTCACACTGTTTTCCAGTTAATACAAAACAAATTAATATAGACATGCCAATAATTACAGTGCATAATTTACCTAAATCTATTTTTAACCAAATTATTCAAATATATCTATACAGTATTATGTACAGTATTATTAATTTGATATCCTGTCTACATAAAACATTTAACTGTGTTTGATAAATATTAGTGTCCTTTTATATGGCTCCTAGGTGCCAGGGGGTTGATACCATATAGATGTAGACAGATGTAGAGTTATGAAATGAACATGCATACATTAAGACACATTTCAATTTTAGCTGTATGTAAATGAACGTCATTTTGTAATCCATAGATAAACAGAAATTATGCCATGTATTAAAAACCATAATTTTCATATTACTCATTTGCAGATGGAACAGATGTGCAATGTAAGAATGATAATAATAGGACAGTAAATACAGCTCTAACTCTGTTGAGCTGACACCATTTTATAGCCTTTTTCTTTGTATTCAAACAAGGAACTCCTCGGGATGTTAATCTGTTGCAATTAATCGTTTTCAATCAGGTGCACCACCTGTTAAGACAATTATAAGGTAATACTGATGGGAAACCAGTGTGAATTACAGTATCATTTGTTTAAAATATTGTCTTCATGTAGAAGTACTATGAACAATAATGATTATGGAGTTGTGTAGTCTGCTTGACTCTGAAAAACATCTTCTATTAGCTCAATGCAGGTTAAGCACCACAGCTGTGTCATAACTACACAGTTATTATTATTATATATATGAAATTATTATACATATATTCTTGGCCTTTATGTAGAAAGTGGCCAGACTCTGAAAGTGTATATATATTCTGAAACTGTATCAGAAGACAAAGAGAATTATGATAAGTCAGTATCTGGAACCATAAGGCTGAATACTGTAACATGTTGTTGGTTTTTGGTAAGCCATATGCTTATTGAAGGTTCACAACCAAAAATGCAAAGTTTGTTGTGGGAAAACCCTTGGCAACTAGAAGGGCTGTACCAAAGCTGTAAATATTGTGAAAATGATCTTCACCAATCAGAACCTCACAAACATACAAAGTTTCAAAGTACTGTACCTGTGGTCAAAGATTAGTGCTCTGTGCTTCTTACAGTAAATGGCCGTGAAGACCTATTCAGTATCTAAAATGAAGCTAAATTTACCTTTTTATAGCACCATCCTTTGTAAACCATTTCCCCCAAGAACTTGCATTTGAATTATTCTCTTCCCAGCATATTTTACACCAGTTTGCAGCCTTCTTAAAATGACATGTTTTAAAATAAACTTTTTAAAAATGCTTGTTATTACCTAGCAGTGTCACCTGTTCTGGTCTTTTTTATCTTCAGTCTATCACATCCTCTCCCTCTTGTCACATGCTGCTAGACGACACTGATTTTAAATAGGAGACAGTGTAGGTACTCCAGCATCTTCAGTTTAGGTAATTGCTAATCGGCATTATTTAATCAATAGTGCTGATGCCAATCAAGCCTATTATTTAAGCCTATTGCTCAGCCCATAGTTCTTCTACACTCGATCTTTATTTTTTCTCAAACACATGCAAACCATTCAAGTAACTATCCTAACCATCCATCCCAACCTTTTCATACTCTCCGTAAGGTATTTTAATCTCTTTGTACCTTATTGGGAAACAAATACCTTATTTCTTGTACCCATTTGAGCAAAATATTCCACACATCTAAATGTTATCAAGGTACATTATGTTTACTTCTCTGGTTATGTTTAATTCTATGTTTAATCATTGATTCAAGAGTAAGAAATGTTGATGATCATTTCAATATGGTAAGTTTACAATGCAAGACAGACTTTGGTGTTTGGTTTGAGTGCAAAAATGCCCCATATTTATGCCACATAAGAGAATAAGATTGAGAGGCATCATGTGAGCTTTGGCTATGGCTGTCTAATGAAGAGTTAAACTCTGATGCAAGTCATTACAGACATTTCTGAAGAAAATACTAATTAATTTCATACTCCGGATATATTTATGAAATGCTAAATAGGGATTTGAAAGCAGTTGGTGGTCTGTTTTCAGCAGTGCCATGGCCAGCTGGGTTCAGAAATTAAAGTCACTTACTGTGAAGTTCATGAGGAGAAAAGAGGAAAATTGTGTTGCAAATTGTGTTTGCATATTAAGTCAGCCCCACAATCAAGCATTAGCCAAATGTATACATAGACTCAAAGGTTTCAATCAGCTGGCTAATGCTGTCAAACCCTGATTCAACCTAATTGGAACATGTGCCCTCCCTATACAAAATTAAATGTGTCATGCTTACAAATGTATATTTACTCATGTTAATAAAGTAACTGTGTTCATTTCAGCAAATGCCGAACTAATCAGCACTTACCAATTTTTATTCAATTTTAACTTCTCTTGTACTAATGTTTGTGAATTCCCATTTATTTTCATTGGCAATGGATTTTCCTCTGTCAGTCTGGACACAAAATACCACAAGTTATCCTCAAAGATGCAATTTTTTATTTACTATGCAGTCCACAATACCTGAGGTGTGGAGTTATTGTACCAGAGGAAGCATACTTTAGGCCCAGTTGGCAATATCTGTATACTTACTAAAGGATAGGAATATCAATATCCATGACAAATTTACAATAACACAAATATGTTTTGGGTCTTGCAGGGTTTTACTGGAAACTCAAATGCAGACAGTGTAGTCCAATACAGACTACAGCACCCTGTGATAGCACGGTTTCTACGATTTTCTCCTCTTCAGTGGAATTCAAATGGAAGGATTGGCCTGAGGGTTGAGATCTATGGCTGCTCATACAGTAAGTACAGATTAGGATACCTCTGACCGGCAGCCAGCTGCTGAGCTACTAATGCATTTTATCCCTTCATTTTTTACCTCCCAACTGTACAATAACATGGTCAGCATACTACAGAACAGTGACACATAATCACATAGCAAACAGAAATTATGTACAGATACATGCATATGCATAAGCCAAGAGTGGCAGCACAGATCTGATATAATATACTACCCTACTGCACCTTGTTTTGTTTTTTTTTTTTCTCAGCTCATATATTTTGTATGATGACTGGATAATGCATTGGTATTATTTAGTCTTCTCTTTTGTTGATTTCCCCACCTGCAGTACATTACCATCCCGCTGCAACTCCAATACATACATTTTCATACAACACTATAATGCGGTCTAAAAAATCATAATACATGTCACTTGATACAGAACACAATTCACTTTTATGGGGTTTAAGAATGAATTATTCATAAATATGCACATTAACCCAGTGGGGGTGGTTTGTTGTGGGGAATTGCTCAGACTAGCTAATGAGGAAAACGTATGCGCAGTACAGCTGCATAATCTATGCTGAGAGACACTGTATGATGACATGATTGCAGTGCCCAACCTGGGATCTTCATTTCCTTGAAGGAGTGCATACAACATCCTTCCAGCATTAGAATGCCAATATTATGCTATCCATGTTAATGGTACCATGTCCTGTGATCACTTGTCTTCTATATTTAATCGACGGGCCACAGAACTGTGCGTAAAGAATCTGTCCGTTGTACCCAATTCATTTTAGGAGTTTTAAAGTGCAATGACCTTGAAGTATTGCTCCAAGTGCAGATATTTCATTGGATTTTTTCCCTTCAGTTGCCAACTCATAAAACTGCATCACGATACACATTGACCTCCATAGTCCATACCTGCAGTGTAAGCACAAAACGTAAAAGAATAGCAAAAAGTCGTGCTTCCATTAAATTCAACAAATGGACACAGAATGCCACGGCATACAAGAAACACAATGTACTGAAAATTGCTAATTATGCAAATCACAGAGAAATTAAATACTGCATGAGTGCTAGATTACAGTGGTTTGAAATATCTTTTGCTCTGGAATTATGAACCTGTATGCGTGATACGCCCCGGCAGTTTCTAATAAACAAAATAAAATGTATAATATGGTATTTCAGAATGGATGCATTTTCTCATATTGTATACTAATTTATTCATACATGCTTATTTTTGCTTGGATATGTGGAGACATATGCATTTCCACTGCTGATTATTTGTGGAAAAAGTAGGACTTGCTTTGCCTTATGGAGTTTTTACTTGTAATATGTTGTTTACAGAGTCTGATGTGGCAAGTTTTGATGGCAGCAGCTCATTGCTCTACAGGTTCAGTCAAAAGGCAAGTCAAACAGCCAAAGATGTTATTTCCATGAGGTTCAAAACCCTACAGACCTCCGGAATCATCCTACATGGCCAAGGACAGCATGGAGACAGCTTAATGCTGGAGTTACATGCGGGAAAACTTCTCCTAAAAATAGGTATCCCATTTTAACACATTTAACCCATTTCCTTAGAATGTAAACTGTATGCATATCGCATGGGGTCCGCTGTATTTCATGTTATCTATGGGGGGTGTCTATGGGAAATGAATGCTCATTTCGCTGTTGATGAATAATGAAACATTACATGAAAATTATGCCCTCAATGCATTTATTCATTCATTTATTGACACATTTTTGATGTGTGCATGTGTGTGTATGTGTGTGTGTGTGTGTGTGTGTGTATGTGTGTGTGTGTGTGTGTGTGTGTGTGTGTGTGTGTGTGTGTGTGTATGTGTGTGTGCATGTGCTTCTTTATTATGTATTTAAGATTGTTTTCAGCAGTTCCTAAATCATCCATAATTGATATCTCTGTTTCCTTGGAATGTGTAAACTAAAGTAAAAATTCTGTATTACTTATTCATGCTCTCATAATTTCTGGCTGTGGGGTTTAAGGTAACAACGCTAGATGAACAAACAGTATTTTATTCTGTATATTAGTCTCTAATAATTCTTAATTAGTGATTTACATGTTAACAAACTCCTTAATAGTAAATCACTTTTTGTGACAACTGCAAGATGTGATTAACATTAATGCAGCTCATACTAATGACAGCTCCACAAGATGAGAGCACTCATGCAGCGATATTAAATAATGTACCATTTACATAAATCACTTAAACTGTACTAACACTTCAACAGAAACGGAGCATATTCTGCAATAAACATCATTGAATCTGCTATCAAACATCTAGCTGTTAGTTTATGTGCCTGAAGCCTGTATTCCTTTATTATTTTATATCTATAACAAAAGGTTTTTCTTTTTATGATTTTGTAAAAGCGGTGTCTGCTGTCAGTTATTAGGCTGTTGAATTTTTTTAAAGACTGTTTCGTAATTGAACCGATACGGACCCAGTACCATAATGATGTCCTGAATGACGGAGGGAGAGCTACAAATCCATGGCCTGAGAGCATGGCCATCAGTGACCAAACAATTTAACGACATACACGTCCATTTACCTAAAATCTATGTCTCCATCGGGGCCTGTATTTCTATTTTAGTGAGCGTTGGGGCTGTGATAAAAATAAAAAAATCTCACAAGGTAGGTATGCCATGTCTTGATGCCTGAGAAATGAAATTGAGAAATACTGGTGATAAATTTAATGTGAGATACAGGAGAGGAACTTTTTTCAGTGTGAGCTTAGCTCATGCAATTTTAATGTTAAAAGTCATCCTACTTTTGGAACCAAAAAAGAAAATTCAGAGGCTAAATATATGAGCAAAATAATCAAGAACTGAGAGAAGATATGACAGGCCACCAAAGAACTGCTGAAATACATAATGCTTTCACCTCTGCGGTCTTTGCCTTTAAACATCTTGTGTTGTCATCAGGTGAGTACAAGAAAATAGCTCTCAGTGGAGTAATGCACTCCATGGTTGAACTTTGACCTTACCAGTGTTGACTGGGGCTGAGAATCCTCTGGGGCAAAATATAATTGGCCACATGGTTGCTAAGGGAGCGAGGTTTCCAGTCAGTAGAGCAGCTGCCAGAGGACATTATAGGTATGGGAGTTGCATGCAATTTACAACTGGGAATTCCAAACTGGGCTAAAAAAGGAAAGCTGGGATAAAACCAAGGATCTATGGCTCATCTTAATGCTTTGGGGTCATCTTCATATTTTGTTGTGTAATTACAAGCTTCTGAGATGATAAATAAACTGATTGAAAGCAACATTCAACTTTTGAATGTTCCACCTATATAAAATCAGAAAATGTTCAGTATCAGCATAAAATAATTGGTAGACAAGGTGTAAGTAAAAAGTGAATATGAGGACTGGGGCACATTCATAGGGTTTGCTTTCGGTATGTACTGGGAGCCAAAGTTATCAAGCATTTCCGCCTCAAGAAACAAGCAATTTCCAATCTGTGTGAAATGTTTTAAGGGATTGGGGAGGGCTGCTATGGCCATAGGCTTGTGGTCCCGGTGGTTAAGAAGCCCAACTGAAGATAACAAATACATTTAATGTTTACAGTAGAGCCCTCATGCTACAGATCCAGTGCCCAAGGGCTAATACATTTGATAGGTCTGTGGATGGAAACAGATGGAATCCCCTAAAGCTTGCTCTGTGTGTTTCACAGTATTAATCTCTTTTGAACACACACAACCATTAACATTGTCTTAACACCATGCATGGAACAAGGGAACGGAGTGCACTATCTTCACCATCTCTCTTTTAATGCATCTGGTGGTGTAAAAACTCTCCTAAACAGTGTTCTGTGTGAATTACAGTTTCATATTTGCCAATTAAAGTATTTTTTTTCTTTATGTAATGTTGCTTGAATGTTTTTTTTTTCAGGGAAATTAAAGTCATTTGCTGCAGTGGGTTCGTTGGTGACTCTGGGCAGTCTGTTGGATGATCACCACTGGCATTATGTGGCTATCGAGCGCATTGAAAGACACGTCAATTTCACCGTGGACGCGATCACGCGCCAGTTCGAAATCAAGGGAGACTTCAGTCATTTCCATACAAGCAATGAGGTGTGTTGTTTTCGGCAAGTTCCAGAATGCTTACCATTTCTACCAACAGAGTGCTTTCATGCCTCATAAACACACGGATAGCAGGTAGACACATGAATACACAAATAGCATGCACTGGGTATGCATTGAATGCAAACAACAATGCACCAATGCACATGATGCACATGCACATATACTCACCCTCATTCCACCACACACATGCATGCACATATACTCACCCTCATTCCACCACACACATGCATGCACATATACTCACCCTCATTCCACCACACACATGCATGCACATATACTCACCCTCATTCCACCACGCTCACACATGCACATATACTCACCCTCATTCCACCACACATATGCATGCACATATACTCACCCTCATTCCACCCACACACATGCATGCACATATACTCACCCTCATTCCACCACACACATGCATGCACATATACTCACCCTCATTCCACCACACACATGCATGCATGCAAACATACTACTCTAAAATATACCAATTTTGATATAACTTGCAAGATAAATGTTGCTTACAATATGAGTTTATTTTGTTCATTTAATGTTAAAGTTGGAGCTCATAAATGAATTTGTACAACTTTTTTAAACACAGTTTAATATGGCTATAAAATATATAAAAATAGTTTGTAAAGCTGTTATTAACTGGTAACTAGTAACACTAATGTTAAGGACAGTTTAGGACTTGGTTATCAGAATTGCCACCATGAGACCAGGATTAGCTGTTACCACCTTGCTCTGTTTCTAATCCTACTTTGTAATGCAGAAAATTTTGCCCTTGGGAAATTTAACATTGTTATGATGTTCTTCCACAAGCTCAGCTTTGGAGGTGCCCTGGACTATCGCAATTTAGGAACATTTTCCAGGAGAAATTTCCATGGGTGTCTGGAGAACGTGCTCTACGATAATGTCAATGTCATAGACCATGCTAAACGGAGTGATCAGGTGTCCATCAGGGTAAGTTTCCACTGTAACTACAGTTCATGTATGCTTGTCTGGTTTGACACCATATACAGGGGATGCGGGATAGATGCAGTTTTGTCTATCTGTTCTTCATTTGAATTCTTAGTAATGTACACATTAAGGGATCATTTTAGAACATAATTGAACTTCCATGAGTACAGAATATGGTTTAGGAAAGTCATGCTTTTTCTTGGTTTTCTTCGAAACTGCTTTACCTACCCAGACAATGAATATTACTGAACTTTGGGGAGCATGGTGAAAGCTCACCTGTCTGGCTTTTCAAGGATGATTAAACCTAGAAGATCCTTAATGATTCTTGGAATAAAATCCAATCATGACCAGCTGTGCAGTCTAAGACACCACATCTCAAATGAGAACTCCCATTGTCTCAGTGAGATATTTCATTTAAAGATAATTAGGAACTGAACGCTTATACATCCCCAAAATAAGGAGCTGTTAAAAAGCCCTTTGCAGAGATCTAATTAACACATTTGCTCTTAAACTGTCGGTGCTGTCTTTTTTTGTCAGAGGGATGATGAGGAACGTGCTGTAACCAAGAATGTCGATATCAGCTTTGAAACAGTGGAAAATAACCCTGGGAAAGTTTGTCTGTTTGGACTCACACCAGATGTAGAGCACTACAAATTCTTAAATGCAATATGATATAATTATATATTTTCCCATTAGTGGAGGCTGGTGCTTCCAATGTATGAGGAGTGGGAGTCGGAGTTAAAACATGTTTACCATTACCTAAAGATGACAACGGTCCAGGCAACATGCATTCTGATAGTTTTGGACTAACTGCTGAACAGATGCAGATACTTAGCAGTTCACCACTGTACTCCTACTCTCTGTGTTGTCTGCCTTTTCCTCACCGCCTTCTTGCTTCTCATACAGGAAATTGCTTGCAGAGCACTGTAGTGGAGTGAAAAGATTTATTGTAGTATACATTGCTGTGAAGTGCTTATTTTTTAAGCCGAAAAAGAACAACCCACAGTTTTTTAGAGAAGAGTTGGCTTAAGTTAACCAAACTACAATATCCAAATTCTGTGCCAGAAATACAAATGTGTCTTTCACACAATACCTTGAAGAGTGTAACAAAATGTGGGCCTTATCGGTCATTGTTTCATATTTTAACCAGACTGATTGGTCTCAGGATTAAACTGAAATGAGCTTCAACCTTGTAAAATATATTTTTTTCCCACAAAGCTGATTATTATAGCTATTATAATACTAATTCCTCAGTAAAGTGGACTTGAGCCGTAGTGGATGCTTTAATAGTCTGTACCCCCCTCCTTCCCCCCTGCTTCCTTAGGGGAGCCAAATCTAATTTGACTCTTAATTCACTTGTTGAGGTGACAGGCGTTGGTGTGCATGTTTTAACAGGGGAACGTAACCTTTGCTTGTGCTGAGCCCCCAAACGTCCCTGTGACATTCATGGGCGCTAAGAGCTACCTTCAGTTACCTGGAAAACTGGACAGAGACGGGCTGTCGGTCAGCCTGCAGTTCAGAACATGGAACAGAGAGGGACTGCTAATGACTGCTGGACTGCACCAGGACACCGGGACGCTGTGGCTCTACATCACCCAGGATAAAATCAGGTTACAAATAATCAAGTCTGTGAGGATTCTGGCAGACCTCACAGCAGGTAATATCATCCTTACAAAACCACTGAATCAACACTGCAGAGGACATATGCCTGAATGTCTTTAATACATTCAAGCTTTTTAAAATATTCAGATATTCTGTGCCTTATATTCTAAAATAGCATGTTTCTTTGATTGCTCTTTGAAATGGCAAAAAGGAAGGTTATTGAAATCGGCGAAAATTATATACTGCATTGTATTTCGTCTGAAGATGTTGTTTCGGAATTCAAAATGCTCCTTCATTTGTACGTAAAACACAAACCAAAGGTATTTGTTAGTACAGACATTTCCATTTCCCATTTATAAAACTGCATGACTTTCTTTGAATGAATGAATTTTTGTTTTGATTAAATTTAAATTAGACATATAGTTTATCGATACATGGATTGTGGTGGGCTGTGCCACCCTGCAGCATGTAATTGGCCAGAGGGTTGCCTAGGGAAGAGGAGATCATTCAGAATACTCCCTACCTTATTTGTCAGGAGGCACCCCTATGATTGGTGTCAGTAGATGTGAAGAAGCATGCACCAGTACTGTGAGGCTTTGCAACACAAATGACCGGACATAATACATTCCAGAAATAAGATGTTAAAATGCAAACTTTTCCTTGCATTATTTACAAGTGCTTAAGAAGCTTTTACAATTACGAAACAATCTGCAATGGAAGTGGATGATAATTATTAAAAAACTAAGACAATCTGACAGGGAACAATCCAAGTCAACCTTTCATGTCATTTTCCGCTGACCCATCAACATGTATATTTGTGCGTAATACTTTACCCTTATAAGCTCTCCAAATCCTTTCCTTTTATAATTTATGTATGAGTGCAACAGAATTTTTTTCTTTAAAAAAGTTGTACTGAAGTGATGTATTATTAAAGGTATCTCAGTGGCTATGGTGAAACTGTAAATATTTAAAGACAGCATGTTGGTTCTCTGTTCACAGGCTCTAGCTTAAACGATGGCCAGTGGCATTCTGTGGATGTTAATGTGGTGAGGGACCTGGTGCGGATGACCGTGGACAGAGAGAAACCATATGTTGCACATACCAGTTCCCCCTTTCATGTTCCTGATGGAAGTTATTACTTTTTTGGTGGTGAGTGTGTAGCCAACCTTTCTATTTCTATTTCTATATGTTTCATAGATTAGCTTGTAATGAGGCAGAATATGAGAATTTTGAATTAAAGAAGAACTTTTGTATTGTTCGCATTTGAACTTTTCATGCGTAGTATCCCATGTCTACACATTGACCGTTTCATGCGTAGTATCCCATGTCTACACATTGACCGTTTGATGCATAGTACCCCATGTCTACACATTGACCGTTTCATGGGTAGTATCCCATGTCTACACATTGACCGTTTGATGCGTAGTATCCCATGTCTACACATTGACCGTTTGATGCGTAGTATCCAAATGTCTACACATTGACCGTTTCATGCGTAGTATCCCATGTCTACACATTGACCGTTTGATGCGTAGTATCCCATGTCTACACATTGACCGTTTCATGCGTAGTATCCCATGTCTACACATTGACCGTTTGATGCGTAGTATCCCATGTCTACACATTGACCGTTTCATGCGTAGTATCCCATGTCTACACATTGACCGTTTGATGCGTAGTATCCCATGTCTACACATTGACCGTTTCATGCGTAGTATCCCATGTCTACACATTGACCGTTTGATTCGTATTATCCCATGTCTACACATTGACCGTTTCATGCGTAGTATCCCATGTCTACACATTGACCGTTTGATGCGTAGTATCCCATGTCTACACATTGACCGTTTGATGCGTAGTATCCCATGTCTACACATTGACCATCGTAGTATCCATGTCTACACATTGACCATTTGATGCGTAGTATCCCATGTCTACACATTGGCCGTTTCATCGTAGTATCCATGTCTACACATTGACCGTTTGATGCGTAGTATCCCATGTCTACACATTGACCGTTTGATCGTAGTATCCCATGTCTATCCGTAGTATCCCATGTCTACATTGACCGTTTGATGCGTAGTATCCATGTCTACACATTGACCGTTTCATGCGTAGTATCCCATGTCTACACATTGACCGTTTGATTGTCTACATTGACCGTAGTACCCCATGTCTACACATTGACCGTTTGATGCGTAGTATCCCATGTCTACACATTGACCGTTTGATGCGTAGTATCCATGTCTACACATTGACCGTTTGATGCGTAGTATCCCATGTCTACACATTGACCGTTTGATGCATAGTACCCCATGTCTACACATTGACCGTTTCATGCGTAGTATCCCATGTCTACACATTGACCGTTTGATGCATAGTACCCCATGTCTACACATTGACCGTTTCATGCGTAGTATCCCATGTCTACACATTGACCGTTTGATCGTGGTATTGTCTACATTGACCGTTTCATGCGTAGTATCCCATGTCTACACATTGACCGTTTCATGCGTAGTATCCCATATCTACACATTGACCGTTTGATCGTAGTATCCCATGTCTACACATTGACCGTTTCATCGTAGTATCCCATGTCTACACATTGACCGTTTGATGCGTAGTATCCATGTCTACACATTGACGTTTCATCGTAGTATCCCATCCCATGTCCATGTCTACACATTGACGTTTGATCGTAGTATCCCATGTCACATTGACCGTTTCGGGTATCCCATGTCTACACATTGACCGTTTGATGCGTAGTATCCCATGTCTACACATTGACCGTTTCATGCGTAGTACCAAATGTCTACACATTGACCGCTTGATGCGTAGTATCCCAAATGTCTACACATTGACGTTTGATCGTAGTATCCCATGTCTACACATTGGACCGTTTGATGCGTAGTATCCCATGTCTACATTGACCGTTTCATGCGTAGTAGTACCCCATGTCTACACATTGACCATTTGATGCGTAGTTTGATGCGTAGTATCCCATGTCTACACATTGTCTACACATTGACCGTTTCATGCGTAGTATCCCATGTCTACACATTGACCGTTTGATGTGGGTAGTATCCCATGTCTACACATTGACCGCTTGATGCATAGTATCCCATGTCTACACATTGACCGTTTCATGCGTAGTATCCCATGTCTACATTGACGTTTGATTGTACCCCATGTCTACACATTGACCGTTTCATGCGTAGTATCCCATGTCTACACATTGACCGTTTGATGCGTAGTATCCCATGTCTACATTGACCATTGACCATGTCTACATTGACCGTTTGCGTAGTATCCCATGTCTACACATTGACCGTTTCATGCGTAGTATCCCATGTCTACACATTGACCGTTTGATGCGTAGTATCCCATGTCTACACATTGACCGTTTGATGCGTAGTATCCCATGTCTACACATTGACCGTTTCATGCGTAGTATCCCATGTCTACACATTGACCGTCTACACATTGACCGTTTGATGCGTAGTATCATGTCTACACATTGACCGTTTGATGCGTAGTATCCCATGTCTACACATTGTTTGATCGTAGTATCCCATATCTACACATTGACCGTTTGATGCGTAGTATCCCATGTCTACACATTGACCGTTTGTACCGCTTGATGCGTAGTACCCCATGTCTACACATTGACCGCTGATGCGTGGGGTATCCCATGTCTACATTACTGACCGCTTGATGCGTAGTATCCCATGTCTACACATTGACCGCTTGATGCGTAGTATCCCATGTCTACACATTGACCGTTTGATGCGTAGTATCCCATGTCTACATTGACCGTTTCATGCGTGTATCCCATGTCTACACATGCGTTTCAGTATCCATGTCTACACATTGACCGCTTGATGCGTAGTATCCCATGTCTACATTGACCGTTTCACGTAGTATCCCATGTCTACACATTGACCGTTTCATGCGTAGTATCCCATGTCTACACATTGACCGTTTCATGCGTAGTATCCCATGTCTACACATTGACCGTTTCATGCGTAGTATCCCATGTCTACACATTGACCGTTTCATGCGTAGTATCCCATGTCTACACATTGACCGTTTCATGCGTAGTATCCCATGTCTACACATTGACCGTTTGATGCGTAGTATCCATGTCTACACATTGACCGTTTCATGCGTAGTATCCCATGTCTACACATTGACCGTTTCATACGTAGTATCCCATGTCTACACATTGACCGTTTCATGCGTAGTATCCCATGTCTACACATTGACCGTTTCATGCGTAGTATCCCATGTCTACACATTTGACCATGTCTTCATGCGTAGTATCCCATGTCTACACATTGACCGTTTCATACGTAGTATCCCATGTCTACACATTGACCGTTTCATGTGAGTATCCCATGTCTACACATTGACCGTTTCATGCGTAGTATCCCATGTCTACACATTGACGTTTCATGCGTAGTATCCATGTCTACACATTGACCGTTTCATGCGTAGTATCCCATGTCTACACATTGACCGTTTCATGCGTAGTATCCCATGTCTACACATTGACCGTTTCATGCGTAGTATCCCATGTCTACACATTGACGTAGTATCCCATGTCTACACATTGACCGTTTCATGCGTAGTATCCCATGTCGTTTCACGTAGTACATGTCTACACATTGACCGTTTCATGCGTAGTATCCCATGTCTACACATTGACCGTTTCATGCGTAGTATCCCATGTCTACACATTGACCGTTTCCTATCATGTGTAGTCCCATGTCTCATTGACCGTTTCACGTAGTATCCCATGTCTACACATTGACCGTTTCATACGTAGTATCCCATGTCTACACATTGACCGTTTCATACGTAGTATCCCATGTCTACACATTGACCGTTTCATGCGTAGTATCCCATGTCTACACATTGACCATTTCATGCGTAGTATCCCATGTCTACACATTGACCGTTTCATACGTAGTATCCCATGTCTACACATTGACCGTTTCATACGTAGTATCCCATGTCTACACATTGATGGAATCTGCAGATGGTCATGAGTGGATAATGTGAATCAAGTTTGTTTCATATTTGTGAAGGTTTAATATTTTAGTTAACACAGTTACTGGCTAAACACAATGCTGGGAAAACAGTTTATTAGATGTTTAGAAAACCACCCCTGTTTATCTGAAATGTATTTTAAGAGACAACATACTGTGAAAGAAAACAGTTGGCAACAGAGAATAATAAGCCATAAAATCACCGAGCGCACCTGAGAGCCATTCCATAAATCTCTAAGGTATAATGAATATGATTCTCTGAAAGATGTCCCCATTATAAATGGATTTCATCCCAATTCCCTGTCCTCATTTGGAGAATACAACCCATAAAGTGATGTAAAATGTTTTTATTCAGTATGTCAATATTGCACTAAATTGCTCTTAGACTTGGGAAGGCAGTTTTCAGCTCAGTCTCTCTGCCATTAAAGAAAAAAATATTACTGTCATAAGGAATGTTTTTTTGTGTGAAGCATTTTTTTCTCCCCAGTTTGGAACCTTCCCATTGCGCCTCTCCTGTGACTGCAGTTCCACACCAACCTGTGCACTCAGCTGCAAGTCAGCAACTATTTCACACATCATGGCTCAGGCAACATAGCTGGAAAACACATTCAGACCCAACTGGAGGTGGATCCCTCACTGATAATAGCTGGTTGCCTGTGGGTGTCTGGTATCTGACCAGAGGAACTAATGATTAACTTAAACCCCCCTACCAGCAGGGGGCTCGTGGTTTGTCCATCACTGCGGACTTACAATCACACTTTATTTGAAATGAAACTCACCCTACCACTAGGGTGTTGATGTTATATCCCATGACTCTGGACCTTTAGTTGAACTTTGCTCTAGATTGCAATGCATTGCTATGCAGCCAAGCTTGCACTCCAGAATAGTGCCAAACAACCACTTTGGGGCTTTCAAACAGGTTTTCTCAGGTGTTTTGCATGATGCTATTGCATTGTTGACTGGTGATGGTTGACTATGGTTGTCTTTTGGTTCACAGGTTGCCCTGACCAACCACACAACCCAGAATGCCAAAACCCCTATGGTATTTTCCAGGGCTGCATGCGGCTCGTCCACATTGGCAGCAGTGTTGTAGATTTAACCAAAGTGCAACGGAATATTATTGGAAATTTCAGCGACTTGCAATTGGACACTTGTGGGATCATCGATAGGTCAGTAGTTATGAAATCTTCTGTTCCATGTGTAAAATAGTATTTTTGTGCAGTGGCCATTATCTTTGAATCTAATGCGATGTGATGCTCACAGTATATTGATTTGAATTTACACGATGAATGCATTGTATTTGCAGGCCTGAACTCTTCCAAAAAGTCAGTCATGAAGTACAGTACTGGGTGGTGCCAACAGTTTAATATCAGTTTGTTTCTGTCATTTCCATATTATAGTCTTTACTTTTTAACTTAATTTTGTGTGTTGATTACCTACTTTGCCCAGTTCCTGGTGATGCACATACTGCCTACTCTCCCTTCACTGTGGTACTACAGCACTTTTGTATTTGTGATGATAACACTGATGTTTTCCACTTTGTGTGATTCTCTGGACAAGAGTGCCTCCCTAGTGCTATTATGTAACATAATGTTCTCTTAGAGAGGTTGATGCCAAACCTGCACAGTACCACTTTAAATTGTTTTTTTGGTAGGGTTGTTATTCATAAAGTTTAGCTTAGTTGTCTCTATTTTGTAATAGTTTTACTTTTTCATCCTTGACCCCCTTGGTATGGGCAATGGTCCAATTTTTACAATCAGGCTAAGACAGAGTGTGCCAAGGTGTGCCGCTGTTGATGGCATTTCCACCATTTTCCCAGACTGCAGTGGGGCCTAGGCTGGGTTTTTTCCATGCTAAAACTTCAGTCATTTTTACAGTTATAGCCATATACTTGGGAAATGAAAAAATCTGTTTAAAATAATTTTTTTCTCATTTTTCAATGTTGTGAATACATTTCAAATCTGTTTCCTTTTTTTCCAAGTATTTGTGTTATTTGTGTTCATGGTTCTTTGGGCAATCATTCAAATATTTATTTATTATTATGTTGTTTTTATTTGAATATTATTTAAGTTCCCCTAAAACTGGGTTATAGGGTCACATGGCTAATGTTATGTTTCATAGATGTTGATTGTTTCTTCCAAGATGCCAAAACATGAAATGGTGATACCACAAAGACCGGAAGCTATCAATCATTCAACCTTTGAAATATACCTTAAGAAATAAGTATGCTTTTGTCTTTTGGTAAATTTCATATGGTATCGATTTGGTTGTAGATGCTCACCTAACCATTGTGAACATGGAGGAAGGTGCTCACAAACCTGGAACATGTTCTACTGCAATTGCTCTGGTAGTGGCTACACTGGAGCAACTTGTCACAGCTGTAAGTATAGGCAAAGTCCCTACAGACGTCTGAGATCTGTAGAGAGAGGTTGTTATTTGATTTCCCCATTAATGTTTGATTCTGCATTCCCTGCTGAAGCAGTCCAGTTGATGGCACTTTAGCACTGATTAAATCAATTGCACAGAAGAATATGTGATAATTATCTGAGCTGGCAATTTAAATAGGTTTGAGTCACAGTCATTATGAATTGTGAGAAAAGGGAAATTAGCTGTCAGTAACATACACTGGCTCTCGTATTAAGAATTGTGTAATGCAGTCATGTACAGTATTGAAATGAGTCCTTTGAAATAACTTCAGAAAGGATGCTATTGATTTGCGTCTAGGTTAAAAATATTCAAAGCTAGTTGATTGTTGATTGCATTGAAGTGGCAAGATTCCAAGATGTGATGGAATTCATCTTCGAGATCGACAACATTTAACTCTTGGTTATACCACAGTATCATCATTTATCAGCAATAAAATTATTTTACATTATAGACAGACATTTATGAAGCCAATTTTCACACATCTAATGCTTTTTATTATATTTTCAAATAAATAGCCTGTATGATTCCCCTGGCCTTAGAAATTCTCTATTTAGATTTTTTTTTATAAATGTCTATTAGGTGCTTGACTTTGAAATGCATCATCGAGTGTTTTTCATGGCCTGAATTTACATCAATATGGAAACCGTTTTTGTGATTTATAAGCATGCCCTTTCATTTTGAAAAATGGTCGCTGCCTGATTCCAGTCATCATAGAAACTCTCTCGTTTTTCGCAGCGGTTTACGAACAGTCATGTGAGGCGTACAAACACAAAGGAAACAATTCTGGTTTTTATCACATAGATGTGGATGGGAGTGGCCCTCTGAGCCCTCAGCAAGTTTTCTGCAATATGACAGGTAAACCGTATGCTTATATAAACAATGAACTCACAACTGCGTGGTACAATTACATGTACATATTTTCTTCTGTGGTGATTATCTGTCATTGGTGGAGATTGGGTATATGAATAATGTATAACAGTGTATAAATGACATGTAAATAATGAATATGTTTACAGGAATTCAATTTCTAGTGTACACCGAAGTTGTGATTTACCTAAAACATAGTAACTGCCTAGCTAATGAAAGGCTGTAATGTGATTGTGTATATTACAAACAATTTTATAATCAAACAAAATGAAGGACAATCCATACTCATTTCTATGTCACATGATTTTAAATAAGCTTTTGTGTATGCAAGCTGTAGTGTACTTCTTGACGTATATGATTGTACATAAGCTCCTGTTTAAAAACCCACCTGTTATAGACTACAGAATGTGTTAGAAATTAAACTATAAAACAAACATGTGGGTGTTTAAAATATAACTATTACTGCAGAAACAGCTGCGAAATTCATTTTAATTGAAGTCTTCATAAATTGAGGGAGCATTGCCAATCCTCAGTTTAAAAGGATACAGATATGTGCCATTTTTGGTGGGGTATGCCATCAATGGCTGTAGGGTGGACCATTTGCACAAACGCTGTTTGGAAATGTCTGCTGAATGACTTCTACTGCTAAGCCACTGTTGTGAATGGCCCCATGCTCTGCTATCAAATCTGGACTGCGCCATAAAATAACATAACATCATTCTGAATCTGAGTAGCCTCAGATAGGTTACCTAAGGTAGCAGGATTGGATCACACCTGTAGCATATTTATCTAAGCCCCTTTGTTCAGGTAACTCAATGAGTGATCTGCCTCTGAGTTACAAAACTGAACAAACATTATCTTTATGTGCTCAATGACAGCTTACTTGTAAATAAACATATCATTTTTCTGCACTTTCCTCTAGACAAAGCCTGGACTGTAATACAACACAACAACACTGAACGCACTAAATTAAAACCATACAGAGGGACTGATCATCACTTTGCCTACTTTAATTATTCTGTCAACACCGAGCAGCTTCAGGCAGTAATAAATCAGGCGGAACATTGTGAGCAGGAGTTCTCTTACTACTGTAAACACTCTCGGCTCTCAAATACTTTTGGTAAGTGTTTTTTTTCTTTTCTTTTTTTAATGTCATTAAAGCTGTTGGCCATTTTTTGTCATTTTACATTACAAAAGAGACTACAATAAGCACCTTTCAGTCATTTATTATGCTTTTAATACACAAGTCTGCGAAATAATAATTACAATGCTCTCAGTAACTTTGTTACCAATATTTTATGTATGATAACTTCCAAATGACAAACATTATTACTTTCTGAGCTGCTTCTTGTCAATTAAGAAAATGAATAGCTGATCCATCAGTGAAATTAAAGCAAATACACACACGCACTCACACACACACATTGCTTGTTGTGGAGGGGAAAGGGGCAAGAGAGATAGGTGCTAGCGTCCCGTGATTAGGAATATTTATCAAATGATTCTAAATTTGAGGGGCACAATAGGGTTTACCAAGAAACAAAGAGGGTTGTACCATGCTCAGTTCTGCTTTAACTGGTAACCCCAAATCTAGATCCATGTTGGCCCTCATTAGTGTGGTGTTTTACTGTTTTATTGGATTTTGACAAAATGGCTGTTGGTGAGTGACCTGTGGTGCCTGACTTGAGAGCCATTTCTCACTCCTAACCTCTGCTAGCTTATCTTATCTGCCCTTTGTATGAGCCTATGTTGGGCAGATGACTATACAGGAAACAGAGCAGGGCAAATAACCATAAAATGCAGGTTGAACATTCACAAACAAACAAAACACACACACACACACACACACACACACACACACACACACACACACACACACACACACACACACACACACACACACACACACACACACACACAGACACATGGACATATGGACAAATTACAATAACAATCACTAAATTGATATCTCATAGTTGCAGATAAAATGCATTTCATTTTATTTCTGAGACAACAAATCAGGGCACAATCTGTGACTGCAAGAGTAAATGCTGTTTCATTAAAACAGCCTGCTGTCACCAACATATTTGGGCTGTTTTGTTCAACAAAATAACAAACTGATCTTTGTAACGCATTAAACCTTTCGTGCAAGCTCAACATGGATCATTTACTGAATCCTAATCAAGGAATATGAAAAGGCTAGTAGATTTGGCATTGCTTAGTTCATGAATTTCATGCTCACGTTTTCATTTTATCACACTGGAGTAAAATATTTCATTGTGTCTTGGGTAAGTGGGCATTTGACCTGAGAAGTTACAAAATGGACAGCAGAGTGTAGCTTCCGGAGATCACACAGATAAATTTGGCCAAACAAGAGATGGCAGAGCCAATTTAATGGAGCCTTTTGTATTTGAGGCATAGTTACAGTCCCTGCTCCATTTTAAGAGTTTTTCTATAAAAAGAGAGAGAGAGAGAGAGAGAGAGAGAGGGATGAGGATAAAATGTACTACCCTCCAGCACAGGCTTAAAGTAGCTTTCTGAGTGATGCATTCATAGTGGCTCTTATGAAATATTGATTTTATGATGGAACCGCTTGTTCTCATGTATTTGTGATGCGCCTCCTGATCCTGGCTCCGTGTGCTAACTCAATGCCCGGTGTGTGTGTCCCTGATCCTGGCTCCGCGCGCTAACACAATGCCCGGTGTGCGTCTCCAGACGGGGCGCCGCTCAGCTGGTGGGTGGGAAGGACGGAAGAGGCACAGACATACTGGAGCGGAGCCGCACCCGGGAGTCACAAGTGCTCCTGCGGCCTGCTGGAGAACTGCGTCCAAGCAGATCGACACTGCAACTGTGACGCTGACAGAAAAGAATGGTATCATTCATTTTTCAAAGGACCGGTCTGAAAGAGCACAAAAAGTTTATGAATGGTCACAAAAAAAGTCAAGTTGCATGTTTGTTGTTTTTTGATTCAACAATTAACTATATATATACACCGTTACATCAACTCTGTAATGATAACACAGGTCACATGAAATATTCATGTGTAGAAGTATAAGCTACTACTGTTAGCTGTGAAATAGTTGTCAACAATAACTGTTCATCTCTTTCATACAGGACAAATGATTCTGGCCTTCTGTCTTATAAAGACCATCTTCCCATCACTAAAATAGCTTTTGGTGATTTAAATCGGCCAGGTTCAGAAGCAGCATATAAGATTGGACATCTACAGTGCTATGGCGACAGTGAGTCAAATTTCCCACTTTACAGTGGTTTGTTCCTGTTTGCTCATGACAAATATTATACAGATAACTGACTATTTTATTATTAAAATTGGTGTTTAATTTTTAATTACTGTGAAATGGATGGATGAATCACAACATATTATTATTGATGTAAATTTTGTCCCTGGTCAGAAGCACCATGTCCAGCCTGACCATTGCAACTGCACCCTTTATTGTCATTTAATGTGTTTGATGTGTACCATATGAATACATACATGGTCAAACATGTGTAAATATAATGTCTTATTTGCTTCTTCATCTGTTTTACTGATCAGAGAATTTTTGGAATTCAGCCTTTTTCAACAAAGAGACATCCTATCTGCATTTCCCCACTTTCCATGGGGAGCTGAGTGCAGATATATCATTTTTGTTCAAGACCACAGCTTCATCGGGAGTTTTTCTAGAAAATCTGGGAATTAAAGATTTCATTCGGATTGAACTCAGCTGTAAGTATGCATTTAAAAGTTTGTTTCCAGTCAAGGTGATTTAAATGAGTTAAATAATGACACTCTGGTGCAACAATCTAGAAACTGATAGTTACTGTTATATAAATCAATGAAATAAACTGAACCCAACAAAAACTGAATAAGAGACATGTGTGGGTGTGTATCTCCATACTCTGTATTCATTTCCATTATATAACCAGCATTTTCACATATGACAAATGTGGTTGCACAGGTGAGAGATGTCAGAATCATAAGTGTTGACTGGAAATGAATGGTCCTGTCTTTATGATGTTAAAGTCCTTAACGTAGGTTTCATGTGGGCTGAAGGTAACACAGTGAGTTAAACATACTTGTGAGTACCCTTGACATAGGGTAGAGAATAGACCCAGTTATCGGAACTTTCGCCTCTGAAGGTTGCGCTGCATTAAAAAATTCGGTATGCGATCACTATCTTGCATAATTTAGCTGATGCATTTTCAAGCAGTTCTCAGGATAGACCAGACAAATTCTGCCCAAGCTGAGGGAAGTTATAGGCTGTTTTAACGGAAAAAAAAGTTATACTTGGAAAATATTTCATTTAGATTTCTGAACAGTGAAAGGGTAAAATTCCAGGTTTCGAAAGGATCACTTAGAGGATGCAACAAGAGCCACATCCTGAAAGTGTGAAAAGTTTAGCAAAGACAGCGAGTGACATTTTTTGTAAGCCAGAGGCATGAAGGGTATTTCTTGAGGAGAAGACGAATGCAAGCCAGTTTAAACGTTGAAAGGCATGCGGCCTCAGCTGAGGAATGGGCTAATGAGACAGGAAGCAAAGGGCATGAGATGGAACTCAGGAGGGCACTTTGAAAACAACAAGGAAGCAAAAGGCCCAAAGACAGTCGGGGGGTTTACGGCCCAGACGTGGGAAGCAGAGGTCAGAATCAAGAAGCAAAGTGAAGCCTTTAAAGGCCAGAGGGGACACACATGAGTCACCATATGACTGAGGGAAAAGTTTTGATAAAATTAATATTCCTGAAACAGTGTGCGAATTTGTAATGCCAGTTGCTGAAAAGTGAAAACTGTAGAGACAGGGAGTGGAGTGATGAAAAAAAAGCTGAGAAATTAATGTATATTGTCAGGGATGAATTAGATTTAAAATGGAGGATTTAGAAGCCAGCCATATATATGATTATCATAAAGCAGGAGGATACTCAATTAAAGCAGTCAGTCGTTTAGATATGATTGTCCTTTTTCAGGAGAACACAACCTGGCTCATTGTGGAGCATCACAATGGCCAAAAAAATCAATCGTTAGGAACAAATAAGAAATAAAATTGAAGGCAACAGTTGAAGATAATGAAACAGTGCTTCAATATGAACATTCGTGGAGAGATGCTTCCCTTGATTGCAGTTCAGTATAACCTATCCCTTGGAATCAATCAGCATTTCCCTGTCTTTGATTAACAGATACATGCAAGTGGTACGTCTTCTGCATAAAAACATTCAGCACTCATCAACAGTGAACAAATATCGAGGATATTGAGTTGGAAAATGTCATACTTCTGTTATTTACAACTAGCTCACTGGGATTTGACCTGTAAAGGAGTTTTTATTATTAATTCTTGCTAATGCTAACTTGCTGTGGTGAAATATTTAATTTCTACGTTAATATGATTAAAAACAGCATTTTTATCTGCAATCTTTATTGATTTTACACATACTGTGAGTTATATCATGGCAGTGAAGAAACCTGACAAATAACATTAGGCAAATTTATATAAAAATGTATATTAATTTTATATTAATAAATGCATGGAATTGCATGCATCAGCCTGGTGAGACTAAACAAATAAAAAATATATATTTATTAGAATGCAATACATTTAAAATATTGAGCTTAAGAGTTTTTATCTCTGTGACTAATGTCTAAGTAAAAATTGGCCAAGCTACCAGGTTTTCAGGTCTGTTGATATATCCTCTAGACATTATCAGACTGACTTCCTCTATATTTCTTTAAGATGCTATTTTTATTGGGCTGGTCACCATCAACCTTTAATATTTTCAAAAAAGGGCAATGCAAGAATTGCAGCTCCAGTTGACATTAATGAACTTTAAAGATATTGGCTGCGACCCACTCAAAGGAACCTTGCCCCTTTAAGGGCATACAGATCAATCAAAATGAGCTATGTTCTTGTTAAGGGCATATGGTATTCAATTTTAGAATGAAAACAACCCATTCCAAATGACATGTTTGCTTGCTCTGAAAGAGACTAAGTGTGTTTTATTGGGTCCCAGCCATTGTGTTTACTTTGCCTCATATTCAAAAGACTGAAGAAATGTGGACTCTCCTATAAGCTAGATTGGTATGAAGTTGCTCAGTGTAGCGTGACATTTTGAAGAGATTTGGTCTAGAAGGACGGTATAAGCTTGGGCCTGGGGACAGGGAAGGACAGTGAATTCTGTGAAGGGCATTCAGCTTTCTTAGCACTCAGGTAATTGGCACAGCTAGTTTATGAAGAATTTGAGCAAAAGGCTTAGTGTCAGGGGTCTGCCTCAATGGCTGAGAAAATAACACAAGGTGTGAAAAAAGATCAAGGTCGACGATGAAGTTAGTAAGAAGTAACTGTGGCGAAAGGGCAGACTGAAATTTGAAATACAGAAATTATGAAACTATATACAGTACATTGTCTGAAGGACTGAACATGGCCAAAACATTTGCTGTAAGCAAGATGCTAGTCTCTCCAGGTAATGGACAATATCAAGGCACTCTACCAGTGGGTATTTATAGTGCAGTAACTGTCAGGTTCAGGCCCAGCGTTTTCAGTGCTATGTATTGTCCTCTCGGTGGGGGGGCATTTTCATTTTGCTGTAGAGGCAGGCAATGGGCTTACAAAGTCCAGCCCTGTTAATGCAATACATTCATGCTCACACACTTATTCTTCTCTGCATCCTGCGACACTTCTCTGCATTTAATATGTATTGCAATCTGTTACTGATTTGGTAATTTGCCTGTTTAGAATTGACATTGAATGAACGGTTGCGCTCTGCGTGTTGTTTGCAGTAAAGAACAGGGAAATGACACTAATTGCTGTAGATGCTAGGTACTGGGCATATGCACATCTTTCATGTAAATGTTCCAGTGTCTTTAATTGGATAAATCACATCTTAGACCACAAAGAGTTTTTGGTCTTTTGATTTACTTACTTGCCTTGAGTAATCACAAATAAATATGGTTTTCATTTGAAATCTAAAAGTTCTTGGCACAAAAATCAGACTTAATCAGTTTCTTGCCATGGTTTTTAAACCATGTACTGTACAGGGATCAGAGTCTTCCTCCTCCTTTTCCTCAACTGTATTCTACAAAGGGATATTGATGTTTTTGCAGTAAGAACTTTTTATCAGAACTTTGCCAGAACTTTAACTAAATGTAAGTAACATACATTAAAGATTTTCTAGACATTAATACACTATATTTTTAAATCTCTCCTCATGCTGGAAGATTAGGGATGCTTGAAGTAATTGGGTTTTAGAAAGAAAATGTGTCAAAGCAGCATTGTTTGGCAAATGGAAATTAGATTTTTGAAAGAGTGTTCCTGCCTTTGTCCTGATCAATAAGTAGTTTCCTGTAGCTACTTAATGTCGTTGTGTTCCAGCATCTCTTCAATGTTGTTTACCTACTATAGTACAGTTGTTATGGAGATTGTACCATCAAGCAAGATACATTACCTGAATTACCCACACATGTCATTACCTGAAGCAAATATCCAGTGTAAAGTGTAGTGTATAAAGCTGTGTGAATCCCTCAGGATAGAAATGCCTGATAAATGCCTAAAATGAATAATAGCTTTATTGCTAATAAGCACATGATCTTTAATTGGAATCGCTGGACCAATACTATACTGTTATAATACTATTATACATAGCATTGCTGTGGTCTCAGCTAAAAAGCCACAAACCTTTTCTAAAACAACATGTGTCCTTCCAATAATCAAATAAGGCACAGTAACCATCATCAATATAAGTGGCCATGTGACATCTTTCAAAGCATTTACTGTATATAAACATGATGTTTTACATCAGCATCACATAATGAACTGTGATTGGTGAGACCAGGAGTTCTTAATTGGGTCCACAACCAGCACACATAGTCAGGTCTATCAGTTCAGAATCCTCAAAAACATATTCTGTAAGGCAATGCTTCTTTTTTTTTTGCTATGCAGCCATTGTAGAGGACGGCAAATCTGACACAGTAGGGACTGACAGCCTGCAGACAGTTGATCAAACCCAGCAGCAGTTACTATGCAGTAGGACGTGGAATAGCTCCTTTACCCTGGGTGACACTATGGTCAGTTATTATGCCTCACAATGGCAGAGTCAGGATTTGATTGTGGTGTGAATGTGGGAAGCATCATGGGAGAGAAATTGTTTTAGCTGGATATACCACCTGAGAGCACTCAACAATGAAATACTTTAAGCATTCTTTGCTGTGTTTAGAATATAGGTGTTAAGGGAATGGGTCTAAAACAAATTACATGTCTGTATTTTTCTCAGAAAAATACAATTTCCTGTTTTTATGATGGGCAGACCCTGTTTCTGACAGGGTTCTGTAGCAGATAAAACATTCTTATCATTCTAATTTCACTGTTTTCATCACTCTCATGGAAAAGGAGACTAAACGGTACCGATGGACTGGCAGCCTGTGAAGAAGTCAAGTTAATTTTTCAACCCACAGAATTATTGGAATTCCCTTGCTGTCATGTTTCATCCCATGTGAAATATAACGTATCCTGTTTATTTATATTATCAAGCTCTTTCACAGGAATTGATGTGTAACTTATATGGACAATGTTTTTATTAGTAACAGACTTGTCATTCTCATGTGAATGTACTGCATGATAGATTAAATCTGTTGAGTTTTTCTGGATCGGTAATATTTGAAACAAGGTTAAAAATATGCATGACGGAATGATGGCAGATGTTGTGGAAAACATTTGAAGCTTCTCAAAATAGTCTGCCTCTATCCAGACTTTCCACACAAGTAAGGAACACGTCATCTTTGACCTCTCAAGAAAAACTGCTCAGTCTAAGATGAGAATTGTCGATACCTGAGGTGTCTGTTTCTTGAAATGTCTTCACTCTCAGCACCGTCTCAAGTGGTATTCTCATACGATGTGGGAAATGGTCCTTTTGAAATGAGAGTGGAAACACCTGCTCCGTTGAATGACAACCAGTGGCACCATGTGAAAGCAGAGAGGAACGTCAAAGAGGCCTCGCTTCGAGTGGACCACTTCCCAACCAGGTCACAGAAGGCCCCCACAGACGGACACATTCACCTGCAACTCAACAGCCAGTTATTTGTAGGTATGACAAATTCCTCTTTGACAACCCAAAAAGCCATGGTGGATGAGGGGGGGTTTTTCCCAAAATGTTAAAACTACAGAGGTACTTGTGTATCCAGAGTCTGTGGTTTCAGTAAAACTACTGCATTCAAAATAATTATATTTTTTTCTGTATGGAAATGCAGAGTAACTTCTTATGTTAAATTGCCCTAAAGGATTTTATTTACTTCTGAGTCATTGTTTACTCTGCATCTTCTGTTGACTCTAAATAAGTTAATTTGTTTGATTAATGCAAGAAGAATCTGAATATCTGCTGCGGAGAAGAATATATTAAAATGATGACCTCGTTAATTCTTTCAAAGAGAATACTGTTGTTATTCCCTGAAGTGAACATATAAAATGTACTACCGTCACAGTAAATTTAGCAGAATTAAAGAGTAGAAGTTCATTGTTTCCCTTGTCAGAAGATATATATCTATATAGCCGCTGAGTGTCTGTTTGTCCAGTCGAACTGCCGAATGAAATGTATCTCTCGGGAGAGAACACCTTATGGAAATGACATTTGAGTGAATGAACATCATATTATACTTTAGATGCTTTTTCCATAAGCTCGATTTCACACCTCTGTGCATGTGTAAATTCCAACACTCAACCGATTATACGTGCTTATTCCTGAACTTGTTTTCACAAATTAATGCCTATGGCATCTTTTGTTTTGACACCTCTCAATAGAATATAGTGGAATCTAAGCTTGTAAGATGTTACCATGGAATTTCAGTTCAAAAACTTAAAAATTAGGCATGTGTAATATGAATCTTAAGTAGACTTCAATTGTCTGATTATAGTTTGGACTGAAAAGGACAGGAAAATTATTTCACTTGACAACAACAAATAAACTCTGATGAAAGAACATGTTTAATTTCTCAGACAGCTCAGCAAGTAGTCTCCACCGATTACTCCTAGAAAGCATTCACTGCCTGAACACTGATTGCTGTTAAAGTGGGATGTGCAAGTACTCTATAGGACAAATTAGACAGGCTTTGCTATGCCTGAATCAAACTATGCACACACTTTGGTAGAGCATGTACGAATACAAATTGCAGGGAAGACTTATGAAAACAAACTGAACACTCAGGTTCAGTAGGCTGTATCTCCCCTTCGAAGAACACACACATCAAGATCAATACATATTAAACAGAATATCCACATTGCTTAAAGTATTACCCTGACCTCCACTGGCAGTTAAGGAATTTGTAGAACAAAATGCTGTTACAAACGGCAAGAAAAAACATCAAGTAGTGTAATGAAGCCTGGTGAACATGAATTTCTCATGAGTCACCTTTTAATTAGCCTATTTAATTGCCCTGCTACTTAAGTAGGTTAAAGTGGTCCTCATTTGTGGCTGTGCGGAACCATGTTTTGTGTTTCTGTATCAAAAGTAGTTGTCATTCTTTAGGTCAGCTAGTTATCTCTGGCTTTAATTAAACAAACACTTTTCTAAAAAAGCACAAAAGAAAGGTCACGGATTGCTGAAATTCATCCAAAACAGTGCTACCACTCTGCGCATGATTTGCCCCATGGTCTGAGATCTGCTCCTTCCCATAAAGACAGCAAACAGGCCCACACAGGAGTGTAAAATTGGCTATAGCATCAGTCAGGTAGGGAGACCATAGTCAGGTTGCGGCTCCCAGTCTCATCGCACAAGAATAACTCTTATGGTTGATTGGGCTCCAGTGGGTCTGCCTGCAGCAGACAACACAATGGCTTGGCAGCTCTGCTGGCAGACTGGAGAGTGAAGTGGCTGACAGCACCTGCTCCGGGGGAGAGCCTGTGCCTGTCTGTGCTCTCCTGAATTGATCCAGGAGGCTAAAAGTGATAGTCTGGACTTACAAGTATGATTAGGCTGTTGAAATGTCTACAAGGCTACAAGAAAGAAAAGACTCAAGTTACCAAACCTATTCAGGATTAGTGAAAGGAGACTTAGGGGAGATTTAATAGAGGCTTGTTAAATTTATGAAAGGGTTCAATAAGGTGAACTGCAGTGAACAAGTGAGTCAGTAAGTACGATAAGAGGGAATAAATGGAGACTAGCTGAGTCCATTCTGTACTGACAGTAGGAAGTATTATTTTACACAGAGATTGCCAGGTCATGTACTTGAGGCTGAAGCTCTTGCTGTGCTCAGATCCAGACTTCCTGAAAGGACTTTATACTTTTTAGATTAAATGGTGAGCTTAGCTGGGCTGAATTGCTTATTCTCATCATAATATGTGCTTATGTTGTAGGTGATTGGGTGATCCAGGACAGCAAAAGAAATTAAAAAAAGGCAAAGTAACAGAGCTTCCTGATCGCTTTTAATTTTCTGTTGTTTTATTATGCTAATTAACTAATTTACACCTCTTCTCCACTTTTAGCAACCATATATTCATGTATAGAATCATGCTAAGAGACTGTAGCATAGCAATGGATGGATTTTTAGAACTGATACCACATTTATTCGTATAGTTTCCCAGACAGAACTCTTTCAGGTTTCAAGTTTAAAGGTCACACGCACAGAAGGTTCTAATCATTTTTTTGGTTTCCTGCCTCGAATCGTTATGGATTTTGATGAACCTTTCCCTCAGAAACGCATTGATTTTCAGGTACCTAGGTCAAGGTCACAGAGGCCCATTGCACATGGTTTTGAAAGAGCATTCACACAAATGTTCTTCTTGGTATTTCCCACAATCTGCAAGGATCTATAACAATATAGCCAAGAGCACAAAGGTCACCAGAGTCTCTGATGAATATATTAATCACAGGTTTCCTATTACACATCCACTTACTGTTCTCTTCCAGCTCCATGTCCATATCAATCCATGATACATTTCTACAACCTGTTTACACAGTAGTTGATCCCATTGACAAAATCTGTACACCACCTCAGGGATACTAAATCTATAGTTACCCTACTCTATATTTCTCTGTGTATTTTTAAAATTGATATTTATAGAATCATTTCTAAATTCAATCCTATTTCCTAGCCTGTAGTTTACAAACCCAGTCACTCATCCACCAGGGATTGTCTCATCTCAGCCTAATGGAATTGTGTGATTCAATGACTGTTGATGCTAAATGGATTTCACAGGCATGTTGACAATTACTTTATCGAGAGAGGAAAAAAATGGCGACAGTAAACTATAAGTTGTGTTAGTACCCTCAATTGAAAAGATTGTTTGGGAAGATAAAGTATGCTTTCCTTGTCTCTTACAGGAGGCACAGCTTCCAGGCAGAAAGGTTTTTTGGGGTGCATTCGGTCTCTGCAGTTAAACGGGGTGACACTGGATCTGGAGGAACGGGCCAAGATCACACCAGGAGTCAGCCCGGGTTGTCCTGGGCACTGTAGCAGTTACGGCAGCCTGTGTCAAAATGGCGGTAAATGTGTGGAGAAATACAGCGGGTTTTCATGCGACTGCAGCGCATCTGCATTCACGGGACCGTTCTGTACCACAGGTAATGTGATCATGCATTTCATTTTTTACATATTCATATTTATCGAGTAATGCATAATGTTGAGGTTTAAGCTATTGATTGAATTTGCATTAATGAAAGGTCGCACGGCATAGTTGTGACTGTATTATTATTCTGAAATGGTTTCAGTCAGCTAGTCAGTCATGCCCTCGAGTCAACAAATTCAATACCGGGTTTTATTTTGGTGGAATAGGTCATTTAGGGAGGGCCCCATAGAGTACATGTCGATATTCATCCAGGACATATGAAAATGAATTGATTAATCACATGTTAACATTATCATGTTGCAAATGCTCCGAATGCTAACTCATTTTCTATTTGAATTTAATAACTGAATAATGAAGTTAAAATTTTTCAAGAGAAAGCAATAGGCAAAGGACCGGATCAGTCAAACTATTCTAGTCTCTGTATGGGCATATGCCATTCAATCAAAATGGCATATGCTCTGAAAAGTCTTTTCAGAGCATATGCTGTTGTATTTTAGAATGAAATGCTCAGATTCCAAATGTATTGTGTCCAATAGAATAGCAAACACACAAATTAACATATGTTGTGATGTAAAATCTGTTTTGATTGAATGGGCATATGCCATTAAAGAGAAAATGTGTTTTTTTTATTGGCTCCCAAAATGTTTAAAGCCAATGTGATCTGCTGGAATATGGAATCAAACTTTTCTCTTTTCACCCTCAATCTTTCAGAGATATCGGGCTATTTTAAACCTGGAACGTCCGTGACATATTATTTCAAAGATGCAAATGAAAACACAAGTGCCCAGCAGTCATCCCCCGTTAACTCCAACCTGACCCTAAGAGGAGAGACTATCAGTTTCAACTTCCGCACAAGTCAGTATCCTGCACTACTGCTATATGTCAGTTCCTACCACAGGGAATACATCTCTGTTCTTCTCAACAGATACGGTGAGCACAACTGAGATCACTTCATTTTGCATTCAAATTCTACTATTGAAACTTATACTATATATTGTGAATTCCACTGATCATCCCTTGGTGGTAGATCAATATGTATTGGATGTATTAGATCAGTGTGTATGGTAATGGTGTGTCTTTGTCAAAGCAGGTGACCATAAATTAAAAACTTCATTCCTACTTTATCAACAGCTGGTTGCAAATAAGCAATGCAGCCTGTATAAGTTATTATACATAAATTATTATCTATATTGTAGCCTGACCAATGCATAAGGTGTACATATATATATTTGTCTGTGACCTCAAATTGTTAATAATTTAAAGGCTCACAGCTGGGAGGCTGAATGTTGTATAAATTTAGGCCCACTAGCAAAAACAGTATTTGAAAACTATTAAATATATTTTATTAGCTTGTCAGTAAGAAGAAGTGTCAAATTAATTGCTAAGGTTTGCAGCCGCAGGTAATCCCAAAGGAACTTGGGAGGGGTATATAAATTTCATTTCCAATGAAAGATGCTCAATTCTTTTCAATATGAAATGTGTACGCCCATTACCGGCTCCTCTTAATGATGTCGGACACCATCAGACCTGGCAGTTAGGGGATGCGGTGCCCACATAGAATACAATTTCTCATTTTAGCAGTTTAATCAAAAAAAGTTTTATAAGAATTATTTTTTAGCTGAAATATATCTAGTGTATCTGAAAAGAAATTATGAATTCTCTTGTCCAGAGCTGGTTTACTTATAAGTATAATATATGGTTTGTTGTACATGTCAAATCAATTTTATGTCTATCATTGAAACCGGGAAAAACAAAGTAATGATCTACTCCCAAAAAATCTGATGTTCATCTTCAATTTATGCATCTTTTTTGTACGGTGTCTTTACTTTGGTTAATTTTACAACAACACTTTAATTTGGCAATAATAAGCGTTGGCCATTCTCTGTAATAACAGGGTGTTTCTTTTTCAAGGTCACATGAATGTCATATATAAGCTACAAGATGACAAAGATACTGAAGTATTTAGGATGAACCCGACAAACGTTGCAAATGGACTTCTCCATAAAGTGAATATCAAGAGGGAAGCCAACGCACTCAGCATTCAGGTAATATATCATACTCCTTTGGCTTGCTGACATATTGCCTTTGTAGGAGATAAAACAAACAAACAAACCGTATTGCCTCTAACATATGTTTCTATTGGCCATTACTGATGATGGACACTACAGGTACTTGCTCCTGATAATACTGCTGCAGTTTAATAGGGTCTGTCTTGTCAGAACCTATTTATTTAAAATAATAACTCCAAGTGGCTCATTTGAATCCTGGCCCTATTAGAAAACCTTTCCAGGTTGTCCACTGCATTTTATTTCCAGTTGACTGACATGGGCGTGACAGTGAGCCTATGATTGTTTTAATTAATTGAAAGAGAGGATTTAGTTCATTACTGCCTCTGAAACAGTACATCCTCAGCTGTTTGAATAATGAAACTGTCATGTTATTGTGCAGGAAAAATTGGCTGTATTTTCAAGGATAACAGCAGAATTGATCTCTCTCTCTCCCTCCCTTTCCCTCCCTCCCCCTCCTTCTCTCTCACTCTTTCTCTACCTCTCAGATTGACCAGTTTCCAGGAGAGAAATTCACAGTAACAGCTGATCTAGAGTTTAACTCTATCAAGTCTCTTGTTCTTGGAAAAATTTTGGGTGAGCAAGGCTACAAGAAAATGTCACCATCATGCCAATTATGAATATAAAACAAAAGAATTGGATGCTCTCTAAACATCCATAGAGCTATACATTGGAGTTATTATGGCTGAATAAAAAGTGAAACATTGTGAACATATCAGAATTAATTAATCTGACAGAAAAAGGCGGCGTTTGTTTGTCTGTGGCTTTAGTGTTTTTCTCAGGTGTTGTTTTCAGCTTCAAAGTGGACCGCCTATGCAAGCATTGTCAAATTGCTGTGGATGGGGCCACCTTTACAAGGACTTTTACAAGAAGTTTGTCCCTCAAGGCTTGTCATCAATCAACATTATAAACTTGTATTAGATACTGAGTTAAGCAAATATATTCAGAACAATTTGATGTCCTGCTGTATGAAGCAATACTCTTAAGAACATGTTACTTTTTGAATTTGTTAGTTTTGGATCCATACTTTGCCTCTCTTGGGTATAGTTTTTCATTTGGCCTTTCACATTCTGGTTTTAGAAATTCCTCTCAGGTACAGCATAGTTGATAAGAGGGCTAATTTTAGAGACAAATGATCCTGTTTTTCCTTGTAGAATGATACACAATAGCCTACAGGCTGAACAATATCTCTCTGCTAATCTCTAAAGATGAAATAAATGTGTAATGAATTTTCATATCAAGACTCAAAGGGCAGCATGAAAAATTAGACTGGAAAAGCAATTGCAATTAATGTGGATTCTTAAAATAATCTGGTCTGCTGTTCCAGCACATAGCACTTTGTCAGCATAAAAAATGAGCCCAATAAACTATCTTAAATCTGCATTCATGTCAAGAATTGAGAATCCACATCACAAAATTGCATTAATGCATTATAATAAATAGTAAATGATTCATATTGTTTGACTGTATGTACGTATGTTTGTGTGTGTACTCACCCAACTACCAAACAGTCGTCCACTTTCAAGATGAACAGCTAAAGGGCCTTGAAAGACGAACACATGGGTGTAAACAGATCTCACTGGGAGCACACACACACACACACACACACACACACACACACACACACACACACACACACACACACACACACACACACACACACACACACACACAAAATTTCATGTAAGTCTTAAACAGATCTAATGACAAATCTTGAATAAATCCAGCCAGTGCTTAGTTTTCAAATGAGCTGGTGGAAAGTGATTCTCTCCACAATGTGCCCCACCTTCCATGGGTTCACTGGTTCCTTTATGCGCTGTGTTTTCAGACAACAGCGAGCTGGACCCAGAGATTTCCAGGGCCAATGCTCTTGGGTTCAGTGGATGCATCTCTATGGTTCAGTTCAACGACGTCACTCCCCTGAAGGTGGCTCTGCTGCACCCCGCTGCCAGTAATGTCATCGTCACGGGACAGCTGAGGGAGTCCCACTGCGCCTCGTCCAACCCCTTCGACGCTGACACCATTCGATCACTGTCAGGTATGCTTTGAGGATGAGCCTATCAGATTCCTCCTCTGAGGCCAATGGTTGATAAAGATGAGATGGATTTCATGAGAACAGCCAACAAAGTAGTCACAGGGGCTATCAACAGGGGCTAGAACAGGGTGAATATGAGAAACCACCCTGATAGAGAGACTATGCAAAATAAGGACAAAAGTTGATTGAATGCAGCCCATAGTGTTAGATTTTGTGACCACCCTTCATTAGTAGAAACATTAGTATTTAAGAACATGAAAAGTTGTAGTTTTCAGAGGGCCCTGCTGGGGCTACTCATTAGATACTTTTTAATTTCACCATTTTGAATTGTTACGATATTTGTCTCGTGATTTTGAATTCTAACAGACCAATTTTACAATTGCAATTTACAATTACAATTAATGTACAATTAATTTGAAAGTCCCATCACCACCACCTCCAACATCCCAGGCTACCAGTTAATGTCCGCGAACATCACCCCATAGTCATCTTCTCAAACAGTTTGGCGAAAGGTGTGAAAAATAGTCTCTTGCAGGCTAAAAGAAAAAAGCTATTCTGAAAGTGCTTGAATGACGAGACTTCTCTCCTGGCAAACACCTAGGGGCTGTCACAGATTCTCGTGTCGATGCTGACGCCAGCTAAATTTGATCTGTGAACTTCACGGCATTTTGCCGTGTTGATGCACTGAGTCAGTTTCTTGTCTGCATCGAGACTCAAGATGACTTCTGCGTTTTTGCAAGAATGTTTCCAGTTTTAATATGCATATATATATTCTGTATAAGTGCAGTTTCTCATTTTTCCTTACTCACCAAGTGTGTAGAATAGCTCTGTTCTCTTGAGGTTTCACTCAATTAAATACTTTAGCTGCCCAGCTCATTTTAATGGGGAAGGGACATTTTTTCATGTCCTTTGAGATCTAGATTGTATTATCCCCACACATCATTGGCCTAATATCACACCAAGCCAAGCCATCATACAGTAACAATAATACACAAGTTAAGCTATAAAATGTGTTGGAGTCACTATATATCAGCTGTAATCAAGGCATGATTCATGGAACAAGCGCTACATTATGAATTATGTAATGCTAAACAGAATACAGTTACACAAAATTAATGAACGAAGTGAAGTACATAGCATTAACAGATGGTTTAAATGATTAATTTGAGGTGCTATTCTGACATTAAATTAGGTAATTTACTATTTTAATAATATGTCAATAATATTTCCAAAATGAATAAATACTGCACCCCTTAACCACAAAATTGCTTTGCTAGATGAATGTTGTCTCAATTAATATACATATGCGGTATACAAGCTTTTTGATTCACAGATTAAATGCTAGCTACTGGATGTATTAGTGAACCATTATGACATGTTACTGTGGTTACTCTTCAGCTAGAGATGGAATCTGTGGCTAGAGGATAATAACACAGACAGAGTATTAATTTGGAATTACTATTGACCATCTTGTCTTCATAGGTGCACAGTTATCATAATTTACTGTACAACTTCCAGCCAATCATATATGAGAAGTAAATGCGGCCACGTTATGAGTGATATTGTGCAATGAAATGTATGCTTGAACATGAAATGAATGCATGCCATGAAGGTGAAAAACACCCTGCGTCACAGCCAGAGGGTAATTCCTCTGTGAAGTGCATTCACTTTCTATCGCTTTACACCTCAGAGTGTATTATACTGGCTATACCATAGCCAGTCACTGTGTTTATATAAAGCCTTGTTGTACTGTTTTGTACCGAAATACCTTCAATTTTGATTTAGTAGCAATATTTATAGCTACATTTCTGGTTTTGTTACATCTCTTGGAGGTTTATAAAATAGACTATATTGTTTTCCTCATGTCTAGCTTACATACATGTGTAGCACACATATATATTTATCATATTCTATATGCCTACATTTTTTAGTTCTTTGACAGATGAATCAAATATTATCTGCCAGAATCATAAACCAAAGATAATTATACTTTAAAAGGCTAGGAAAGAACATTTGAAGCAAACGTGAGACTTGTTGTAAGGTAATTTCCACATTTGAAAGTTTTTATGAGATGTTGATAAATGAGAGCATTGTGTAAATATCAGAGGTCAAGGATGAAGCATATAGTGGTAGTTTTCCACCATAAATTAGTGTCAAAAGTTAACAGGAGTCGTTTAGGGACAGTCAAAGAGAAACGGTGGACAGTCAAAGAGACTGAATAGGACAGTCAAAAGAAATGGTGCTTTCTAAAGAGAGGGAGCAGCATTATCACTTTACCCATAGCTGGCAAAATGAAAAACCTGATATGGAAATTTGAGGAATATAAATGTACAGCTTGCACACTTTGTCTTTGATCGTTTTGTTCTCTCAGTGATTCGACATCAATAAACATGTGAGCCTTACAACATGAATTCTTGTATTTTTGTCCTGTGTTCTCATCTGGTCTCATTTGAAGTTATTTCCTTTATAATCAAGTAGTATTATCATTTTATGATATTTTTAGTGTAGTATAATTTGTATAGTGGCTGCGGAGACTATTACTGAAAAGAAAAATGTCTCCTCTGGTCTTTTATGTTATTGACTCCCAGATCTACATTAAACCCTTCAGACAGTGTATTATACCTGAGACAAGGTAATATTTGAGGCAGTATTACATTCAACTGTGAGATATTTTTGTTTGAAATTATATAAGATATAATAGTGCTCTAAATCACATTACATGCTGAAATTGAAAACTGAAAGGGGAGATACCTGTTCTGATTAAACGCGATAAGTATTATTCACATGCTTGTTATCCTAATCCTACTTTCTCCCTCTGTCTTTTGCTCTTTAGATCATTCTGGTACAAAAGATACGGGTGAACCGATTGTTAATGCTATGAGGAGTGACTCTGCTCTTATAGGAGGTAATGTTGGAAATAGTTTATACATGCATGCACCTTGCATGTTACTTGTACATCTTGAATTTTGAACATGGATTTTGAATGGATCCACATGCGTATTCATCCAAAACTCCATAAATATTCATTAAATTCAAAATGTACTTTTTACTTGGGAAGGAATATTGGTAAAAGTGTTCATCTGAGGCAGGCCTCTCAGATCAGGTGTCTTTCAGTACATGTTGTAAGCCTTGCAGTTCTTGCATATTTACTTATTATAATGTAGCATAGCTTAATGTATGATTTCATCCATTTTTTCAGTCCTGAATAATTAAATTGATTTACTTTTTTACTAGTACTTACCAAAACTGTTCAGTAGAAAAAACTGTAGAAGAACGACCCAATTGCTTTTGATCCACGAACATGCTCCTCTTTAGTGCTACAGATTGTATCTCTTTCCACAAATGCCAAATTATGTGAATTAGGTGTGAAAAGACTGACCCCCTACTTAAATTTAATTACATTATCTTTCCATTTAATGTAACCTTATATCTTTGAATGTGTCGGTCTGTACTGTTAGAGCTTACCAGTATGCAACAAATGAAAGTGAAAAATTTCCCTTTCTCACAGTATTAAACTTCAGTGGAGTAAGAGATGTTATTAAGGATCTGTGCTGGTAAACTGGTTCACTGTTACCTTGTAGCTCATCAGTTCACTGTACAATTGTAGGAGTACATTGGTGAGTGAAAAGTAAGGGTCCGCTCACAATGAAATTTTCCCTCTTCACTGGTCATTTTTAATGCAGCTTCAAGTTTTTCATTTTTCCATTGTATTGTTTTTTATAAAAAAAAAAAGCCATCTTATTTGAATTATATATATATATATTTATCTTATTTTGCCATCCAATCATTGTGATGTATGAACAAAAGATGACGATGACTTGTGTGATCTCAAACAACATAGCTCCGTTACATTTGATTCCAGTGTAGTTATCTCCTGAGCTGGAGGTTTCACTACCCATTTATGTTAACGATGGACGCATTGTTTCCTTGTAAAAAGTAGATATGCTTTTTGAAGCTCAACCCTAACATAAACGGTATGATGATTAGCATCCGCTAACTGCATGCATGGTGCCATACATCCACAGATATCGCTCTTATTTGCAAAAGCACTGTGGGACCTGGTCTATGTTAACAGCAGAATGAGAGATGCACCGTCAACAGAAGGCTTTGTATGAAAGAGACCTCACATGTAGCCACCAAAGATTAGTGAATCATCAGATAGACATCCACAAAACAAAAAGTCCTCCTTTTCAGGTTTATTTGAACAAGAAAGAGTCGATTTTCCCTGGCCTCATTATACACAAGTAACTCTTCAGGCTAATCTGGTGCCTGCATCCTGTCTGCTTCAGCTGTAATTTAAGTGCTTTCTTCTGTTACAAACACTGCACATCTTAACTACTGTACTGTGGAGAGAAAAAGGGGTAGCTGGCAGCACTGCCTGAGAGGAAAGACTGCTCTCTCCCAAATTGTCAGAGAATTCAACCATTGAACAGGCTATCAAATGAGATTTTGCTGTAAAAAAATGAAGAAATTGGGTTTTTGAAACTGTAATGTAACTTTGTTGTACTTTGTGGTACTGCACAGATGTTAATCATTGTAAGGGCTATAGCCAATAGGCAATCAGGCTGCTCTTCAAATTGAACCATTGGTTGTCCCTTTAGAAAGACTTATCCTCACACAGTTCAAATAATCAAAAAGGAGGCAAAGGATAATTGAATCTTGACTATGCCAGATGAGCTGTGGCTCCAGTCATATGGTGAGGCAGACAGTTGTCTGTAATATCACCCAGGCAGGCAAGGTCTCAAGTCAGCCCTTTCGAGAATCAAGACATGATTATAAAAGTGAAATCGCCCCTACTAAAATCCAGTTTATGAAAATCAAAGTTGTTTTAACCTTAAATTGAGTTTTTCACTTTACCTTGGTATTACAGCCCTCTGGTCTTTAAAGTTTTCTCTCTTTAAATAATTAAACAGTCCAAGCACAACAGGATATGAAAAGCGGACTCAATGGCACAGCAGTTGTCTATGTCAGAATGCATAATTCAATTTCACTGCATTATAACATAATATCATACAATTAACATAATGGCAGGAGGGCTTAGGGGAATTGAGGAGCAAATTGTGTGGGTTCAGATACAATGTCGTTATTATTCACACGTGAGCCAAAAAATAACACAAAGTTTTAGATATGTTTCACATTGAATAAATCAATTTAGTCGAGAGGGTAATTAATTGTGGATGCATATTAAAAACAGATGCTGTGCACACTATGTATGAAGCGCATTATCCTGAAGTTACATAATCCTATTAAACAAAAGTTTGATGGAGCATTAGTAATGCTGTTAGATCAATTAAGTCAAGTTTAATAATGAATGTAGAAAATTGTTTACAAAAACACAGAGTTGTTAAAACAACAGGTGCTAATCTAACATTAATAAATCTTTTGCAGGTGTCATTGCAGTTGGGATATTTGTTCTTGTTTGCAGTCTGGCGATAATGGTACGGTTTTTATATCGTCTAAAGGACTCCTTTCAGAGAAGAGACTCTAAAGGAGTGAAGGCTGATGGTAGCCCACATTCCACTTTCACTAATGATCCCGAACCACAGAACGTAGTGAGTGAAGACCAGAAGGAATACTTCATATGATGAGCTCTGGCCCCTCCCTCTGCTTTCATCACAACAATCAAGGCAAACCGTGGATGAAAAGTGACACCCCACCAAAAACGTATGACTTCTCCTCTCCTGTCTGGCAGTATGATAATAGCTGGTCTCTTGTCTCTTATGTACTGAATCAGATGGAAACCAAAGTGTGAAATTACAGTGCCCGTGATGATTTATGGCGTTCAAACCACGGCTGTTTTTGTTCTCTGCAAGCGTAAAACGTCCAGTACCAAACTTGGGCTGGGATTTCATTTGTCCTGTCACTGATAGTTGACTCAGAGAGCTAGCTTTATTTTTTCAAGAACAGTTGGGTGCGTTAATTTTCATGATTGCTGAACTCACTAAACCGTGTCAGTGAAGATAAAAATGAGCACTTGCATTTAATTATGACAAAGGTTAAGGACACGTGTTGAGTGAATTCTGGCCATGTTCTCTTTAATGGAATATCAACAATTCAATCAAAATGGACGTACGTCTTTCAAAGGGTGTGTGCTATTCTATTTTAGAGAAGTAAAGAACACTTTCCAGGTTGGCCTGTCTCCAGTAAAATTATGAATAACTATGAATGAGGCATATTTTCTAATGATATGTGCAATGTTAAAATCTGTTTTAATGGCATGTGCCCCTAAAAAGACTAAAGTTTTTTGAATCAAGCTAGCACAAAAGTCTATCATGAGCACAAAACCGGAAAACTAAAGAAAATGTTATTGGGCAGATTGGTTGTCTGTTTTATGCTGCTTCTGTGTTGTTGACAGGTGCTTCCTGAGGAGTTTTGAAAATATTCCTATGGCACTGAACTTGTGCAAAACAAGCAACCAAATATTTTAAACAGATCAGGGGATATACTGCCCTGTTGAATGGTTCTGTCATCCATTTAAGCATGAGAGAAAAGATACCAAGCCCTCAATCAACATTTATCTGTATCACATCAAAATAGATGCTACTTTTTCAATATAAACATATCTGTGGTTGCCAAATTCTTAGACTGTATTTAGGGAAGTTAAAAGTTATGGATGAATATTGATTGGTTATGGATCGTCTGTTGATAGGCCAAAGGTTCAAATTCTAACCACAAACCTATGAACTCTTGAGTACAAAACTAATCAAATGTCAAGCATTATTGTATAATATTTTTGTTAATTTTAGTGAAGGCCAGAATCATAATAGTATGTGTTGCGAATGTTGTGTAATGAAGTTTTGGGTGCATTTTCTGAAAAAAGTGACTCACATTTATGGAAAAATTGCTGTGTGAAACTTGGGCCCACCTCTTTTTAAACTGAGAAAAGATTATCAGGTGGTTGTATTTATTTTTCTGAATTCTTTGGTGCAGTAATTATTTGATGTTTTATTAAACAATATCTAGATCAGTAACATTTATTGTTAATTACACATAAAAACCGTAAGTAACTGTAACCAGTGCTTAATTGAAATGTGAAAAGTCTTTATTTTGTATCTTAATGAAAATATTAATACAAAAACAATCATGTACAATAGATATAAAGTGTGGTGATAATGTAATTCATGGATTGTAAATATTATGTAAAATGCTAATGGTGACTTTTTAACACTTTGTCTGATGTCCTCTCTGTCTAGCCTGCAGTACATAAAGCCTTCATTTGCATCGCATAACATCTGTTGTGCGCCTTTTTGTGCAATTACATCTGATGTCAGATAATTTAACATTTATTATGCATTCAAAAGGTAACATTATGACACTTGTGACTTTCCCTTAAGTCATTTATGTCAAACATCAAGCTGCAGCAGAACAGCTTTGAAACTAATGATGTACATATTAAATTACTCAAGACAGTATTGTTGTCTATGAACTTTGGCAGTGTACTTACAGTAGGCAGATGGCAATGCAGTCAGACTCACCGCTTATGTGAAGAGGAACAAGGTGCCAGGAGTTGTGTTGCATTGAGAGCTCATGAAGCCCCACCCCCTAGCCATGTGTACATCCTGGTGTCGGTGATGAAGTACTCTAAAAGCAGAAGCAGGGAGTGGTGACTCAGTAGTTGCTGGAACTGGATGGAAAAGTGACATCCTGCTCATTTACTCAGTGAATTCTCAAACAGGAAAGCTAAAGTATTTGAGAACTTACATTGAACCAGATGGTGAGAACCTGAATTGCTCAGCCAAAGTACTCATACCTTCAGTGAAGTGTGATTTCATGGGATGTGGAACATTGTGCAACACCGTTGTCAGATTACAGGATGAGATGAGTCAACTGATGTACATCACATGGGCCCTAAAAGAAAATGGTTTCTTTTGTTAGTGTGGGTTTGCAATGACACTAAAGATGTGTGACACACTCTACACTAGCTTCATAGCCATATTTTTATCAAATGTATCACAGCAATCATATTTTGTGATGTTGCATGCCTTGTAAAACTGTCAAATCAGTTCACAAAAGCTGGCATACAGTGTCTCAGACTTCATAGAGGGGATGTGAAATAAATGTGGCCATTAAGGTACTGTGTGTATGATGGCCAATATCTTATATCTCTTATATCTATTTCACTTGTCTTGCATTTGATTCATTGTTAAATAAAAGCTGACGCGGGTACAGTTCAAATGGTAGAGGTTAGCCATCTCTTTGGAACAAATATACTTAGCTGAATTTGCTTTTTGAATGGCAATCACAGTTGAGATGTTTTTATCTGGGGATCTGAGAGGAGAGAGAGGGAGAGGAGCTCCCATAAGATTTCCATCTCCTCTCAGTCTCCTGAAGTCATCCATAGACTGAATCCATGAGTCAGAGTGTTCAGTTTGTTCAAAGAATTTAGATATATTAGCGTCAATGTCCAATCCTAAGTTACATATCACATTTTTCAGACGTACTGAAAAATGTGATACATACCTAACCTTATTGTTATGAAATATGTCCTGTTGGTCCTTGTTGCTGATTGGTCAATACAATGAGGTTGTCGTGGGTACATTTACAGTATGCAACAGCTAATGATAATTTTTATTGTGCAAGAGAAAGTCACTGTACATCAGTATGATATTAATATATTAGCCATTTAAGATGTGTTCAGTACGAGGCTAACTGACAAAACCATGCACACTTACTATAAAATACTGAAACTAACTTCACAACTGTCACTACCATTTATGACAACTAAGTAATTTGCCCAAATTTGGAGTCAACTAACATTAGCTAATTGGTCTATTGCTAACCACTTTCAATTTTTAAACCTATATCTTACAATTGATAAGCTATAAAGGTCTTGGTTTCTTTTTGAACAACCAGGTATGTGTAATAAATAAACATTTTAACAGAGCCACTTACACTGTTGTACATTTCTGTTCGTACAGCTATACATTCATTGAAGCATTTCTGCTCGAGGGTACAACAGTAGTGCCCTACCTGGGAATCTAACCCACCACCTATGAGACAGAAGCTCAACTCCCTAACCATTGCACTATGTTATACCCATTTGCTAAAATAAGCAAGCATGCTGTCTAGCTAACATGATCTAGCACCTGGGTCCAGGTAGTGAGCAATCTAAAATGGTTCAGGTTAGTAATAAAACACTTTAATAAATCATTAATAAACCAAACATCTAACCCCAAAAAAATCATATTGTCATTTACTTTTATCACTGTCCCTTTGAAACAATGGGTTGAGGCAACTAGCTGAACTCCAACAGGAACTGGAAAATCCAAGTCTGGGTCTATGAGAAAGTTTTAACATTTGCTAATTTAAACAAGAAGCTAGATAAGAAAAATCAGATAAGGATAAAAGATAGTATCATATAATGTAGATTCTGGCTAAATGGTATTAGTTAAAGTGGCTGGGGCAGAAGAAATGTAACAATATACAAACTAAAATTAGTTTATAACTAACTCATCGGTATAGTCATATCATAGATAAAGTGTTTGAGTGCATTCCACCAGGCATTTTGTATGATGACACCCTTTAGCTGTGACTATATTAGCGATATGCTCTCAGGTCTTATTGCTTTATTAAGATCACATTCTGTGTTAATGTCAATCTATTTTGTTCCACTGGCCTTCCATTACGACAATAATAATAACCTCCCCATAAGCAAAGAGTGTTCAGTCCCTCTCCTGAAATTATTAACATTGTACATTATGGAACTATTTATAATTGGAAAATATAATTGCCTGGCTGATTCCCTACAATTTAAAGCTATAGCAATCAGAAAAGTATATTGGAAAGAAATGAATCCATTTTCCGAAGCCTTTTCCATTATGGATATGGTATACTCCATCATATATATGTTGTTGTTATTTCTGAGATTGACGGCTTAGAAGATTGACAACTTCTATATGGGACATCCACACTCGCCCTCTAGAAGTGGACTAAGTCTGAAACATTTCCCTTGAGAAGTTGTCACTGCCTTTCTTTATAATTGCATAATGATCATGGTACTTGTCATGTCATATTGAAAAGGAATAGTTCATACTGCAATCAATAAAATCCAAATGTTTGTGATAGATGACAAAACAGTTTGTCAAATAAACTCATGTTTGTGTATTCACATGTTGAAATCAAATTAGCTGGCACACTTATTTAAAATTGTATTGGTTTATTAGACTGGAAAATGCCCAGGCCCTACTGATACCAGTTATACAGGAGTTATCCTGTGGTTATAGAGGATCTTTTTGCATGGCTCCTACTCAAGGATATCTTTTGCTTCTAATATTAAGTCAAACCATTCCTTTTTGAAATAAGCAAAAATGTGGATGTTGGCTAAAACTGTGCGGCCAATACCAATGATGTCTTTATCTCCGATTTTTTTTTGTGATTTGTTGGCATAAAATACTGAAGTCAGCTTGCCTTACATGGAATTGTTGGGATGATCACTTATGGTAATTGAGGTTTGTGTCCAATTTAAAAACAATTACCATTTATGCTCAAATGCATCTGGCCAAGCCCAGAATTGGATGTTTATGCGTGTTTTATCAATCTGATGCCAGTTTTTCATATTTATCTCTGTCAAATAGAAATGTGAGACATTTTTTGAAAATAATCGCGCCTGAGACCAAATGAGTGGTGTAAAAATGATGTAGGTACTATATAGGGTTACATTTACTTCAGAGGAATGCTAACAGGGGTTAGAGCTAATGGAGGCACTTAGCTTCTGAAATGAATGTAAAATGTGTATGAATATAGATGCATCATTCTCTGACCAAGATATTAACATGCACCTTTACTCTGACCGCCAATTACTTAGACATTTTACATCAAATTTGCTGGTAAGTGAAGGGACCTTATTTGGTCATTCATGTATTTTGAAGATGCTCTCATCTTGAGTGATGAACAACGCCTTCACTGAAAAGTTATTAAGTGAATGTATTACAAACAGAACCACTAAAACAGTCAATGAACACCAGGCAGAAAAAATGTGATGAGATAAAGAAAATCCATTGTTTTATGTACATGTGCGCATCATTCTCAAAAGAAAAATGATGATTTTGCTTTCAGTCAACCGTTATTGTGTCTATTTTGAGGTGTGATTTAGGTCACTGTCATTCTGTAAGGTAGGCATATGGCCAAGTCTCAGCATCCTGGTAGAGCCAGACAGGTTTTTGGCCAAAAAGTCTTTATCCAGTGGCAGCAAAAAAGCACCATGATATGAATAATCCATCACCAAATGTCACTGTAAGCATAGATGCCTATTAATTGTATGCATTCCCTTTCTGACATCAAACATACCAATACTGTGTATAGCAAAAGAGTTCAAGATTTAATTAATTTTGTTCTCCTTCAACCATTGGAACTGGTTCCAGCTGAAGTCTGGCAAACTCTAGGCACTTCATTTTTAATGCACTCAATAATTGCTTTCTTCTGGCAACCTCTCTGAGTAGCCTGTTGGGATGGATGTGGCATCTGATTGATGAAGTGGAGAGTCAGTTCTCCCAAGATGCAACCAAACTCTTCAGTTCTCCAGCTGTGACCCTAGGATTCTTTTTCAACTCCTTCATCATCTTCCTTCACCATCTTCAACTCCTTCATCATCTTACTTAGTGAACTACAAATTTATCATACATAACAGTGATCAGTGATGCCCGTTTTTCCACTCACAGTTTACAAATTAAGCTTGCACAGATGCACATAAGTTGGACAGCTATAGTAACTTTGACCAGCAGGGGTCTATAGAGAGTCATGGGCAGGGGAACCTCAGCCATCTCATCCCACCCTCCCTGGGTGACATTATGGCCAATTAGGTGTGTGGTACCTTTTGGGGCTGCTGGCAGTAGTCAACACTGGCTCAGTCCAGAATCAAAGCCAGACTTTGGAGCATATCCACACACTCAAACCCTCACAGAATGAGCCACCCAGCTGCTTCCAATGTAGGCTTACTTAATACAACTGTAATCTTTGAGGAAAGTGTGCCAAGGTATTAAATATGATTTGAGTAACACTGAAAGGAAGCCAGCAAAAGGAGACAATGAGAGGCAGGACTCCATAAATATGAAGTTAGACCCCACATTTGGTTGCATGCTTGGGGCATCTTTTAAATCAGATGTATTCAATCCTGTTTTCTGAATCCTCCAGAAACAGCACAGAGGTTTAAATTACATGGAAAATAATGTCGTGCTGAGAGCTGTTTCCCACAAGCTTCAGATATACACCCTCATTCCTTTCACTTATCACAACTGTTTGGACAGATTTTAAAATTCACTTTGATCAGGCATTTTTTTCCCACAATATTTCAAGTGCATGGTAACTCATGGAATGGTAAATTGTTTCAATTAAACAGTACCGGAAAGCCACATTAGATTTTCTGTTAGATTTTCAGGCTTGCAGTGATTTGGCCAGATTTTTATTTTCTTATTTAAAATTCAGTTTTGCCAGAGGATTAATACTGTCTTTCTTATCAGTGACCCAAAAAATTCATAGCTCACAAAAAAAGAGATATTTATATGTGGCAGCTTACTAATAACTGAGCTGTCCAAATCTGGGCTATGGGCTGAACCCAGACCTGCACTTTCCACTTATGACTCTCATGCTCATAATGACGAGTTATGTGGAAAACACACTTTTTATTATATATTTCTTGAGAAGTTATGAGATCCTATGTATTACCATATGTCTTTGACTTAATTAGACAATAAAGTGAACTGTAAAAATGCCATTTTGAAATATGGATATAATAATTACCTTGTTAAATTTTTTTTAACTAATTTTTGTTACAGTTCCAGCTTTCTTTATAAACTAATAAATATACATAAACTATAGATCATTTCACACCACTTCGCAGGTGCTGTGTATAAATAAAGGAGTTACAAAATAAAAGTGATACCTACCGATAAATTGCTGTAATTATTCCAAAGGAGAACTGCCAAGGCCTGCCAGAAATGTATGATGAAACTGAACATCATGGACTACTGTCTGAAGAAATGCTTGCTGATATTTTCTTGCCCTGAGAGTGGAAAGGAATTGAGTAAATGGGCATTTGCAAGGCTGTTTCTTCTGCTATACCACGGAGGCACAGCCCTATATTCTAACTCAGAGTTTCATGTATAATTTAATTGTGCTGCATCACTTTGTACCTGACAAGGTGAGCTCCTCATAGACTTGCAGAGTTTCATTAGATTTACTGTTGACCTCCTAACATGGCCATTTTTACATTCAAATTGTCTTCATTTCAATCCTATCCATTAAATATTAAAATATATGAAAAAGATATTTGAAGAAATATATTTCTCTTTAGTGTTCTTATTTTTCCAGGCCAGAAATTGTCCATTGGATGAGAACTGTGCTGAAACTAAAAGAAAGCATTTACCCAGAGCAAATTTGTAAATGAAATACAATTTTTTTAATGTAAACATTTAGGGTGGGTGTCAAATACTGTGTAAAAACAACTCTAAGATTGTACATACAAATAGGCAAGACAGGGGGAGGCACCATTTGTTCGAAAACTTTCTCAGTCAAGATTGTAATACCCTCTTGTTGTCAGGCTCCTAATAAAGAACATGCCACTATCAAATAATAAATGGGAGCTATTAGGGATTTTCCCATTGTGGGGCTAAATGCTGCTTCTAGCTACGTTATAGAATCTCCAGTATCAGACCCCATTCTAAAATAAACTGCATCATACCTTCCAGCCATATCTGTCATCCTCCATCTTTCTAACTCTGGTCTCCAATTAACTAAGATGGTCTAAAGAGGCCAGTTGCAATAGTCTGAGGAGACATTTAACCCTTTCCTGCAGACCACTACAACACCGACCTCTATCAGGATTGAAACTGGTGTCCTGAAAAATTCATCTGCACTTGAGATGTAAAGCCCTGCTAAGGTGGTTGCCAGAGGCCCACTAGTACCAACAGGTCCACCTATTAGTCTTCACTCCCCCAACATGAGACTTAGCCCCCACACAGCAGAAGAGCATATTTATTACATAGCAGTTCTGTCCCTCTGTCTATGCACACATAATTTGGCTGTGATCATCAGATTTACTTTTACTGCAATCAGTAGTCTGTAGCTTAATGTTGCATATCAAATTTAAATGGCAGTGAGTGTTACAAGATATGTTTTCCTAATATTTTCAATCAATTTCAGCCGACGTTATGATACGTTCTTCAAGGTATGGTGAATTCCATGTGATGCGGTTCCTTAAAATCTCCCCCTGGACAGGATATTTTAATCTGTGAGGTATATATGTCGTCTTTGCATTCTAATGCTCCTCTCATTGATCCAAAGGGAAGAAACCACTCAGGTGAAAAATAGCCTTAATCTCGCGCCAAATTTCTCTTACATTTCTATTTTGTGCATCAGTGCCCATCGCCATAGCAATTTCACATAACTTTCATGGACACCGCTTGCATAGAGAGTGACCTTCAAGTGGATTTCCTTAGTCATTTTATGCTGATGACTTGTCACCAATATTTTATGTAAACAATTTATTCAGCCCAGACAGCCCTATGAATGTCATTTAATAAAGACTAAAATAAGTAATTTATTATAATGCATTCAATAATCCTCTCTGCCCTCGATGAATAAATTGAAATTTATGCCACACAGACTACTACAACTTGAAAGATGAAGATGTTTGGTTGAACTTTAGAGAAAAGGATTATGGGATTAAAACAAAAATACTCATAACTGCATGGTTTAAGAGGAATCAAAAAGACATCATATTGCCTGTATAATGGGACCAAGCAAGTATGACAGAGTGAGGCTGTATTTTCTGCTACAGCAAGCAGGAAATGTGGATGTGTCTGCTATGAATCTCAGAGAGTGAAGAGCTCTTTACATTTAATGGACATATAGCAGTGCCACTGAATCTTATCTCACTCATTTACTTTACTTATGGTACATTTTCTTTGTGGAATCACCTATCTCACTTGTCAATTCAAGATACAAATTCAAAACTCCAAAGATTGTCTTTGCAAGTGTTGCATCCAAATGATTTTTCCTACATGTTTTTTTCATCCAAATTCTGTTTTTCTACTTGCTATACATGCAGTGTAGGTACCAGTGGTCATGATCGATAACTAGTTGCAAACCCAATGTCGAGAAAAGTACTTCCCAAGCCAACGAACCATTGTTTCAGTCGAATGAATTTGCAGACAACATTGGACATGAACAGACATTTCTACAGTCATTTGATCTTGGGCTTGGAGTCCAAGGGGGCAGCATCATACATCACAATTTTTGGGTGTGGTGAACCTCCACCAGACCACTAGAAGAGAAAGACAAATACAGAAGAAAGGAAGTAGACATGAAGGTGGAGATGGGAAGGGGGAGGGATGCCAGAAGCAGTGAGCGTGATTGGAGATAAGGTACGTGGCAATTTAATACTTGTGGAGAAAACCAGATTGGATGGATAGAAGTATTTGATTAAATCTGAAAATACTTCACCTGAACTTTTGTTTTAACAAACTCAGTTTATTCCACTGAATAAAGGTGTGGACTGATGCTTGCAAGTGTTTCAAGCTGTGTTATTTTTGCTTACTGTGGACCTCTCTGCTCTGCAACCCAGTTAATAAGATGTATAATTAGGGTGCGTATATCAAAAGTATCTAAGCCATCCAACCTTGTATTAAGGCTGATACATAAAATTTGTATAGCATCCCATGCTTACTAAAGTATAAATACAAGACCCCGAAAACACGTAGCACACAAAAGGTTCAACAGCTAATCATATGGAAACTGTATAGAACCATTAATGACCCAATAACAAACAAGCAGGTTCCACAGAGTACCAAATGGTTCATTATATAGTACCAGCTGGTTCATAAATAGTTATAGTTCAAGGTTATCTAAAGTACCAAAAAGGTTCCCTGATGATTATGATGTTTATTAAATAGCACTTTTGGTGTTATTTAAAACCTTTTTTCTCAGATCGTACATGAAACACACATACAACATACAAAACCACATTTGGATACAGAGAAGGAATTGGAATAATTTCAATACAGACAAACTACGGTCTAGAACTACTTTTTATGTATTGTGAATAGATGTCTTTTCCCAGAAGCAAATTTATGGGCTTTTGGGTAAAACGTTATGTGTAAGGTTTCCATTGTTCAAAGAATCTCAACTTAGAAATAATGTATTCTACAAGGTGTTCCCTTATTTATTAAAACAGTTTGTGCATAATTGTGCAGCTGCTGTTTTTGTAAAACTATGCCACCTGTGGAAAACCTTGAGAAAGAAAACAGCAAAAACCCTTAATGTAACCTTGTCAAACACGAATATCCTTAATCCCAATGGCATATGGGAACATCTTATACAATGCAAGACAGTGCTGACAAGGAGGAAGTTTTTCGATTTAGGGTGAATGTCATGTACAAATTCATGACATACTGCTTGGTCCAAATTTGGTCCAATCATACCTATGTGAAAGTTTTGAACAATCATTTTTGTAACAAGAACCATTATGTGCATTCTTTAAAACTTTATATCCTGAGGTTATGGGTATCTTTGTAAGGATAGCTCCAAATAACAGTGATTATTGTGCCAGTAAAGCATGGAGAGGCAGAATACAGGCCTTGAATACAGTCTAAACTTGTAAAGAGTTTAGTTGCGTGCATTTCCCTTGCAGACATTATGTATTAAGGTTGAAATACATTTTGTTGTGTATTACCTGATTTACTGCTAAATAAAGTAAAACTGGAATATATTTAGCTGGTTGTTTATATTTTAAAGGGCAATAAAATTGCATTTCACACTTCTTTGACCTAAATCTGTAAGCTTTCTCAGCCAGTAATTATGTAGTTTTTTGTACATCTTTTTAAAATCTATCTGTGCATTTGTGGGGATATTGTTCTCAGGATGGCCATGGAGGATGAACTTATTTCTTTTGCTGATGTAGGCTACTTTGCAGTCTCTACAGTGTCTTCTTTTCATGGTCTGACAGGTTCTCCAAAGCACCATTAGTCTTTTCTTGGGATGGTTTTCCCAGGTTTTCAATCAATGTTGTGGGTTTGTGAAGCACACAGTATCATTTTTCACCAGACTATGACACCTTAAGAGAAATTACACCCAAGAATAACTTTTATACATAAGTTACCTAATCAGGATGCTCTCCTCCAGTCACTATTCACAAAAAATAGTACTACAGATCTGTGCTTAAAAATACCTTTACAGAAAAAAAAATTCTAATGAGCATGTCTGTAAAATGCTATAATGAATGTATTATATAATTCATGCAATGTATGCCTGCTATGTAATGCAAAGTAATTATACATTCAGATTAATTTACCTAAATTATGAGACACTTAAAATACATGCATTCATAGTTCATAGTCTCACTTCTTTAATATCTGCCTCAGCAGGAATTTACAATCCAGTTCTGATTGATTGCCAGGTGACACACCCCTCCTCCGATCAGCTTTGCGTACAGTGCGATGTATCACAGTTCATGTACAAACCCTCACTCTGTTGGAGACTTTGACCTCCAGTTGTAGCCGTTCCAAAAAGTCCCACAAACTCATTAATTAACCAAAACAAAGGGAAAGGACCTTGCCTAAATTGTTTAATTGCCCTCCACTTTCCTGTAAAAATGCAAAGCCAAACTAAATTATACTGACAGCCAATATAAAGGAATAAATGGATCAAAACACTTGGTTAAGTTGAATAAACTCTGGCCAAACTAATAGGTGTAAAAAAAATTGGCTAATGCTCTCAGCTTTCGGATGCAGGCGGTCAGGGTGCCACTTTAGCCACTAATTGATGTCAGAACTCCAATGAAAACATCTAACAAGCTGGCAGAGGCAGCTGGCTTCACCTCATTAGAGGGAAAATGAGGAACAGTTAAGGCATGGTTAGACTCCAAAGAAAGTTGCTACTTCTTGAACAGGCCAAATGTGAAATACTAAGCGCTAAAATATACCTCTAGGCAGGGTGAAATGAAAATATTTCCTTGATTAGCTTGTTTCAGATTACAAAGATCAGATAACAACAATCAGAATTGGAAAGCATGACTATATGAATGACAAAACACATTCACAGAACAGCTGTGTAATGTATAGGTAGTCAAATACTTTGGATTTCACAGATTTAAAACAGTTTTTCCTACTGTAATTAGACAGGTGGAGCAATTTGCTGTAGGCTACCTGGCTTAAAACAAACTTCTGAAAAATCTGAGAAACACACCTGATTTGGTGCTTAGGTACATCACATAAAATGTTCATAAATATGAGTAATGGTAAGTATCACAGGTCCATGCACAAATAATCTAACCTGAAGTAATTGTTTTTCAGATACATACGGCTTAATAATGTGGTAATCTCTGAATATCAGTCACATAATAATAATTCTGTATAAAACCTCCTTGGCATGTTCATGAATCTCTGACTGACTGAAAAACAAATTAATTTTGTTAAGCTGGAATTATGTTTCCCTGTTAGATATAGTTGTCATTCTGTGAAATCATTCATTTGCTTCAATAATTTTCTCTCAAATCAGTTCAGTTACAAAGAGAGCAAAAATATAATCCCACATGCACTGTATGTCTATGCGCGTGATGGGGAACAATGCAATGTCCAGATATTGAGTATGATAGTATGACAAACCATTCGTGGCCATGTTGAAGACGAGACACCAAAACAGACACTCTATACTGGAGTAAGTAAAACTGCCGCAAAAAAGAAGAAAAGTGAAGAATCAAAACCCAGTGAATTTTTATCAATTATATTCTATAGTCAAACTTTATAAATACAGAATGTGTGCACCAACAATGCTATGCTCAAGAGAAACCTCAGCTGGGACCAGAATTGTCAACTAAGGTGCAAACTGCATGGTATAGTGTCTGTATCTTACCAAGGAGACTTATCTGTTTGTATTGTACTGAAAGTCCCTGCTGTTTGTGTAGCTATTCCTCTGGCGATATCCTTCCGAGGGTGGAGGACACATATGCACACAAGCTAATATTAATGCAAGCCCCAGGCAATTCTTCATCTTCAACAACTGCTGCTACTGGTTTCCCTGTAGCCCGCTTGCTAACAATAAGTAATTATGATGTGACCACATCGTCTTTGCCCCCTGCCCATTACTCAAGAGGTGGCAGGGAGAAGGGGTAACTGGCTCCTATGAGTCACACGCCATTGACTCCCACATTTGCAAGCTGTTGGAAGAAAAATCGCCTCAGCATGTTTGTGAATAAAAGGCAAAGAATACATTTCCATAAATTTCACGTTTGCATTTCATTTGCTTTCCCTTTCCTTGACAAATCGTCCAACAGCTTGCGTTTGACTGTAATCACCACGAGCTTTGCCTCTGCCTCCAATGGCTGGAGGCAAAGCAGTGCATCACCAAGCGGCGCAGGCCTGCTTCTCACATCGCCAGCTTCCCACAATGCCTCCTCTACGGATACTCATTTGGGCTTTGATTCATGTCACCGAAATCTCATTGGTATCTACTTTTACCTGTGCTTACAATTCACAATCTCTCGATACGTCACTTTCCCAACCATCCCTTCACTTTTCATAACACAGCACACTCTCCATACTTCACCAGCACTGTATTCATGAAGGCACTGCAGTGCAGCAAAGGATGAATGTTGGAATCTAAGCCAGTTGGCTGTTTTTGTATCTCTGTCCAACATCCCCTTCTACAATCGACCAGCCAGGAATCTCACAGAGTCTTTGTGTACAGACCTCAGGGATGCAGGGATAGATTTGGCATTTTTTACAGCATGGTTCAACATGATATATTGCTGAAATCAAGAGGTTTACATCATGTTATCTCTAACCCACAGATCACTCTTGTTGGAAGAGTATGACAATCTTGACACTTAAATCCACTGAACATAGACTAAATATTTTCCTTTAAGGCTAAATATTAAGGCTAAATCGGAATGTCATCACAGTTGCCAAACAAATTTCTACTTATAGACTGATATAAGACAATTAAATTTAACAAGTACATTATGAGTTGACTACATTTATGCTTAATCTGTAACAGATAAGTCGGATGACTTTTTGGATGCTTGAGATGAAATATACCCTAAGATTGTGATGGTAGAAGGAAATTGTGTGAACCTAATAATGGGTGGAGTGACAATGACCTGTCTCTCATGACTTCTTTGAAGCAATCAAAAGGTTTTTCTCTCCACACCAGGCCTCAGTAATTGGCTCATCCCTCTCTCTCTGGTGCTGGTAGCACAGGGAAGCTCACTCTATCTGCAGTGTCATCAAACCTCATTCTCCAGTCACTCTCCTAAACAGAACAGAATTCATATCTATGGATATGACAGGGAGATTGTATTGATAGATGTATATTTGCATTTCACCAGCTTGATTCTGACAACCTTCACATTGACTTTGGTCAGCAAAAAATAATGTGAATAATGAACGTTTAAAAATGCCCAAAGATTCCACCAGATGGTAGGAATTCTAATTGGTTCCTCAAGCATCAATCAAAGCTCTCAGTTTCTGCTCTCAGTTAGTGATGGGATCGAGAGGTTCCATTAACTCAATAATGGTTGGGGCTAAAATAATATGTCAGCCATTGACTTGTTTAAACCAATCAAAAGCTTGAGCTTTCCACATCAAACACAATTACTGGCTCAGATCTCTGAGTTATTGCCTATTTTTGTCTCATGAGGCCTTATTTTTCACTAGGTGCAGAGACGGTCTGTTTTGAATTTATCTGGTCTTTCATGTGTTCCAAGATATTTGAATACGGATGTAACTGTGTTTTTTTTTTCAAATAAATATTGAAATTAAGTGTTGAGATATTTAAAAGCACCCATTACAGGTTGACACGAAAGACTGGTGGTCAGAATTTTGCAAGTTAACAACGCTTCTTCAGAACACAGTTATTTCTCTGAACATTTAGCAATTGTATAGGAAAACTGACAATGTGACATATTTGATAAAAACTAAATGTCCTTATCTGTTATACATACTGCACTGTTAACCTGCACAATATTCACAACCCAGTCACCTACTTCATCTTAGTAACTGCTTCCACCATCATTGCATTGCATTGCAATATCGATCATCTTTCAGGTGGCAGTTTCTACAGCACAATAAACATGACAGTGTAGGGTTGCAAATGTTCAAGTGTCTACTATTTCTGCCAGTGAAAATCCTTTTAAATAGTTATCTAGACTAAAATCTTTGTTGTGTTGAGTGTAGGGGAAGACCCAACAGTTTCTGTATTACACTCTTCTCAGATGACTGCAAGACGTTTCATAAACCCCATAAAATGCCACGTCAACTTACCTACAAGAGTTTATGTTCAAACCTTTGGGTTAGCTGCTGGAATGCAAAGGCCAGAACCATTTTTCAATGGCTCTTAGAGAGTGTTTTACTGCTTGTCTGGCACCGTTTCAGACAGAAGAGTCTCTCCTAATTTTCAAACTTGAAAATTTGTCACTGTCACGTGTAGTCCAGAACCATACAAATTACTAATCCATCAACTGTTTCACTTACATAAAGCTGAGAAGCGACCTTGAGCTGTAAACAGGCCGTGATGTATTGCGAGGAGAGAGGAGAAATAATTACAGTGGGGCATTATAACGTTGGTTTAGCTCAAAGAAAAATGTATGATGCAGGTGGAGAAGCTCTGTGCACTTGAAATGATCATCGTTGAGGTGTTTATTTTATTGCAGGAGATCCGTTTTCAGAGCTCATTTTCTGAAGCAACACTTAAGGTGTCTTTATGCTGCTAGATTTAATATGTGGAATTTCAGTTTAGATAACAAGTTGTCTAAAGAAAGGATTGGGTGCGGGAGTGCAAATTGTTAAAGGTTTGGCCCTCAGGGTGACTCGTGCAATGAAAATGCCTGTAAGTGATGCAGCTGTGATTCTTGTAACTGAGTCACAGCTGTGATGTTATTGGTTATGTCCAGAGGTACACACTAACGCCACAGGCAGTGTGTAATTGGTGGCACATCTGCAGTGTGAAAATGTGCAAGAATTAGTGATGGCATAAACTGACGGAGGCATATACCTATGGATGTCTCCTCCTTATTTGATGCAGGAGGAGTGGGGGGAGGTGCAGAGTTAAAGAACAGGTTGGGCAGCAAACATTTAGCACACACACTCACAGGTGTTTGTTTATTTTGGGTCATGAACTTCAGAGAGGGGGTTTAGGTGTGACCTCATGTGGAGGAAGGGGAGAGGTGGAGAAGAGTGGGACTTTGAGAGCGAAGATGTGTGATAATGAAGAAAACACTCCTCTCTCTGTTTTTAAACCCCTGTGATGTGCCCAAAGGACTGCACTTTTACAATTGGGTTTTCTTTTACATTTTTTGTGGGGTGGGTTAGGGTACAACTTCCCACAGCTAAGGTGAGTCTAGCTTATACCGTGCATAGATAACGGAAGTTTCGATGACCTTTTTTCCATTTCTGTTGTACTCCATATATCATTGAAAGAACTAGGTAGCCTAGGGAAAACTATACTTAGCTTACCCTTTAATGCTCCCGCAGACTGTGTTTTTGTTGAGAGTTGCCAATGCTGTGCCCCACAACCCTCTAACCCAGGTTTCCCCGTTACACCCACCAGAGACAGCCAAGATACGAAGAATCAGGTAAACAGGACTTTATTTAGGTTTCACAATTTAAAAACTGTTCTTAAGCAGACGGCTCAGTCTTCCCTCCCCACTCCCTCTTAACTCTGCTCGCCCAACCGGGCGGACCACCCTGCCGCCCTCCGATTTTAAGTTTTGTTTTGCATGGTTATCTGAGGCAACGGACTACACTATATTACAGTTAAGATACAAGACAGGAAAGGTAAATGTCAACAGAGTGACTTACCGTTGACATGTTATACTCACCATTTATACAGCTGGATATTTACTGAAGCGATTCAGGGGAAGTATGTAGCTTAAGAGGACAATGGCAATATCTTGGCTAAGAATTGAACCTATTTATATGAAGTTATATGATCAGCTCCCTAACCATTATACTACACTACTTTCAGGAATGCTGTCATCTTGATTTCGGTTTTGTTCGGTCATGTTCACATGTTTGTTTTTCTTTTTTCGTTTCCCCAGTCCATGTGCTTCTGTTTTCATTGCCCTTTTGTGTCTCTGTCTCATTACCTGTTAACCTGAATAAAGACCTGCCTCCTTGTTCACCTCGTCTTGTTGTGTCTCGTTGGCTTGTTAGTTTGTGTTTTTAGACCCCGCTTCTCGCTTGTTCTTTGTGGGTTTGTCTCAATGTGTTTACCTGTTTCGCTACAAGCCTTTTGTTCTCTGTTATTAGCCTGTCCATTTTGACTTCGCCTGTTTTCCCGTTTCTCAATTTTTTGGATTCTGTCTGTGCCTGATTGCTGTGTGTCCCTGCTTTTGACTCCTGCCTGCTTATTATCAACCTCTCTCTTTGAACTGTGATTTTGTACCTCTGCCGTGTCATTTTGGTTTTTGACTTTTGTCTGGCTCTAACTCTGATTTTTGGAACTGTGTTTTTCGCTGCTTAATAAACCTCGGTTTATTGTTTCTCACTGTCTGCTTCGGAGTCCTTATGAGTTCTGACAACTGCTGCCTGAATGTAACTTATTGTTCAGTTGTATAAAACAACAACAGTACAACAACATCATTTTGATCTCACAAGACTGGAACAATTCTCTTATCATCACATTTGAAATACAAATCTGTTATATAGCATCATTTATGTATAAAATGTGTAAAATCAAAAAGACAGAAGAATATTCCGATCACATGTGGGAGGGCAATTACTTCATTCACCTGACCAAAAAGCACATTAGGTAATTTGAGGGTTTAACAATTTAAATTGATGAATTGTAATGTTTGGCATAATGAGACAGCTCAGAAAAACATGTCGCCAGTTTTGCCAAATCTGCATCAACCCCGCTGTGATAATGACTGTAATCTAAATGTGACTTTTAAAGGTTCTGGATCAAATATGGCATATGCTTTGCATTATGCCGTAATGATTTCAGTTTGGACAGTTAAAGGACTAATGCTCCACGTATTCCTCTCCTCTGCGAGACAGCAACTGAGGTGAAAATTGCTTCTGAAGTCCACATTGCAATCGGGAGGAGTGCTCAGGTATTTGGTTGAGCATAAGTGACTCACGCAGACTTTCAGCTGTGAGATTAATAATAATAACTTCACATCGTCCATCAGCTTTATTTTATTCCTGTTTTTGCTCAGCAGAGTAGCTTGGAGGGCTACCTTGCAACCATTTTCTAAATTGTGATTGTAGCCCTTTCCACTCATATGTTGTATTTTATGCTAAGAACACGTTTCTTTCTTTTTTATTGTAGAATGTGTAAATAATGATTCAAGGATTAGTTTGCGACATGACAATCTGTATGTTAATCATAAATGTGCTGCATATAAATCAGAGAAAGCGGGCCTACAATGTAGATTTAACACCCACCACTTATAAAAATGATTTTATACATATATTTTGTAATCATACAGCCAGTCGGTTATATATGTTTTAATTCCTACATTTTATGCATATCTGTTGAAACAAACTACACAGTGAACATACTGTGTATGATGAAATTATGTTTAGGAGATAAAACTCCTTGGGTCCTTTTTTTTACTATACAAAAATCCAGCAAAGGTGAAAATGTAACAGCTTTTTCGGTGTTTTGGAGTGGAGTGAGCGTGACATTTTTCGGCGCGTCAATCTTTGTGTTTTTGTTTTGGTGCTGAGTCAGTGGAATGATGGGTGTATGAGCTGTGGGTGTGGATTGGTGGAAATGCAAAGTGTAGCGTAGTGGCATTTTAACAGGTTTAGTCTGTCTGAGCAAGACGCCACCAGAAACCCAGAGAACATTCAGAACATATTCAGAATCTTTTATATTTTTATCAAATATTTTAAAGAGAATTTTAAATTGGAATATATATTTTTCAATTAGTCACTGAATATAATCAAATATTTAGAGACAGGGCTGGTAATATTTCTTTAAAAATCTTTTAAAACGGATTTATAGTTATCAGTAGATATTTCTACTAATTTCACAGTATTGAACATCTCTTTATGTGCTGTCTTTAAGGTTTCATCTTGCCTTGGGATGTTTCCTGAATACTCATTCCAGTTGTATTGATTCTGAGCCATTTACCTGACTATAATCAGTGTATGACTTTGATGTCTTTCCTTTACATAGTAAAGTTTCCTTGCATTAGCATGACTCTTTAATGTCATTGTGCCTGTTCTATTATCCTAAGTCTATAATCCCTGAACTTAATTATTAATCTGTGTTTCCGCCAACTGTAGAAATTCTCACATTTTTGATTCATTAAATATGGAGACCATTGACAGGGTAGGATTCAGTTCTGAGGAGGAAGTCTCAACTGAAGTCTACCGTATTTTCCTGAGAATAGATTTTTACATTAAATTTCAAATCTTTCAGAAAGTTTGAGAAAATATTAACTTTTCAGTCAGCCTCACTCTCCTGCCTGTGACAACTATCAATTAGAAGCTGAAAAGCACTTCATTTCTGTTTCACAGCTAAAACACTCTATGAGTAACAAATGAGAGGACTGTCAAACCACTCACGCTTTGCAATCTTTGAAATGAAGAGCTTCTGGTGAAAGTCACAAATGCTTAACAAGGCAGCCTCCCATTTATAATTTTGAACACGTTTTTCAGAAGTATGATAAATAAGACACTATCCACCATTGTATAATGTGCAACCTTGTCAGCTTCAGCTATTTATAGAAATGTTTTGGTAAGGAACAAAAAATGCTTTCTGAATAATAAAACTCATCCTTTGTAACTCAGATTTACTTGGATCTGAACAGTGAATGCAAATGGCAGGTTTTAATATTAACATTGATTATGCATTCTCTTAAATGGACAACAGACATTATGAACTCCACAACAACGAAGTACCAATGAAGAATCTCTTCATTCAAACGGGTAAAGTTCATAGTCTGAAATTTTGTTGGTGAGAGCCAACTATATGTTTAATGTTACTGCCATACAATGCATATTTATCCAGGGGTGTAAATTACACCAGAAAAAAATTTCCATCATAAAGTCTTCCTAAGTTTTATGGTACTCTCTCTCTCTCACAGATTCAATTGGATTTCAAGAACCATGTAGGTACCCTGTATGTCAGGGATTGTATGCTTTTCTGCTTATTAAAATTCATAGTGCTAAGTGATTTGAATAAGTAATCCCTTTCATAGTCCTATCTAGTTATTATATTATATATTGCATTATATACAGTATTGCATGTGGATAGGGGAACCAATATCACTGCTGCCAGTTGAGAACAAAGTTAGTAAAAAGTACTTACATAACCTGCATAAATTTGGGAAAATGAACAGTCTGCTGGATTAACGCTGTGTCAGTCTTGATAAGATCATCCATAATCTACAACAGGTTCATCCAACCTGGGGTCATGTTGGCTGGAGCCTAGGCCTATCCCAGCATGCACTGGGAACAGGGCAGGGAGAAACCCTGATCACTGCCAGTCCAGTACTGGATCAGACAGACAAACATCAGCTCAGAAACACATTGATGGGTGATTTGGCATGTCCAGTATGCCTAACATTCATGTGTTTGTACCTTGGGAGGAAACTGAAAGAAAGCACATGGAAGGCCACAGAGCTAACATCTGAGCTAATCATTGCAGCTTTAAATTTATGATAAATGATTATCATCTCTGATAATCATTATTATTTCTACAAGGTTTTTGTAAGCTTGTAGACTGATGTTTTATACTTTTATACTTATGGCACTGTTATTTTTATTGCTCTGTTCATTTTTGTGATCCAGTCTCAAGAGTCTGACAGAACAGCTCAGTGACAAAACCTGCTGTGCTGCCTACAGTGAAAGAGGTGCAGAAACACAGTCGCTGCTCAGCATTCACTGTGCAGTGGGGAATTTGGTTGTAAAGTTCATTAATTTTGACGAGACAGGGCACATCAGCCGCGCGCAGACTGCACATCAGCAGCAGGGTCATAACAGACCCCGTCTGAGTCTATCGTTACTTTGCAGGCCACACGGGGAAATGAAATGTCTAGGCTCATTAATATAGCCAAATTTCTCTGCGTTATTGCATTTTCATGATCCTATTTTTGTGCCTTATTGTACCGGCTTAGCTCCTGGTGCCTGGAGGCGATTCAAGGTTATCGTAATTAAATTAAAGTTCAAAATGCTGAAGTTTAAACATACATCCAGTTTTTTTCTTAGAATTTGTGACAATTGTAAAAAGGAAAGTGGGTTACAGCAGTGCGTTGCCTATAACAACAGATAATGAAGTGGATTAACTAAAAATAATGGAACTGAATTTTTTTTTCATTTCTTTATTTGTGAGTAGGTGAAATGGGTGACATGGGTGACAACCAACAGGCCACAAAACACTTGAGAGCCAGGGCTTATTGGAGGGGGGGCCTTTTTCTCTGATAGCCTATGGGCACTTAGTCAGATTCATAGTCATGAGCCAGGATAACTTCACTCTTCACCGTGATATGTGTGTGATCCAACTTTGGGGATGTGCTTATATAATACATCAATGATAAGTTAATACATCTGACAAATCACAATGTTGTGTAGGTGGGACTCTTTGCCATACTTTTCAGACTCAAAGCTGTCAGTATAGTTATTTATTTCATTTATTATTTTATTTGTAAGGGACAAGCACAGGGAACGTTAACAATTGCAACTGCACTGTCTGATGTACTGTACATGTGTTTGTGGCCAAAGCTAATTTCCAACACCTGTCCCTTGGTGGGTAGAGATGGTCCATACATATCTTAAAATGTTTCACCCTGAAGTGGGTAGAATTATATGTGCTATCTATCTATGTGTATATATATGCTACCCGGCAAAAAAAATAAAAATCTAAAATAAAAATTAAGCCGTACTTGCAATGTCTTCATGTGATAAAGGGAGATGGCACAACGCAAAACTAAAGCACAGTTCATGAGAAATAAGGAAGTGCAGGAACAGGACATTCTGTCATTGTGGCTCTGAACTGTACCTGGTTAATAACCTCAAATACCTAGCTGAGACAGCTACATCGATACAGTATGGTAAAAGTGGCCATTTTGCTAAGGTGGCCACAAATGCAATGTAATAGATTTAATTGTACTGAATTAGTTTTGAGCATAAATGCTACTGCAGCTATACGACAGAGGAGCAACTTTGCTTACAGCATTTCTCCACGTTCTGCTGGAAGGCCAGTTGTGCTGACTGACCTGGTTGTGGCGACGTGGTCAGCAGTTTCAGTCCTCCCATACAAAAATACTAAAATGCTGCATTTACATCGAATATTTTAAAAATGCACTCCAAACAGCACTCAATGTGCATTTAGTGACTTATCCACAGAATGCTATCCTTGTGTCAGAATGCCTTGCCCTTTATCTCAGATATGACTATCCTCTGCAGGCATGCAGAATTCTGCATTGTGCTGTCTAGAGCAGTCCTGATTGGAATGGATCCCTTCACTGGGCTCCGGGTGGAGATGAGAGGTGATCGCATCACTTTCTCTGAAATGCCAAGTGAGTATATAAATCAAACTGCAGTGGAAAATGTTAACCCATCTGAAACCTTCGGTGTGGGTGATGGATTCGTACAGAAGGTCAAACTGCGACCTGATGCACTTCAAGCTCAGCGAAAGCCACTCTGCTTGCCATTCCCTGTTGGAGATGGTGTCGCTGTGGAAACACAGAGACTCGAAACAGAGGACGTCATCTGCATGGACAGCACCTCTGGTGTCAATATGAAAAGGAGGGGGAATAAGACTTTGTGTGGGTTGTTTAGAGCTGAACAGGGTCATAGTGATTGAAAACCATCCCCTACCTTTGCAGAGCTCAGAGGAGCTAAGGTTCTTTCTTATATTTACCTATGACAAAGTGTCACTACTTCAAGACAGCAGAGACTTTTCTGCCATCCTAATTAAATAGGGTTTGTTTTGTTTCACAAGGGTTGCATATAGTTTGCCTGTGTACCAAGTGCATTTCAACAATATACTGGCTGTTAAGGATGATGTTCATTGTCACCTGGGTGACATTATTGTTTGTGATCAGGCTTCAGACCAATATAAGACATCTCAAAGTTTGTACTTCATTTCCTACACCATAGTTACCTGAAGCTCAATGGAGTCGCTGCAGAGAGAGCAGAAGGATTTTTAAGAGTGTAGCTGCTGAGCACTCTGTTCTTTTTTTGGCCTCTAGTCACTTGGCTAAATGTGAAATGTCTCTATTTTCCTCAGTGCAGCTAGAGGGCAAACTCTAATCAGCCAATCAAATGTAACAATTTACATGACAGGATGTGCAGTGTCCGGCACTCATCCTTCTGCATGCGCTGAATAGACACAGTGCATGAACTCGGATAATGAGCTGGTCTTTCTGACCTCAGAAATGGACAGCATGTCTCCCAGCAACACCTGATATTTTACAAAATGCCATATGAAGCCACTATTTATTAGAAGGCTACTTTCCCAAAAAAGGGGATAATGCTATAGTGAGAAAATAATATTTACTGTACATAAGTTAATGGGAGACAATATAGGCTCATCCCAGCATACAATCCAGAAGCAAACTGCACCAGAAGGAACTGAGAGAGTTATTGTAAAATATTATATCTATGTACAGGGGTTTTGCCTCATAACCTGCATTTACACCGAAAGTGGTCAGAATCTGAATGAACCAAGTAGTAGCTTAGAGCTCTCGAAAGAAGTAGTGATGCAATATAGGGAATACATACCTAACATACAGCAATACTGTGTTGATTTACCAATCAACAAGCCCATGGGACATGCACAACCTGTGCTACCAGTAGATTTTATTCTAAAGATGGCACAGTGTGATGTATGGAAGGTGTATGCCCATGTCAATTTTTGACATGAATGTGAGTTCTTGATACCGTGTCTGCAAAGCTAGAAGAGGCCTCCATGTCACCATGCTGGAGTACATATCACCCCCACAAAGATGCAGTCACCCATATCCTTGTACCTTTGCCCCCTTGCCAGCATGACATATGGTCAATTCATCACCGTCATTTACTCTTTTATTTGCAAGCAATTTCACGAATATGTCCCTTGAGGGTGCAGTTAAAATGAGTGTGACTCAGCTCCTGATCATGCAGGCAACAAATCAGCACATTTCTCAAATATCTTTCAACTAATAATACTCTCTGAATTATAAAGGGAAGCAAAAGGTTTGATCAAGAATGTAAGTTAAATTTGGTGGTTAAGAACTTGATTAGCAAAAAAATGTAAAGACTTCAGAGCAGTCGCAGCTTGGACTGTTTTATTTTAAATCAGTTTAAATGGTCAATGCATTTTTTTGACGTGGCACTGAAGTGCAAGCTTGAACATATTATCATTGCTTTTGTGCTATGAGTTTCCAGAATGATTATCTTCCTCCAAAATGACAATGGCTCTTTGTCCTTCCTAGAGTGTGAAATTGAAAACACAGATCTCCAGCAGTTTCTCATAACTTTCCTTCCTTCAACAGAAAAAAAATCATAGTAGTATCAAAGTGTTTGGTCCAATATTTGAACAAAACACTGCAATACCACTATCTAATATGGAGTAGAAATTGGACATTGTATTAAGTGCCATTCAGTTCCCAGCATGCTTTTCGCTTAATAGTGTGAACCTCTGATGGTATTGAAGACCCACACAATATGAGGAGGAAATGAGAATTGCCTAAGCAATACCATATACGCAACTGTATATAAGTGTTGGCAAATAAATTGTATTTGTGTTTAAACACAGATCCTGGCATAGAGTACCAGGCAGTTTGTGAGATATGCATTTAGTGGTGTATAACTGGTTCAGCTTAATTATCTGAAAATGTGAGGATGTCTCAGTTCAAATGGAACTTTTGCTAAACAAACGATCCCTAGATCAACAGAGGCTGCCAACTCCCATGTCACATTCTCTGTGACAGTCAAACTACGAGATGTCACAGCAGGCCTCAAAGAGTGTCACAGCAGGGGATGGCTTTGCATCCTACTACAGTTTTGGGGAAAAAAAAATATGTGGCACAAAATGGAGAACACCTTTCACTGCTTGCATGTCTGTATTACATTTCATGGCATAAAATAACATTTTGTTGCATGAAACAGATTTATATGTTATGAAATTGAATATTGTGGGCATTTTACACCTGATGTGTGAAAGATGTGCAGAATATTCTGTTGGATGTATGCGATTTGGAAACTGTATCAAATAGGATTTGCGAGAATGCAATCCGTATACTGCATTTTTGAACCCAGTCTAACACACATTTCCAGGGTAAAAGTTAAAAATAAATATGTTGAATAATAAGAAATGCTTCTTGAAAGGAATACACTTCCTCTTCTCTGTGAGTATCTCAAATTCAGGCTTCTTATGAAGTGGAAGTTATTTTATGCCCTGCTAAGAACATGTCTCATCTGTAAATTTATAACATGTTAATTATTGTTAATTATATGTATATAAACAACCAAAAATGTGTTTTTCTTACAGTGTTATGTAGCAAGTACGTATATATGCTGCTGTTTGCCGCTATGAGAAATGTTTGAGTTTTCCATTCAAAATAACATGTATTTTTTCATTTAACACCAAAACTTCAAACTTGAGCCAACACTGGTGCCTCAAACTTCAGTCCAGTTCTGTAACTGACTCTGGGGGAGTTTTAATGAATAATAAATTAATCTGCTCTATAAGCTACAAATTGATGTACCTGCTTCTAAAAGCCTTTTAGCCTATGCATCATGTTATATAAAGCACTCCCCACAAAGAAAGAGGTTTTATTATTTAATGGACCTGGCTTTTAATAGCAAGTATGAAAAGCAGAAAAGGTTGCAATCAATGTTTCTCACAGCATCAATTAATTGGCTTTCTGCTGTCAATATTTTGAAAACTGGGTTGGAGAGATTTTCTATGTACTATAAGAGAGGAAGAAATCTCTATTATTCTCATTTTCTCTATTCAAAATTTGACTCAAAGTCCCCTCAAGAAAATTTGTACGGTAGGATTTCTTATTTCTCACGTAATGTGGATAGCAAGTAATGTGTAAGAGCAGTGCTGTGAACTTGTTTATGCATTTAGAAGATCCACTTATCCAGGATAATTTACACAGCTCACTTTTTTACTCACTATTCATTTATACAGCAAGATATTTGTTGAAGCAAATCACTTGACCCAGTGCCTTGGACTTGGAAATCAAACTCACAAAATTTCAGTCCAACTCCCTAACCATCATACTACTCTGCTGCCCACATTACAAGATTGGTGATGATTTTTCTGAAATCTTCTAATCCTCTAACATAGCCGAAATGTAATTAAAAGCAAATTGTAGGTAATGTGAGCCAGCCTCGAAACTGATCAAATTCAATGAGTAGACACCATGTCATTGGGCTGTACCAAAACACTACCACAAGGGGGCGTATGCACAAAGCTTCACAAAAGACAGTTTTCTCACAGAGACTTGCCAATGTGTAAGACAGCATAACAGTTAATGTAGAAGAGGCATAAGGCCTTGCAGTGTTCAAAATGAGCCTTGATGTAGTGCGAAGAAGACTGTAAGAAATGATAGAGTGACTACATGGGCAATGGCCTGTCCATGTTTTCATGTTCCTCATTCATGGCATCTAAATATTACATTCACAAACTGAAAAATTTGAGTTGCAGAGGTTCTGAATGAAAGATCTGCTAGCTATGGATTAGCAAGATGGATCTCAGTGTCAGTATTAAAAATTAAATGTTGACATACAAGATAGCTTTCAAGATCATCTGTTATATGACAGTCCCAATATTTCCACCTTAATATAACACAAAAGAACATGTTATATAAAACTTACAACAGTCTCTGAAAAATTGCCATAGACATGCCAGAAAACCCCCCAGTTCCGTTACTATTTTAAAGGGGAACACAATGAAACAGCACCATTCACCTCCACTCGGATGATCCCAATTGTTCGTTACCATTTTGCAAATGCTTCCAATTATTCCAGTTAAACACATGTCATTGCATTTAACTGGAATAATTTCCATGTCTAAATACCCCATTAAAAATACACATAATTAATTCTGAAATTAGGCTAACTCAGATAGGATCTAGTTGAAATGTAGCTGAGCTCACTGATATTTATTATCTCCAGGTTTAGTTCCCCTTGTAACTTGAAATAATTTTGCATTGAGGGTAAATTTTGGACATGTTGCTGACTTCAAAGGGTGAGAACATTATTCTCAAAATATACATTTGCATATTGTGAGATTAGACATTTGCATGATACATTTGGCAGCCAATATCATTAGGCTTCGTGCAGGTCTGGCCATGACTGTCTGCCTTTAATGATATCAAGGCAACTACTTGAGGCCACTGCTTCTACAGCTCCAACATTTTAATGCAGTACCTATTATTCTGCCACTGAAAAGCTGTCAAAAAGGTGATAATGCAGACACAGATGTATCTGTGTTTAAATGTTTTAGTCTCTGTCTCGATAAATTAAAATTAAAAGGAATTATGCCAAAATTTCCGGCTTCAGTCTGGAAACTGTAAGGATCATTAACCAAATAACTAAAACGACAGTAATTCTATGAAATCTCAATCTGGACTTACTGACATTCATGTTATAACTCAATGAAAGTGTCCCTGGATGTTCATATCCATGAGCTACTTGTAAAGTATAACTATAACTAAAAGCATAACTATCCATCTGCCAGTCTGTCTGTCTGTCTGTCTGTCTGTCTGTCTGTCTGTCTGTCTGTCTGTCTGTCTGTCTGTCTGTCTGTCCATTTAGTAAGTATTAATTAAATTGAATGTCATACCTGAGGGAATGAAGAACTGAATAACTTCATTTCAACTATATATATGTTGAAACAGGGTTTAGAAATAAAAATAATATTATAAATGAGTGAGTCTGGATTTTTTTCAGCAGTGTAATAGCTTGAACTAAATATCTGCTATTTTTGGAGTGTTTTTGCAAGAAAACCTCCATGGGGAGGTACTACTATTTTGAAACATCCTTTTTACTCCCATATTGATTCAGAGCAGGTGCCTTGCAGACTGAATGATCCTTATACCACCATGGATAGGATTGTGGCTGACACATATCATAAGTGTAACACATCCACATAAAATCACTATCTGTGTACTCTCGTACAACATACTGTGACTTTATAATTTTTAATAAGAGCACATTAATGTGCAAAAATGTATAGTTGAAAACTAGCATCCTGCCTGGTGATGGTTGATAAAGTAACACTGCTCAACTGTTTTTCTCCATTAAGTGTGTCAAAAAGCAGTCAAGCTTGCACTTTCCAGCACCTGTGCCCTTTTTTGAACACCTATAAATATGTTGGCAAATTTCACACTTCATGCAGTGTTCCAGCCCGACAGGTATATGTTACCTATGTGATGCAGTGCTGCTTGCACCATTCCAGTAACAGCTTGTTTTTCTCAGATGCACTTGTTCTTTGCAGGTTTGACACATATCTTCTCATATTTTTAATTACAAGGAAGTGTCATTGCCTATGTGCATTGGCCCATGCAAACGACATGAAGATTAGTACCTGCTGAAACCTGACGCCTGTGTGCAAACAGCACGTCAAGCTAAAGACGCCCAAAAGTGCTCAATGAAATTGCAGCTTTTTGCACATTGTGCATCCAGGGCCACAATATTAGCTATGCTAGACATCACCCTAAAAGTGCAAAGGGACTGGATCTTTCATTTATTTATCACCATTTTCATATGGTGCTATTTTGGATTACAGTTATCTAGAATATACAGTCACATAGAAGCTTTATTTGTTGTATGTGGGGCAGATAGTGTGGCTGGTTTTTCCTCACTGTTCACCAGCTTAAGACCAGACATGTCCCGGTTTTAGATTTTTGCTATAGTATGAGTTTATGCCCCCTCCCTCACCCAAAATGAACACCGGGAAAGCATTGTTTTTGTGTATGTCAATGTGTTTGACTGCAAATGCAAAAGCATCTGGAAAATCATGGGCTTTTATGCATTGTTGAACAATGATATCAGTGTTTCCCTCTAGTTAACTGTCACATCACACTTGCTCAAATTTAAGCATGCTCCTCAAGGTCGTTCCCCCTCGCAGGCAACCTTGATTGGACTGATTCAAAAAAAGACAGCAGATTTATTCAAATTGGTCTTTTGTATACAAGCAAAAGAGTACGACTTTTATGAAGTATGCGAGGTTCTTAATCAGAAGAGCTAGTATCAAGGCTGTTATTTAAAAAAACACCTGCTTTTACCTTTTAATTTTTTCTTTGACCTCTGCAATGGAGATGCTTGGCAGGCACATAAATATGTATTCAGGTGTAATACTTTTATCATTTTGTTCCCCTGAGATGGGCACTGGTGTTGTAAATTTCAACCTATTAATATTTATAAAGCTGGAAAAAATACACAAAACCTTGGTAGAGGCTTAAATTCATACTCACTTAAGGCTGCTGACAGACAGTAGATAAACTGCCGCAGCTTTGCTACAGCAAGTTAGAATATCTGCATTGTCCTGTCTGCCTCCTAGTTAATATTAAGCATAATATGAAGTTGTGCAGGATGTTCACCAAGCATCACTACCAAACCATTATAAAATCCAAAATATCTATGTTATTGGCAATCATACCTCCCATACACTCTGGCCAAAAAACTCATAACATAGATATGTTTATTCAATGTGTATGAACGTATATATGCATGAATATGTGTTTACTTGCCTTCCTGTTAAGGTCCAGGATGGATGCATCAGTAATATTAAATTACATGATTTAGCTCGCTCAGTGATTTGCCATTGCATTGTGTGAAATTGATGTAAATCTGTCTATGCTAATTACCTGTGATGTCAGTTGCTCCAATTACTGCCAGCTGTGTTAACCATGGGTTGATCGAAAAAGGCATTTATATTCTGTATTTAATGCCATGAATGTTAAACTTCAAGGATTTTAGAATTTTTGTCAGCTCTTCAAAGTATGAGTTCTGCATACCATATGACTGATTTTATGTACAAGCTGGAGACATAATTTTATAACTGGAAATTGTCAAAGGGGGAAAATCTAATCAATCTACTTATTTGTATAAAGTGACAGTGCAAACTGAGTTAGCTGTCATTTGGCGTACATTGTTATCCTGCTCAGCCAAGCTTCCAAACAGATGTACTTGTGCCATTTACATTTACCATGAGAATGATTTGGTTCATTAGTGAAAGTTGGTCTTGAATTTAGAGCCACAACTGCACACTGCCATCTACGGGCAAAAATAGTGAATAACAAGAGCACAGGCAAGTGATGCAGTCAACTCAAAATGCACAAAAACAGAATGAAAAATGTACCAGGCTCATTTATGCCTCCACTGCCAAATGTATGTGTATTTTTTAAAAAAAACAACAATAACAACCTTGCAGACTTTATGTTGCCAAAACCAGTACTGAACTAGTGTCACCATGGCAACCACCCTTTAAAAATCTATACACAGTCCTTTAAAAATCACAATATAGCTTACAAGACTAAATTTACTGCCAACGTACCAGCAACAGTTTTTTACGCAAGTATGGCAATATGCAGTAAGGATTCCGTTTTCACATATTGTGCAAAACATTTTGATGTAATCCATTAAATAATTCTTGAGTGGTTGTGTCCTCAAAACACAGAAATGTCATGATTATTTGTGAAGACAGCATTTAGCTATGTTTCACTTAGTACATCAATGTGAATTTAACCAGATCAAAGCTATTTTTAAAAGGTTTTCAGCACATGATCACTCAAAAAGTGTTCAATAACTGATCACATGCATATGATGTAATTCAATATAATTACAAATTCTCATTCCAAGGCCTCAAAAAAGCAAATCAGCAGGACCAGAGAGTACTCTTGAAAGCACTTCAAAGGCATTATCCATCTGAAACACCTGGCTGCTGTCAGTCCTCCTGTTCCCTCCCTCAGTCAGGGATGCTACAGGATCTTCCCTGGCAGGGGCCTGACAGACAGGCAGGCTCTTCTGTGGAGGGTCTGCAGTCTCCCCAGGTGTGAGCCATTGCCTTCATTGGGCTGCCTGTAAAAGCACAGCCTGCCAGGCTGGAAGGGAGGTGGTATTTTTTGCATTTCTGTTGCTGTTATTTGTTATTGCATTTGGTTGTGCTGGCCTTTTGTTTTCTGCAGAATTGTATTTATTTATTTTGATTTATTGAATTTACTTTGATACATAAATAATCAGAGAATACAAGAGGTTCAGGCAGGAACATCTTCAAGTACCAATCTTAAACCTACCAAGAGTAACTCAAGAAAGCTGAAAAGCTTATATCCATTGTGATTCTAAAGGTGCTGGGAAAGGGCAGATTTCAAATGCAGATTTCAAATGCAGAATTCAATTGCAGATATATAACAGAAACTTAAACTGCAAACATGGAAAATTCCTTTGTGTTTCTTTTCCCTTCCACTCACCACTTGGCCTAGTGGCTGCACCAGCTAAACTAGTATTAAATATTTGGTGCAAATACAAGTGGCTTTTTGCATTACTGTTCCTCTCTCTTATTTATCATCAGTTCTGTTTTTATACTGTATATTAGACAGAGATCATGTTTGCCACCTTACTAGGTCGGGTAGCTGAAATATATTTGTGTTTTATTTATATATCCTTGGTTAATGCATTACTTTTCATGTTATATAGTGGAATATTAAAAAAAATATCATCTATGTGACAGTGTCATCTGCGAATGAGGAGCTGTGGTATTCTGTTTTAACATTTAGTTTTCTTATATCTGCAATGTCATTGTTGATATCAGTCATTTTATTTAAGGTATCCATAATTCAGTTCCAGCAGAAAGTCTTTTAACAGACAATCAGTTTTTTTCTTCAGATACATACAATTCAATTTTAGATAACATGTTTATTCTAGATATCCACAATGCAATTCTAGATACCCAGAATTCAATTGTGTGTCACTACAATGACAATTTCAGATATACACAATTCAACGGCAGACTTTAATTTGCCTTCGGCTTAACAGCTTACGGGTAACTTTAGAATTCAGCCATTGTATGTGATGAATACCTAAGACTTGAGGATTTTGCCATGTAACACTGCCACCTTGTGGAGATAACCACAGTGAAACAACATTTAAGACTGACTTTTAAAATTGTATATTAAACATAACCATACACATTGCACCAATCCTTTAATATTAAAGGTTTGGTAAAATGTAACCAAAACAAAATCTTACTGGAAGCCTAAAGAATATTACTCCTCAACAATCATTGTATTGCAAGATGTACATAAACAGCAAAAAAACTGCATGAAAAATATGGTGTTTTCTGGGCCAGCATGGTATATTTATATTAAGGCAATGCTTTCATAGTATATTGTAAACTGAATTATACTGTAAAATGGAATTTTACCAGCTGGGCAGATGTCCACACTCCTTAATGCTACACCATGCACATACTAGGAATTGTATGAAATTAAAAAGCAGTCATCAGTTGAATATACAATGAGAAGCCATTGGCAACCAAGGCTGAAACAGCTTGTGCAGTGTTAGACAGACTGCAGTCAGTCACCTGACAGTGGTGCTGACAGAGGCATATCAAAGTCCAGTGCTAGCCATACCTTTTCATTGATGTGGCCAATGACCCCACCAAGTTTGGCTTTTGTCGAAAAAAAAAAAATCAAGAAGCTGCAGTGGTCCTTAGGCCACAAACAGTAGACAGTGGAAGACTGAAAAAACATTGAATGTTCTGGTAAATCCCAGTACCCACGGTCAAACATGGCTGTCATGACCAATATATGGCAAAAACTCAGTCCATTGATGAATCTTGCTGGGCATCAACAATGCAGGCTGGTGGTGGTGGTGTAATGATGTAGGGCGTATTTCAAGGAAAACATTGGGTCCCTTGATGAGAATTCCACAGTGCATTCGTCTACAAATGGGCTTTTTCAGTAGTAGAATATCCATGCCATAAGACTAGGATTGTCCAGGAGTACTTTCCTGAACATGACATGAATTCAGGTTGCTGCAGTAGCCTTGCCAGACAGCAGACCTCAATCTGTGGGATAAGATTGAGACAGACATTCAAAGAGGTCCGCCATCAGTTTTCAATAATTGCAGAAGCACAGGAGTCAACATGATCCAGAATCACAGTGCTGCACTATTTCTGACACCTTATTGAGTCCATACCAGATAAATTCAGTCTGTTCAGAAGGCTAAGGAATGAAATCTTCATTTCAAAATCTAACTCTCCACGGTTTTAAACAAAGGCCTCTATTCAATCCGACTTTGCTTTGACATAGTTTGAGTTTTTGAAATAGTTTCACACTGTTTTCTATTAATTTCAGTGATTGCTGTACTCCATGAGAAATAGCCAAACAACATTCTTTCAAATCCTTTACTCTGAGCTAAGGACACTGTTGGGTGAACTGAAATGGTGTAGACGTCTCTCAGCCTATGCAGTCAGCATTGCTAAGAATGGGGATAAAGAGACATTACAGAAACTGGGTTTCTTCCTCTTTTAATTTTTAATTTCAAGGGCTGCTTGGAATCCAGGAGATGCATACATAAGTGAAACAAATACTCATGTAAAACATTATGTATTGTTTGGGAATATCAGTACAAAAACAGCCACATTAATGCATCTCCCCCATACCCCCTCACCCCCCAAAACAAAAAAAAAAAAAAATTAAAAATCTGAGGTAGCTAGATACGTACTGTGGAATAGGAGAATAAACATTGAGACCGTTATTGTACCACTTAAGACTGTTGATATTAAGTCATAGCTCTTAAGAAAAGTTTGATTGAGACTGACATTTTATGATATACATGTCTCCAAATAATCTAATTAAAAAGTATTAAACATCCCTACAAGCATTCCTCAGTAACACTAGCTATATAATTTACTGTTAACATAATAGATCATTTGGAATATTACAAGATAATATACTAATACAAGATTGCTGTGGCATCCAGAGTATCACAAATTGAGCCATAGATATACAATAATGCATAGCACTGAAATTGTAGTTTTTACTTTACTAAAGGCCCGTACCAGCTCAAGTATTTCATGTTAACACCTCAGTATGGTATGTTCAACCTCACTACTGCAGGCAAAGAAAAAAACAAAAGGAAAATCAAGAGCTTCTTGTGTTATAATTACTTTACTAACAATGAGTAGTCCGGACCTTTTCTGGACACCTATGTCAAAAACAGATTATGCATTTTGACAGGTACGACAACACAATTCCTGAAATGCACTGAACCTAAATGTAGTCTAATTAAAGACAATTTCCAGAACACACTGTAAAATTTTTGCAAATTACTGTGTATGTAACTAGCTATGCACTGCAATTCCATAACCTGGAGTTTGGTCTAACACACTGACTTCTGGGAACCATTGTACATGTGCCCGTCTCAGGAAGTGGCTATGATTGCTAGCGTTAGCCTGCTACATTCGTTTGAGATTGATGAGAGCTTGATGAGACTGAATGGCCCACAGCTCTCCAACTCCAGATAACAAAAAAAAAACCACCAACGGTTTCCATCAAGCTGCCTAAATATTTCTTTTCATTTGTGGTGTTTCTGTACTTTGTCAAGATAGCTTGGCTTCCAGATGGATCTAATAAACTCTGTGTTGCTTATCAAGATTCACAATTTTCTACTATTTTATAGCATGCCCCGTTGCCATGGCAGCTGCATCTTTTCTTCCATGGTCTATTTCTTCTTCCATGACTCTGTCACAGCTTCCTGTGAGGAACAGTTGTAGGAACACTGAGCTGTTTTTTTTTTTTTCAAACTGATGTTACAGACATTAAACCACCTGGATGTGGATGGCTCAGCCCTTTCTGAGATCACTGTGTCAGTCCACATACTTGAAAGATCTGTGCAGAATCTCCAGAGCACTGATGATCAGACAATTAAGAGAATCAGATGAACAGATATGTTGCTGAAAGACAGCTGTTAGGGGTCCTCCTTCTCAGAAACCCAATACCCAAACTGATTCTTGCTAAAAAAAATTTGATAATATTAAAAACTGACATACTATTTGTAGGTATTCACAAAGGACAATTATCTCTCTGTAATCACTTGTTACACCACAAGATCTTGACCGCTAGGCAGATACATGGTTTAATCAAGCCAAATTTAATAACAATGGAACCAAACAGACCTAAAATCAACCTATTTTTTAGCCTTTAGTATAAAAATTATATCTGAATATGAATACATTCTTGTTTCTAAACACTGACTTTTGACTTAACGTTTTAGTTTCTACTGTAACACCCTTACTGCATGTGCTGTATGTGTTACCATAGAAGGTAATATAATGAATACATTTGCAAAACCACCAGAACCACTTTAAACCTCTTGAGAATTCACAAAAATATTACAAGTCCACCTCTTCCTAAAACTGGGAATATAACATGACAGTGTCACATGAGGTTTCAGCACTTTTCCTGTACATACACGTCCTGTAACAATGATAAAAAGCATCTGATTCCATCTCTCTGACATGTACGATATCATCAAAAAACTGGAATAATGATATTCATAATTATAAAAATGTCGTCATTTATTTGTTCTAAAATGTGCAAATTCTATTACAACATTATTTAGCTCCTAGCTGAGACTGGAGGATCTCTAGCTCTGTGGTGGGGGAGTGGACATGCCGAAATCTCCCGTTTCCATGTGGTGCTTGGGTTGCGAGCACAGGGTCCTGCGCTGGCCTGTTGGTCACACAGTGCTGTCCTGCAGGAGAGGTTCGATGTCCTCGTCGCTGCCCGGGAGGGGGGGGCTGTCCTCCGGGCTGCTGGTGCTGCCGCCTGCTTTCCGGGCACTGCAGGTCTTAACCGCCAGGCTGTGGTGCTCCGGGATGAAGGAGGCCACGGCTAAAGCCAGCAGTACGGTGCAGGCCCCGAACAGGAAGGGCGGACCCGGGACTGTTAGTCCCTGCAAGGGATACGATTCATAGAAGTTAGTGGGGGGATTGTTTGGTTTGCTATGCAAACATTATACATGAGGCCGTTTCTGCACTGCAGGGAATGGGTGGGGGGTTCTTTTGAGGGAAATGGGAAAAATGTAGAGAGGAAATGGGGGGTCTGGAGGCAGTTTCCATATTTAGAATTTTTCAATAATCACAGGAATTCACTGACAGTCTTTCTTGCACAAATAAAAATGAGCCAATACACTGTATATTCCTTTATGCAATCATTTTCAATAGGAGGGGATGAACAGATATAAAACCTTAATTTTATGCCTTATTTTTACTATGTACTAGTACTGTATAAGAAAGTATAAGAAGCCCTGCTACTCATGTAACAGTACACAACTGGTCACACTTTCATGAGCTGCAGATTCAACTGGATTTTTTTTTTTTTTTAATTTCAGAAAATATTATGAACAGCTAGACAGAGTTATTGAATTCTGTATACCAAAATCACAGCTTTTACACTGCGTGTCATTCAGACTTGAGACTGCAGATTTTATCGGAATAAATTATCGCCAAAACGTCAAAATTTATCATGATTACATTTTAAAGGCTTATCATGCGGCTCTACTGTGTGGTGTGCAGTGTGTAAAATACTCAACAGTCAGTAGGAAAGAGAACTGGAAAGAAATATTTTCAAGATATTAGCTTATCTGAGGACCACGGCGAAGAGGTACTTTTCTAAGGTCATACGTACTTTACTTTGAGTAGAACTTGAAACAAGCACTGTTCACTTCAAAGAGGGAGATGAGGAATTTGGTTTGATGCAAAGGATGGTTTACAATTAGCCCTAAACTATGCATTATATCTGTCTGTATAGATGATATTATGGACATGTTCTGACAAATGGATCGTCGGTGCAGGGTTGTTTTGTACTAAGTGATTAGAAAGAAATTAAGCCAGTTCTGTTTTGCTCCATTTCTTTCCACTGACAACAACACTAAAATATTTGCAAAAATGAATTCAGCCAGTAGCCCAATATATTGGCTTGCATGATACATTAACTCAAACATTAAATAAATGATAAATAGATCATCAATCATTGTAACACTCATTTTCTGCTCCAGCTCTTTTTCGTCGTCTGATATATTGAACAGTTTAGATCAGTACTAGCTGATACCGAAAACAGAACTCTGAACTACACACAGCCGCAAAACCATTCATTCAATTGAACAGGAATTGAAAAGAAAATGTTATCGGGCAATAAAATTACACAGTGTACACAACGGCCAGGTTAAAAGGCTAGTGAACACCTTTTTCAAATTCTGGCCATTGTCATTGCATGAGAAAATTCATTAAACTGATGCTATGTCCTTTGATACTGTTGAAAACTGGATTGTTGGTTGAAACGGAACGACCTGATGACATGGCAATTCTGCTGAACATAACCTGTAATTTTTTTCCTCTGTATTTAAGAGGCAAACGAAAAACATTTGAAAAAAAAAAAAAAAAAAAAAAAAACAAACACAGGAAGCATCATTAGCTTTCCACCCCAGTATCTGTGCCCTTTTGGAAGATTTAGAGAGGTACAGTATGCTCTACGGAGCCAGTCAGTCAGTGCTTGGTATGCAGCTCCACAGCGCAGTTGTGTTTGGAGGAACTCTTTCACGGCGGCCTCCTCTGGGTTTGTCAAAGGGTATATTTGCTTTTGAACACCGGGTCCTCTAAAGCTGCAGGCAAGCACTGCGCTGAAGTATTCAGCAGAGTTTGCTTGGCTGTGTAATTCCCCTGTGTAGCATTGCAGAGATTTTAAGTACATTCCCCCTCCCCTTTCTGCCCTGACTTGAAATCACCAATGGCACTTTTCCCTGAACAGTTCACTAAAACAGGACCTGTACCCTCACAGGACGCAGTATGGTACTCAAAGCATTCACAAGTCCTCCAAAAGCTTTTTTTCTCCCCCCACACGTCAGGCTACACAGTGTACAGTAGTGCTGGAATGCTCATGCAGATCTGAGAAATGGCACAACTCAGGTATGTAATTCCCTAGCAGGTTGCTGTTAAGCACTAAGACACTGACATAATGAGCATGTATAAAGTCCAGCCTAGCTATGAGTACACACAAACTGGTGCTGCAGTCAGTGGTGGCTGATGACTGAAGTCAGATTCAAAGTCAAAGTCAGCCTGAATTTTACAGAGAAAACCTCTGCCATACATGGACCTTTGGACTCACATACAATGCTGCCATTTGTTTCCATGTGCTAAACCTACATTCCACATATGTTCTGGGTAATTTCATACTCTCCTAAGAGCAGATGGCTTTCACCTTACCTCGTCTGCATAATGGCAGCTTGTGAACAACCCATCTATTCAGAAGAGACTATTTTCATATGGCCTGTAGCTGTGTATTGTGTATTGAGTAGAGCCCGACCGATATATTGGTTGGTCGATTGTATCTGCCAATACGGGCCTATCACAGACATATCTGTATCTGTGTATATGTTTTCTGATATGTGCTGATATGAAAACTTTTACATATATAATGCACAAAAAGATGCTTGGGTGATTTAGATTCTTTGCAGCTAAAGTTTATTTTTTATTTTATTATGATTTCTTTATTATTACATTTTTTAAGATGTTTACAATGTGGAAAAGCTGTGCTTCCTGCATAAACCTTCCCCTGTTGCATTAGCAGTAGCTTGCTTGCTCTACACGGTTGCCTTGTTGGATAATAGTTTATCGTTAATATCGTATCGTAATCATAATATCCAGCCTCCATTACATTGGCTGATATATCTACCCTGGAAATGTTTTACTTGTTAATCTTGCAATCGGCATCGGCCCCAAAAATCCAGTATCGCTCGGGCTCTAGTATTCTGTAATAAAGCACCAATCAACTGCTACATCAATCACATTAATAGGTCTAATAGATTTCCCGTTATTTACTTTGCTCCAGAGTTTCTATGAACATCCTGTAATTACACGCATTATTTGGTTAAGAAATATTGAAAACCGTCATGACACATGTTTTACACAGGGGCTGTGAGCATTGACGCAGGTCTCTCATACCTTGTCAGTGGGGTTCGGAAGAGGCTTGGTCTTGTCAGTCTGTACAGGGTCGATGTCGTTCAGCTCCACATTGAAGAGGAAGAAGATGAACCCGTAGAGAGCGGGGCCCAGCCCGTTGCACAGGCCCCGAATCCCTGTTATCATCCCCTGCACCACTCCTGCGCAAACGGAAAACACAGCCACACTTTGATTTGGCACAACTGCCAGAATCACAGCTTTCAATCTCATTACACCAAATGCAAACATTGTCCATCTGTTCACTTCAGACATTATAGCATAAGCATTACCACACCTATTAAAAGCTATCTACACAGTTTGGGAAAAGATCAACTTTGTTGGTAATATGTCATGAATAGTTCATGAATATTTTTGTTGGCAATATCAAGTACAGAAGAAAGCCAAACTAGCAAGAGGTAATTACTTTCACCCTGTTCAAATGCACTGGTACAAAATTACAAACTGACTTCTGTAAACTGTTTCACAAGGTTTTCATTGCAAATCCTACTCTGAGGAATTGGATAGTCACAAACCAAAACTTAATTCCAACAGAAAAGGTTAATTAAAAAACTACTCATGGAGCCAGTAAAATACCATTGGGAGTCAAACGCTTCCTAGCAATGAATGCAATTCATCTGGCAAGATTTAGCCTACAATTTTAATCTTTGCTTTTACATTTCCGAGGGGTCCTGGGCACCTCAAAGTCTCAGCTAGGCTTACAGAATAATTTGTTTTTAACAGATCCAAAGTGGTCTTTGAGGGTAGATTTAATCCTGGTTCGTCCATTCTGAGGATCAGGGATAATAGGTAATTTATGTTGAACCCGAAAAACCAGACACGAAAGACTACACTCCCTGTCTGCATTCAGATTAGCTTTCTGCAAGGGCAGGGAGGGCAAGACTGCAGAAGAAAAAAAAAGAAAACAAACACTCCGCTCTTCATTGAAAAATAGCCTTCCTAGCAGATTACAGCAAACAGACAACCGCTATCAAGTTGTATTTGTCATATCGAAGGTGCTTAAACACGGACATGGTGAGGATTCATTTTAATCAGGTTGTGTGCGGGCGCTTGTAAGGTCTGGGAAACGCTGCTATCTGCGGTGCTTTCTGCCAGCGGCCATGACCTCCCCCCCTTCCCCCAGCCTTTGTGGTGGCGCGGTCTACCGATCCGCTGAGGCGGAAATTCAGACCGGGGCAGTTGGTATTGTCTTACCCTGCTGACCGGGATCTGCGCTGCGGGAAACCAGGGCGCTGACCGCGGGGAAGGTGATACTGGACATGGCAGCGACCGCGCCCGCCGCCCACATCATCCTGAAACATACCACACAGAGACGGGCGCCAGTCAACCCACCTGATACGGAAAACGAGGACAAGGCAAGGCTCACCCCCCCAGGGCCAATACCTGGTACCAACGCCTACAGACCTGGAACCATGTTTCTCAATGTACCCACTATTTACTACTGTTAAAAAGATCTTGACAATATAAACCAGTGGAAGAGGCTGATATTCAGATCATATTCAATGTATTGCTTTTTTCTGATCATATGCATTAAGTTTATTTTAGCTGATACTATTGTTTTGAATGTTAACTTTGGTGTCCCACGCATTACAAAGGTATATAATATACAAATTAGTTACTTTTTGCATGCATGTATTTTATATTACTTGCATTTTTGTGTCACACAAATCACTTCCTTGTGAATTATATACATACAAAAATGTACTTTTACAGACGGAATGAAGAAACAAATACTGCTGTAACATGCAACCAGGACATTTGGACAGACAGGGCAAATGCACAATGGAATCTATGGTTCATGATCAGCAGAATATTTGGCTTTTAAGTGACAAATTTGGACTTGTGGAAAAGTCACATGAACATAAACATAATGATTATGATCTTGGCAGTTTCTGCACACAGTCCACTGTGTCTGGGTTTGCTGACAGTCTTGAATAAGGAGCAGCAAAGGGCCTTAGCTGAAGCAGAATGACTGTTCTCCATGATCATAATAGGGTAATAAAAACGCTTTCAGCCTCTCAAGGCCTTCCGCATTACAGCATTCCTTCATACATCACCCTTGTGACTATCAGGTGACTGACCACATGAGCATACTTGCCATTTTAAAACCCCCTTATTATAGTCCAATTATAAATCTCCAGTACAAATCAATCCTAACTTCAGTGTGCATGTATACATTTTGAAAGAAAAAATTGTATTGACAATTGCAGAAGGAGAAGTTGTAGTGCCCTTTACTTTAAACAAGTGTAACGTTATGGGTCATAAAAATGGGTCTAATAAGCTCTTCATCTTCCTGCTCAAGGCTAAAAAGAAGGACGGACATTTGGTGCACATCAGAATCAGGTAAAATCATCATATACAATTTCATACATTACAAGGATGGACAAAATTTTACACCCAAATTAAACTCTGAACAGACATTTTATGGAAAATAACACTTTTCTGACAGTATTCATAAATAAAACAAATAATCACTCTTAACTAAACTCAAAGACCTAGCAAACATAACAGCAGTCACTATGAAATATTGTCTTGTTATATAAATAGAACTGCACAGAACAAAGCATATTTATAAGGAGGAAAATATCTTTTTTTGCAATAGCTGTAATTCTCCTCATTTTTTGACATCTCAGTAAGGAAAATATCCCCCTGGATAACCTTTACTTGTAAAATGACACAATTCAGTGCTTAGATAACATAACTATATTTAATTTTTCTATCATCTATGTATACTTAGTGTTAAAATCAGATTAACGTTCAAGTCTACCATTAATAATCATGACATTCAGGTTATGCTGAGGTTTGTATCTTCTACAATTTTGTTCCATTTGTGGAACTTATAGAAAAAAAAAACACATTACAGACTCCCATTGTGAATCATACTGTAACAGCAATCACTTCCACCCATGCATGAGATAGTGACCAGTACATCATGATCCTGAAGTGAAAAAAACTATTTCACTGTTCAGACTCAAACAGATGGAACTGTAGTGAATGCAAGCTCAAGTACTTTTTTTGTTAATGAGCAAGTTTTGCTCTTCAAATCTGCAGACAGGATTCAGTGAAGGTCATAAAAACAAATTATGCAACAGACTGACATTGTATGGCTCCAAACTCAGCCAAGCGTGCTGTCGGATTAACTTTCTAACATGGCCAGCAAAATCGATGACAAAAAATGCGATCAAAGCAACCTTGGTAGCATTTAGCTTGGAGAGAAGTGTAAACCCTGCTGAAGACTTCTCTTCAGCCAAAAGCATTTCCTAAGGAATTAGGACTGAAACCATACAGAAACTCTAGCATGTAACATCATAAAGCAGAACCGCTTTCTTCTGTTACACAGAACAACACACCTGACTTTGACTGGGAGACAGTCTCAAAATAGCTCCTTTACCTCTCTCCCCCCTTATGGAAATCACATGTAGTAAGTAGACTCAAATTCATATAAAATGGTTGGACTCTGAGAAGACTTCAAACTGTTCTGTCTGAAACTCTTCAATGTAGGCACAAACAATTGCTATACAGAACATCATTTTCACATGTTACACATCATGCTATCCCGATTAACCTTGAAATGGATGTTGAGTTAATCTCAAAAGCACAGTCTATTTCTGAATTCCCAGCCATCCTAACCTTGCATCAGTCTTGTGTTAATGTGACATTGAGAGTGACACTTCCTGTATCTGCAGAGCTCAGGCTTTACAATAATCCCTTGATTATTGAGGACTCCTTGAAGGTGGGCGCTGGGACTTACCACGGCTCTGATCCGAACCCATACCAGGCCAGCTGGAGTATCTGAAACCCAAGTCCAAGCAGCACCGTGTTCTTATTCCCGATCGATCTCATTAAAAGGCTCAAGAGCACCGTCTGCAAAGAGGAGAGCAGAAGAAACGGCCTATTTCCACATCATGCACAAAAATACAAAAACATTTCAGCAGAGCCATTGTCCCTTCATATGCAAAACCTCAGCCTCTTTCACATTCTCCTCTAAAAAAAAGCAGTGTCTGTCTTTCAGTGCACAATACACGTAAGAGTTTATAAATGTGGGAAGGGTATTTTTTAAACAAATGTACAAGGCTAACTGGTATACACTTGACCTATTTAGAATACAAATACATAAAGAAATATTATGTTAACACAAACACCATACCTGGGCTATAATAGAAAGGATACCCACGACTGCTATGAAAGCAGCAATTGTTGTGGATGAGAAGTCAATGACCTGAAAGAAAGAGACAACTATTACAATGCAAGATACATCAACAGCATAATTTGGTGAAAAGATGGAGGTGGTCACAGGTGGAATTGAGACGATTCAAAATAATGGCTCAGCTGAAGCTTTGCAGTATAACTATCATGCATGTTTTAGCAAATAGTTTGTGGAGCATATTTAGTAAAATATGAAATAGTAATACAATGATAAAAAATACAATGAATACATGATAAATGTGCGTCAAGTTCTTTGTTTGGCCGACTCCTATTGCTGTCATTGGGAGAGTCTGGTGACCCAGTTTTTGGCCATACACTGCCTGTCTGAGAAATATGTCACAGTATTTCTACTACCAAAGACACAATATTTTCACATATCCACAATGCTTACTAAAGATGTTGTGCTGAATATTCCTAGGCTTGTAGAATAGCCTGCAGCTCAATCTGCGCTGCTGGTGTGAATTATATTAACACTGCAGGCTATGATTCTGACTTCACTAGCTCCCCTAGACACATTCAGAGTTGTATGTGTCAGAGACAAATTTGCTGGGGTTTCTTTATGAAAATTTCATAGGATTTTCTCTCAGCTCTCAGTCTTATGCAGTTTTTGTCATGGGCTCTATGTAACTCTGACACAGGGAAGCTCTTCAAAAATATACAATAAAATGTATAACAGTAAAGTACAAATAAGCAAAATGTTCTCCAATCTGCTGCCAACATGTTCAGTAATGACCAAGTGCAATATATGTCTCTTTGCCGTATGATAGTGTTTCATTTCAAGGCAAATTGTTGCATCATTTTGGTCTGGCCAATCTAAAATGTATTTTAATGTCCATGCAAAATACATCCAACCTCAGTGCATTTTGGGAAAAAAAAAAACATTTTGATCATGGTCTGCATTTAAATGAATGTGGAACAGTCTGACCTGAGAAAAACAATGGCATATTATAAGTGGTACAGTGAAGAGATTATTTGGATGACTATATGACTATTTTCTTCTGTGAGATAGACTGTTGCCAAGTAAGTATTCATTTTCAATTATTTTGTGCGCTACATTGCTTTCATGCAGTGGTATTAAATGTCAAGTAGGCCTTTCAAATGAGTTTGGCCATAATGCTGAATAAATGTATATTTATGTATTTTATGCCACTAATCTGAACCAATCATTGTGCTTTTCAATGTACAGCGTAATCACTTCATTGGTTCACAGAAGTCAAGTCAGTCGCTTTACCTCTGCTTATTATGGGGTTCAAGAAACCTCATTCCCTTCATCACTACATAAACCTTGTAAACATACACGTGATAAATTAAGTGAATAAGGACACTACTGAGTGTGGATTTCTTCACTGCAGCTCACCTGTCGCAGGTAGAGGAAGAAGCTGGAGTACTGGCCGGCCTCAGGTAAGTAGGACAGGAAGACTGTAATACAGATGAGTAGCACCGTAGAGTCCTTCCCCACTTTCCTCAGGGACTATGGGTAATGTAAAGACAAGAGTAATATGAAAATAGAGCAAATCTTGTGATCAGTTTCGTTTTCCTGTTACAGAACTGGGATGATTCCATGCTATGTATATTTGAGCATCTTTTTATTAACAAATCCTGCATTTTCCCCCACATATAGCCTGCTGCCGCTCTACAGAGGAACAGTGCTTTAGCTAGGTAGGCTAACTAGCGAATTGAGTAACAAAGCACATTTGTGAAACAACAATAAAGGGTATCAGTAGCTTTTGTGTTTGATACAATTTGACTGTAATATTAGAAGCTACAAAAGTTGCTATTTTAGATGTTTTTAGGCCAAGCTCAAGCTAAAGCTAATGTATGTTCAGATTCACATTAACAAATAATGCTAATAAATATGGCACCAAACGTTCAAACAAAGGGAGCAAAGAACTTGAAACAGTTTAAATTAACAAGGCTATTTTCGTTGTACCTAATGCTTCATGAGTCAAACAGTGGAAGACTCAAGCCAGTATTGGGTGGGTGGGGTTACATGACTGGCCAAGATTTTTTTTAAAACCCAAACATTGTTATTCTGGATCAGGGGTGGTGTTTTTCATACAACACACAAACAGTCAATTTAAATAAATCTTCCCATTTAAAAAATCTAAACAGCAAAAATGTTGCTAAAAGGCAAAATACAAAAAGGACAGAAAAGAAAGTACTCAAAGTGTACTCTTTGAAGTCATAGCGAACCTCGAGTGATGTAAAACATAATGACAAACACTCACAGCAAAGGGGTCTGCCTGCTTCCAGGAAATGGGTGCGCCCCATGACATTATCCTCATTTTCTCCGGCAGAGATTCTGGCACCACCAGGAAGACAAAGCAGATGTCGCACAAGGAAATAATAGTGGCTACCAGCACCACCAGGTTATCTCCATATCTGTAAGAAAGGTAGGCACCAATGGCTGGACTCGTGACCAAGCTTGCTGCGAATGTCGCCGAGACCTAAAAACAACAGGCAAGGGGTTGATGAACAGCAAATTACTGACTCAACATGTAGTATACATGTCTATGTAAAAAAAGTATCACACAAACATCATTTTCATGTTCTGATCCAGTTCTAAACATTGCATGTCTTCTAATTTAAAGTTGGCTCAAAATGTTATGACTAAACCATTACGTGCTGCTTGGTTGAAACTTTCTGTTGTTGTTTTTCTTGAAATTCATATTTTAAACAGTATTGGTTACAGAAGTAACCTCATTTATTATCAAACAAACTGCTAAAAATGTCTTATTAGTCTCCATACACACAAAGTGCAGTGATTAAAGTGTGCCATTCATTCTATTTCAGTTTCATTTGCCTTTGATACAGGAGCAAATCTTGGGCTCAGATTTCTGACTCTATGACAATCCACAGCAAGTTATTTCATGCATTTATATCTTTCCATCTGCAGGTAGGTGCATTCTTGAGTCTGTGTACATTTTAAATGTACTTTTTCATAAACAATGGAGAAAGTTAGGCAGAGAGGTATTTGTGCAAATGAATTCTTACCAATCCATAAGCTGTGCTTCTCTCGTGCTCCTCTGTGACATCTGCTACATATGCAAATATCACCGAGAATGTGACAGAGAACATTCCAGATACTGAAATTAATGCAAAGTACCACCTGTGAAAAGATAGGGAAAATAGGATTCTAAAAGTATTCCCACTTTAAACTGTTGAGCTGGACTCTAAGCTTCCTAAGTCTCTTAGTGACGATGAATACCCTAATAAAAACAAAGACCTCCCATACTCCGTCAATCATACAGAGTTCACTGCTCATTGTCAGATGTAAAAAAATGGTTGGTAGAGCATTGTGCGATTAGCTATTATTCTAATGTAAAAGCAAATCTCAGCTGAACTGAAAAACGTGCCTTCAGAATGTCTAATGTACACAGACCAATGAATAAACTTTACAGGAAATACAGTTACTCAATTTAAGTACTGAAACGCAACTACAAATCACATATTGCTTCAAATAAACAACATTCTTAACAGTTCATGGAGAATGCCCGTTGATGAAAGTCTCTCCCCAGAGCACAGATCTCCACAGCTCTATCACTACAGGCTTGCAGTTTGTAGCTGAAAGCCAGCGGGGGCACATGATGACCATGTGACCGTGAAGAGTTCACAGCCGGTAAGGCAGCCAGCTCTTACCAGGGGCTTAGCCTCATCAGGGGGATGGGGGCGCAGGTGAAGAACACGGTGAGCAGCAGGAAGGACCTCCTGCCCCACGCGTCTGATAGGGCTCCGATCAGTGGCGCGCTCATGAAGGACAGGAGCCCCTGCAACACAAGGGTTCAAACGCTGAGCTGACATCTTCATCTTCTCATGTCATGGGCTCTAATTATAAAAGACCATTTCAGACGGAATACTCAGTGCATTGTTTATATAAAACCCCAGCTTTATTTGCTCTCCTTTTAAAAGCAAAGTGCATTTTATTGCAGTTGTGAATGCAACTTTTGCAGCCCCATAACTGTCACATTCTCTTTGTGTGAAATTGATGCTGCATGGTTTTGAAATAAACAAGGCAGCAATTATTGAAGGTAATGCAGCACATTATGACTGCTGCACCATGAGATTGGACCATCACAATAGAGCCCCATATCTTTGCTTCTCACCACAAACAACTCACCAATAGAAACAGGAGCTGAAGGGAAGGGCGGAAAACTAAGACGGATTAGAGCACTCTGATGTTAAATAATTTGGTTTGCCTGTGTGTCTTCTGGCAGAAAACTGCCAAAGTCCGTTGAAAATGAAAGCTTGATTATTTTATTCTAATATTATCAATAGGATATTTAAATTCTGCTAAGTGATATTTGATATATTGTAATCGAATACTAATAAGTCACTGATAACGAGGACAAACAAGGTTAGTTCGATGCTAGGACATGTTTCTGTGGACCATGGTTTAACACAACATTAAAGCCATGTTAGTATGTTCTTATTCATTACAGTTAACTTCTGTGCACATCAGGATGATGTACAAATTTGGCTCAAAGCCCCAATGTGCAATTTTTTTCAGTTTTCTGGGGAAATTACATTATCGTTCATCATTTTTCTTTTCCTTTTACAATTAAAAGTGTCAAATATGCAGCATGCAGAATACTGCTACTGTTTCAATTAAACACCTTGAAAACAGTGCATAATCTCAATCACAGAAAGCAGCCAAGACAGGAAAATCTAAAGCACAATCTGTACCCACTGCTGTACTGCACGCAATATATCAGAGATACACAGAGATCAGAATTTCTTGACAGCCTGGTCCTAACTCGATACTGACAGTGTACTTATTTTAAAATATTTCCAAAGTCTTTATGCCTCTGCCACACATGAGCAGAAGCTGCATTCCATTACACACAGTCACTTTATGAGAGAACAGTGTTGGGGATTACAAGGCATTATAACGTTCCTGAACATTTTAATTTAACTGTTTCAATGTTAATAATTCCAACCACAGTTTAAACAACTAAACATGTGCTTTGTCTTAATGGACACTATTACGCCATACAATTTCAGGCATGCATGGCAAATTTTGGGTGTCACTTGAATAAATGGTACCACACAAATGCATTTTAATGATTTCAAAGAGGCCATTGTTAATAATGTTTCAGCCAATCAAAATGCAACTCTCTATTCATGTGATCTATGACATCTGGAAAATACTCTGTAAGTTTAAAATTTGCATTTTAAACTTGCCCAGTATTTGCCCAGTACCAACACTATATCAACACTGCATCGCCTTAAGTATATACAATCAACATACAGGCACAAAAACATTATTGCATGGTTATTGAGAATATAAATCAGAAAACAAAAAATGAAAGGCAACAGGGGATTGAAATGACATTTTCTCAAATTCGTCTTTTTGGTAGTTTTTTTTTTTGTAGGGAATTTCTTACCTTAACTCCCTGGATGAGACCGTTAATTAGAAATGTATGCTGTGGAAACGTTTCATGTAGAACCTAGGTGATGAAAACAGAAGCATCAAGCAACTTCAGAAAAAATAACTGCCTTGTAAGGATGTTCACATTTTCTCACTCATATAACTGTGCAAATTATTGTAAGGTTGAAAAATAATTTTCTCCATCACCCTAACAAAACCTATTCAAATGTCAGAAAGCTTGCAGTGCGATTCCATTCATTGTCTCTAATTTACGCCCAGCTGTAAGCTTTCATTACAAGTCCCATTCACTGAGATGGCAATATGATCAACGTTGACAGGAAGGCACTTGGCTGCCATGTGCCTGTGTCTGATATGTGATCTGTAACATGCATCTCTGTGCTGAAAGACATATACACACAAATCACGCCTGCTGACATAGAGCAAGCAGACTATTCAGCTGCAGGGACAAGGCAAAGAACTTCAATCATGCCCACCAAGACAAGACGACCATTATTCTCCATCCTTCACTGTATGTATTTCATCAGTTTTGCAGTTCTTGCCAAAACTGAATAATATACCGCAACAAAGATGACTCCAAATGTGCATGTGTAACATACAGGTATTTAGTTTTGTTTATTTAACAAAGAAAGACATACATGTATGACTAAAATCAAGGATTACATTAAAAAAAGAAATGTTAGATTATCTGAATCAAGCGACATGTAAGTTGCAAAATACCTTCTTGGTTGGGAAATCTTAATTTACTTCAACAACCCCAACCAACAGAATGATTTAGATAAATGTAGGGAAGTGGAAGCTAGGACAGGGACAGTTACAGTTTAACTCTAGAGGAAGTACAGTTAAGAAAATAGGGAAGGGGGTAACCACCCCCTACTGATGTAGAATAAAAATCAACTATGGAAAAACTCAACCTTCCATTACACAGACTAATTAGGTATTACTTTCAATTTTAGACCATCCTGACTTGGTAGAACCACATGAAACCTGTTAGCTGCAATTTCTGAGACACTGAGCTGCGATTCCTGAGGAGTTAATGAGTCCATTATGGTATATTTAAAAGGCTTTTTAATGATTATCTAGTTATACATCAACATCAGCAATGTTTTTGAGTTAATTTCAATGCACACTAATTGGAATATATAGAAGTAAAACAATAATGATGTAAAAAAAACAGTCATTTGAAAAACAGAGTCATTTGAAATCTAGATGTTTAGCTTGGCTGTAGCTACACTTGTAAATATCTCTGGCATGACAAAAAGGCCCATGCTTCCATTTCCTACTAGGGAAAACAGTTACACTAAAAGGCTCCTGACCAATCTGGACCAATTCCATTTGTGGTATACCACAAAGTGGATTCACTGGATAACTTTTCTAAGGAAATGAAGAAGAAAATTAGGCTTCTCTGCTAATGACACAAGCTCTACATCTAGTTTAGTGTTCAAAATACACTATAACAGCTTGACTATCTGTGAAGTAAAATAGCCAGTAAAATACTGTATTTTTACTTCAGCTAACTTTTACCAATGTTAGCCAACTAACTTGATAAGCCAGCTTTGTGGTACACCCTTGTTTTGTTTTTGATGAATTCATATGATAACTTCTCCACATGAGCATTTCCAAGAAATTGTGTAATCCTACACATCTTTATAAAATGGGATATTTAATGACACACATACCTATAACAGTATCTTTGTTTCAAAGTACATTTTTAAAAGTAAATCAATAAGCCAACAGTTGAATACTACAATTGGTAAAGACAATACCCGCTATAAATTTCACAAAACTGCAGTAAATATTTATGGTAATTCTGCTACATAGGTAGGTTCATAATTGGTCAAAGCCAACTATTCTTCACCACTCAGATGCTGTTTGAAACCATCTATTTTAGAGACAGAGAAGGCATTGGTATAGTTACTTGTTTAACAGCATGCCTGCTGAGGGAGGGTTACTTGCATAGCATTCACTTTGACATACATTGCATTTTTACAGCTGAAAGTTTACCTTAATATTGTGGGTTAAGTACTACACCTGGGTACTTCAATCGGAAACTCTTCAGTTAAATACTCAATCCCTCAAAAACAGTACAACCAGACATGAAATTCATACTCATTAATTCACCAACGTTTACAAGTAATTCACCAACTGCATTTACACGGTTCATTTAAAAAGTTCTATGTGTGAAAATATGGCTTTGTTTAATTGTGTTGTTTACTTACTGTCAGCATTGGAGTGGTAAGTAAACCCCAGGCAAAAAATTCCAAGAAAATGACCACCACAGCATGAGCTACACTGGCTTTGCCCACACCCTGCAAGTTAGGAAGAAAAGGAAACTTATTTAGTGGCTTATTAATGTTAAATCACTTAATCCAACAGAGGAATGGAAGTAGGAGTGCATATTTAGCCTACCTACTGTACCAATGTCAAGAAAATCACACATTACACATAATCAGTTAATCCATTAAAAAATTAAAATAAACATATTTTGACATTCATAGAAAATAGTCTCAAGCTTTTCAGCACGGTGAGAACTTCACTCATTCGTGAAAACTCACTTATCACTAATGTGAAAATTTTTAATCGTCTTAATGTAACAACTACATTCTATCCAAAAATGTATTCAAATCTTCAACTGTGGTATACCCAGAGTCATTGTGGGAGACTGTATTACAGTTAAATGAAGATTCATTCAATAATCATTTGATATAGCAAAAGTACAGGAGCAGCTGGAGTTATGTAATGGTCTTCTTTTTGCACAATATAAGGAGAATGAAAACGTCAAATACATACTGAAACAAAGTGGCAGAGGTGAAAGGTACATATGTTCCAAACTTAACATAGGAAAAGGTCTATTTTAAACAAACATTTCAAATTCCTAACTTCTGTTGCGATTTAGTGTGCCTTAGCTATCTTGTTCCCTTTATTTTGAGTACACAAGGTACCAAGGTTAGACAGGCTGTACCTAGATTTGACTATCAAATGAGTTCATGAGTTAGACTAACACCGATATTACCATAACACATTGTTTTCAGTGATGATATTCCTAAGCAAGTTTCCAATTTTTTTCCAACTATGGCTGTTACGAGCTGGTGTCGTCAACTTGGAAAAAAACAGTTTTCAAAAGAAACATACTTTTCAGTTAAGGTATTTTTCCATGGTAGTCGGAAAGTAAAGTTAGGGACGTAGTCACAGGAGCAAAAAGTGGACGTAGTTATGGTTTTACAATCTGCAATTTTGCCTGCAAAAGTAATAAATGAAACTGAGCGATGTTGTGTTTCGTCATTACGTAATAAAAAGAGTTGTGTGCCTGAACGTTTAAGTTTGTCATATAGTTTCAAACCAAGTGACGACAGATATTAAATACATTTAGGTGAATAAATATTATAAAGAATTATTCTTACAATTTCCAACACGAAGTGCGAAAAAGGGGAACAAAAACATCGAAAGTAAAGCCTACTCGTGGACAACAACTATTATGGTATAGCATCGTAGAGGCGATCGATTTGGTAATCTTGGGCTACTAAAAACCTTCAACTCCAAAACTATTTCTACGGGATAGTACAACCACGGAAATTTTAAGAGACCAAAGTGGTGACAAGCTATAACTTGGTAACGTAACCAATGGCTAGTCCAACCAAGTCTTTGGCCGTACAGTGACTTACTGTATACGCATTCAAAATAAGGTCTGGCTGATCCTGTAAAGGTCACCAAATCGTTATTAAATGGAGAAAGAACGCATTGGATGGGACCCCAAACATAATTAGCTTAATCAAAACTAATATGAACATGTGTCTAAGTTGATTCTGCCAGGACAGTCCCAAACGTAGCTACGCATATTCACGACAGAGTTAACTTAAAAACTGGATTTGTAACTACAGCGATGACGACCATTATTTCCTATGTTTCATTTTTAACGTCTTGCATGCCCGCGCCTCCAGCTTTGAAACAGCAGCATACGCTTTTGTAAAAAGAAAATGGACACACTGTACACGTACAAAAATGCAGGAAATACATTTCACGGCCACACTAATGTATAGTTAGGCAGCCCACCAAGGAAATCACTGGTACTTTTAATCACCGAGTGTATGCCTCAAAGATTAGCAGTTTAACGTGCAATCCGTAAACCTTTCACTTACTGGGTTCCCATCTCTCGTGAGCATTTTTTTGACCAACATGATGAAGTTGGTCTTTTTCTGCCTATTCTCCTGGGTAACCTCACATTTTGTCGGGTTTATAGAAAATCCATGTTGCGTGGATGTCCTGGATATTCCTGTCTCTTCCAGGTTGCCGTATTGCCTTTCTCTGTATATACTCCGGTTCCAACAAATTGAGTACTGCAGTAAGTCTTTCTGTGCATTCCTGACTTTTCCCAGCTACATGTAACACCACCGCCTTCAGCACGCGACCGGAAACTACGTGTCTATAGAGAATGACGTTCAATCGCCTAGCAACCACAGAAAAAAATTCAGTAACAGTATAAATGTGAAAGTATTGGAAAAATATCATAATTACAGGATAATAATCAAAGAAAGGAACTAACTTTATAACTTGCAACATCATTGCAATGGCCGCCATTTGTTGAAAAAGCTATTGTTGTCACACAGTAGAGTATGAATACCTTGATTTCTTAAATAAATAAATAAATAAATAAATAAATAAATAAATAAATAAATAAATAAATAAATAAAGTAATCGTCCTGCACATTAACTGCACCAGGGTTGCAATTGGCCAGTCAACCACAAAGCATAACAGCTGGTGAAGGCCACTGCATTAAGATAATAATTGATAATTAGTGCTTGATAGAAGCAAATGAAGCCATGTTGTTGTGAGTTGCATTAAATAAAAGTGTTCCACTTCTGGAAAAGGACTCTCCCTCACATTTCCTTCCCCTTCTCCAATCTTGCATACCTTGAAGTGCAGAATGAGGGGCAGCAGCTACAAATGTCCATGATGGTGAAGTCCACACTGGAATGCTCCACTCCCAGATTATTGAGTTCAGCCCCCTACTTCAGGAAACCATGTAGCTCCTCTCTCTGGCATCTACAGCGCTCCTGGGCCAGGACCCTGCTACACAAACTACCCTTCAGAATGATTTTTCCCCTGGGCTGCAGACTATTACCCTACCCTGAGCAAGCTATAGCTCCCCAGCCAATCAAAGGGTGTACCAAATGCTTCCACTTTTGGGCCCCACTGCTCTGTATGGGCTCTTCAACAGTCCATCTTCAGCCCCACCTAGATGATTGATCACAAATTCAATTCTCTATGTTTTGAAGAACAAAAACATCATTCAAGCTCAATAAAAAAACCTGTTTTTAAAGCCTCATGAAATTGGGATATGTGTTAAATACCACTCCAAATGTCACCAAATGTCAAAAGGTTTAACAACTGTGAAATAAAGGACTTGCAATTAATAATTTATTTAACAAATCAGAGGGTACACCAGTAAATAGCAGGGTGGAATTGAGTTCCAGGGTCTATTGAGATGTTGAGAGTTGTCAAGCCAGTTTTTTTTAAGTAGGCCATCACATTAACCCTGAACCTTAATTTCAAAAATCCAGTCAGCTGCAACACATAGCTGCTGGTGAATGGCATTGCATTACGATTGGAACTGATAAGTACTGTTTGATAGAATCAAATGAAACCGCATTCTTCTTGTGAGGTGAATCAAAACAATGTTCTAGATTCTGGGAAGGGCCACTCCACAGTAAACTCTGCTGCATTCTGAAGGCTGGATAAAGTAAACTGTACCAGCTATTAACAATTAACAAACTGGTGTACCAACTTACCCAGTCATTCAGTGTTTCTGTTGTTTCTACGGCATCAGCCTCTTCTGCTGTTCTTTTAAAAATACCGTAGTTTGTTTTCCTCTGCAATCCGATTTTCCATCCACCCAAACAACTTGACTACTATAGCTTCAAAAAACTTGCACTTTCAAAAATCTTCCTCTTCCTTGACAATCAGTATTCAAAGGTGCCTTTCAAAAGCAGTATCCTTAGGTTAGCTCAAGTTTAAGTTAGGACAGTGTCATCATCAATTAGTATGTGACCAGCTTGATTTTTCTTCCTCTCCTTTAGGAATTTTAGAAATGTAGTCTCTTTATTCTGGTGGGGGTTGGTTGCATAGGGAGGAGCTTGGTGCTTTGAGTGACAGTATCTTTAGAAGAATGGATGGATGACCTTCACTCGCATGTGCCAGCTAAGCATTGCCAGTACCACTGCTTTAGAGGAGAAAGAATGAGCACCTTGGTCCCTAGGTTCTAAAGGCATCATTGATGTGACCCTGGGACTGCACTCCATGGTCCCATCCAGCCTGAAAGCACTGTCAGAATACATTAGTGTAAAATATGTCCTCAGCGAGTCAGGAGATCTGCAGGAGTACAAGTTGCATCACAGCGCCCAAGGCAGTGTTAGTCATGGTCATCTATTACAGCTGTAATTTCTGCATTGTGTACTTATATGAGACTCATGAACTGTATGTCAAGCAAAATCAGTAATTTCAATGAAACGCAGCTTTCATTGAATAACTGCTTGCATTTGTGAACACATGTCTTAAAATTATTTGAAGATGTCAGTAGTTTGTGTTTAAAATATGGAATAAAATCAAACCCTGACAAAGCTCTGTGTTTTACTGCAAACAGTCCATTAAAATGTGTCATTTTTAAAAACTGAATAATTTGACATCACTGTCAGAATTAGCTTTTGACTCTCAATAATTAGCATGTTCAAACAATTTTGATTAAATGTTTCAGTAATCTTAAAATTCCATTTTGTCAAATGGATTCAGAAAGAAGATTATTTTACCATATGAAAAATATGAGGTTTTTTAATAGATTGGCCAGTAGTAGTTATTGTGGATGCAGTTAGGAAACAGTTAGGAAACAGGAAAAGGGTCCTACTAAATTCTTTAAAGTAATTCATCACTTGAATTACTTTAATCCAAATCACTACTGAAAGTATAAAATAGTTTGAAACAAACCATGTCATTTCTGCATTGCAATTGTTTTTATACAATGTAACCATTTTGAGAGTATATATTTCACAACTGTGCATGCTGTGTAACTTGACTCAAAGGGGCAATAAGATAATTATTGGATTGTATTGTCATTTGCCTTTATCTGATGTGAACTTGAATGACACTCCCACCTGCTGTTTGAACTGGTGCAGATGGACAATGGCTTCTTTCTTCAAAGCCATGCCTCTGTAATGGCTGTGAGACAAGGGCAGAGATAATTATCTAATGTTTGCCCTAATTAATTGTAGACATTCATCTTATTGGCTAATTGGGGATGATGAGTTTGAATATGTTTAATGGTGAATCAAAAATGATTTAAAGAGTACTCATTTGAACTGCAAGGATCTTGAATACAGACTGAAATTGTGGGACTCAATTCCATATAACATGTGCAATATAGGGATCTTCTACTACTGACTAATATTCCCTTTAATTCCTTTAGTTGTGTTATATTTCTCTGACTGCTTTATTTGGGGTATAAAACAGTAATGATTAAATAGCCTGGCATTCAATGTAGAACACTGTGAGCAGCCGTTTCACGGTACATGACTAAAATTACCATGTTTGTTTGTGGATTGTTTATTCATTTATTTAAAATAATCGAACCCCTGTGAAACCAAGGTAATAGAAACGTCTGATGCTGTTTAGGTTCCCCGCTGCTCATAAAAACATTTTGATGTATATATTTTTATTAAAGCTGCCCGGTGTTGTGTCTCTTTACCCCTCTTGTTTTACCAGACCATATTCGCAGAAAGAAGGTTGTGTCAGCGGTAACGTTACTTCAGTCCTTTTCCAGTACCCTGACTCAGAGCTGATACATCAAGTCACACATCATTTTAAATTTATATTATCTTGTTTAATAAGAAGATGGTGGCTTTGACGCAGACTTTATATTGTGCATATTTTGGACTGAGAAGCATCGCATATGCATAAAATAGACTACCGGTCCGACAAAAAAAAAAAAAATCAATACACGAAGGTACTTCTGTGCTTCAAAACAGCAGCAGCGCCCCTGCCTGTTTGCAGACGCTCCCATCATTGTCGCAGTCAAACCAAGAGTGAGCGCAGGCGCGGGCCTTCGGTTCCATTCATTTCTACCATCTTTGGGACAAGGTGGTGAAGAATAACTCACTATTTAGCAGGAAGGTAGTATTCGCCGCGCTTGCCTATTCAAGTTGTTAGGCCACTATTTGGCAAAAAGAAGGAGAGGGGAGGGGCTCAGCCGTGGAATTTGGGTTGCCTGCAAACAGAGGCTGAGACTGGAGAGCGGGAGACGAAATAAACTATATCTTAATACAGCTGGTAAGCGTCTCAAAACTTAACCTCGGAGAGATAGTAACAAACAGTTATTGACAAGCCAGCAGGTCAGTTTATGCGTGAATGGTTTACTTGGTTAAGGAGATTGTTCTGTTTTAATGTGAAATGTATTTCATGACAGACTACAGTCCTTCCTTCCTTTGTTCGACTGCGCCGTTTTGCTGGTCTGTATGCTGCGGGTTTGTAAATATAGTGGTGCAACATGGCTGACATTGACGCCCGCCGCCAGGAGGTAGCTAGCAAGCTAGTTAGTCAGCCTGCTTGCGGGGTTGGCATGGCTAGCTAGCTTGCAAGCGAGCTAGTCAATACTGGAGGATGTTCCTTGTCTGCTTGTGATTAGGCTTTGGATTTATGTATTTTAACTGTTTTCACAACACCATTTTCCTGAAGTACTTTGAATACATTTATCATATTTTAAGGTCACTTTACCTAGTGTCTTTGTAACATGACAAATATTTAATTAGTATGAGTAGCTAAGGTTTACTAGCTAGCCATCAAGAAATTGCTGGCTTACCTGCCCTTGCATTCATACAGCAACGGTGTGAGCAATTAATTGCAATATTCTGCTCACGTTATCTGTTACAAGAGGTCATGTAAAACAATAGATAGTGTAGATATGTGTCTTGTCCTATTGGATAATTAACACTCCTGCCATACCTTGTTTGCAAGTTTTTTTTGAAGGTGCATGCTCTCGCAAATTTGATATGCAAAGGGAGATGTTTCATTTGCAAGGTAGGTCGTTAGTGACATATTATCTAGCAACAGAACTAAGGTCAAATTGCAGGTAAACCGCTGAGGAGCAAAGCTGACTTAAATATCCATACAAGCAGGTAATGTGTGGAGTAGACAAGTTGATCCTAGCATGCAGTTCTGTTATTCAGACTAGTGAATAATAAAGATAAAAGGAACTATGAATATTAGCTTTATTGTAATCATACTCGTTTCTATTTTTGCCACTGTACTGCTGTTGCAGCGAGACCGATTTCTACTATACGGTTGTTATATCCACGGGCATACCTTCAGAGCTGATCTTACAATAGCCAATTTAAAGAGTCGTTAATTAAGAGGGAGGGCCTTTTTTGTTGTGATATTGGCGCGGTGTGCTGTTGAGGTATGAACCACTCAGAAGTCACATTAATTAGGTGTAGCACGAGAACGTCTGCTGAAAAAATCACTGCATATTGTGGGGATAGCCGATTGATGACTGCTTTATGAAATGGTACGCGCTTGGGTTTCAGGCTCTGCAAATGGAAAAATTGTGAGGAGGGCATTACAAGCTCAAAGGACACCCAAACATGCTTGTTAGATATGGTCGTGTTTTTTATGTAAGAATATCGTATAAAGCATAATTTAAAAATACTTTCTGCTGATGATGTTGACTGAAACGGATATCTGTGCTCTAGCAATTTTCCCTGAAATTCTGTGCTTGTTTGCATGTTAATCAAATTGTGGTTTTGACAGTTTTCAGGGGGCACAACTGCATGAACTCTATGGGAGTCGGAGGGGGGGTTGGGGGTACACAACAGTGCATTGTCCACATTTTAGCACAAGTGATTATGAGTCGCAATTACAAAGTTGTGACGGGGGAATTGAAGGTTTCCTTTAACACCGCCCCACCTAAACTCCAGAATCTACACACACACACACACACACACACACACACACACACACACACACACACACACACACACACACACACACACATCACTTTTTGGCTGCACAAAGGAGATAATAGAGGTAAATACTGAAAGAGGATTGCTTTGTCCAGGTTGTTATACATCAGCATTCATTATAATTGTATTTAAGTCTGCACCTCCTGGCACTAATTATTGCTTCATTTTACAGATCACTGTACTACAGAGTACATACTGTAAAAACCAACTGAGGTCAACTAGCTGAATAACAATATGAAAGAAAAGAACATTTAATTATTTGGATAAAATTGAATTACAGGCTGAGTAGTAAATGGAGTCATTCGTTTCTATATTTGTCAGTCAGTGGGAATTTTCACATGTACAGAATAGTTCCCCTGCTGGTACCAAAGACAAGGTGCGAAATAGCGCATAGGAATTTCTGCTATTTTCTTTTTGAAGCAATGAGTACTGGATAGTGAACAAGTTATCATCTGTCACAAGGCTTGTTGTAAATTGCCAGCATAATACTTCTTTATTATTTGATGATCGTGTTGCCTCAGCTTTTTCAGCCACACATTTTCTGTGAGTTTCCACCTCTTTTTGTGCTCATGCCAATCCCATGGTGTAGCCTCCCTCATTATTGTTGCTGGTAGCTACATTCATCATACTACCAAACAGAAATGGGGCACACAGAGTGGGCTAGTTTTCCAGACATGCATTATGGGCTAGTCCTAGACTAAAAGAAAATTTCGATGAGATCTACCTTTACAATCTTTTTGGTCTAGAATTAGATTTAGCCTAAATCATTTGTAGGAAACCGACCCATTAATTCCCCATAAAATTACTTGCTTGCACTCAATTAGTCTGGTATGTTTAGCATCACCCAAAGAAGGATTTCATATAGGAGGATATTTGTCACCTCATTGCTCAGAAGCATTTCCCATAGCACCGTATTTATGCAAGTTGGACAGTCCTCTTCTGTAGCAGCGGAGTGGGGGTTGCTCAGCCATCACTAGTGTTTTAATGTCATTTTGACTGCTTCATTTGTTGATTAACTAAGATTTCTTTATTAAGATGATTGCATATAGTCTAAGGAAAACTCTGTTTCTAGCTGTCAGTTTTAGTCAAAAGTTCCTTTGGCTTTATTAGCAATTCTTCATTTTTTGTAGCATTGTCTAGATAGCTTTTCTAATTTAGATAACTGCTGGCTAGGAAACTCTAGAAGTTAACCCTTAGATTCAAACCAGTGGTTACACAAATCTCTTTGGAGACAAATAATTGGAAAGTAATCATTTTTAATTTGTTACTGGATGCATCAGGAGGTGCCTGCATGTTGTTCGACTGATATTCTCCAGCAGTTCATTTTTGTGTCTTTGCCTACCAGCAGTCATGCCCATGTATTCTTATTTCTGTTCCAGCATATTTTTTTTGTTCTTGTGTGATAAATATGATTCAGTTTCTCTAAAATTCACCCATGTGTTATTTCTTGTCATCGTTTTAACTTCAACCCATTTTTGGTAACTTTTGAAACTAAAAGGCAGATCATATTTTTTTTAATTTTTTTATTTATTAGCTGCCAGAGCATATATGCATTTAAAGTGTTAGCCTACAGGAAATTCTGCTGGTGGTCTATGTGTTGGTTGCTACAAAATGAGCATAGTGTAAATAGTTTGTTATTCTCATGCAACTGTCAGAGTTTCAGGATAACAGATAACCCTGTTCCCAAATTGATAATGTGTTCGATACAATCACATTTAGCTGGTAGCCTGGATAACATTTTTAGATCATTTACTAGCATTATTCTTCTTTACACTGTTTTTAATAAATTATCTCTTAATTTTCCAAGGACCACATTTGAAGGCATGTTTTATTGCAGATGGATTAGTCTTATTATTTCCTTATCATGTTCAGATAGTCCCTTATTTGCGATGGACCCCCCATAAGTGTTCAAGTAATCGAGAGGTAATTGTAGTCCTTGAATGTAGATCTATGTAGGTGTTGTCTATAAATTACTCTGACTGTTCTAAGGGTGTTTTATATGTTTTATAATCCATAAGATTTAGCTTGTTACATGACACAGGTGCACCGTGTAACAATGACTTGCAGATATTTGATCATATGGAAAATTATTGTGCACCATGGTTGCAAAATAACCTTCCAAGAGCAGGTTTTTTGCAAGTGACCTGTAAGCTTTTTTTGGAATTATTGTCCATAATATAAATTATGTCACATTTCTTTACGTCAACAAATGTGGAACATCTGGATTTAAAATGCTAAAAGTGAATAGATTATTGATATGGATGCTAAGTCTTTGAGTGCACATTTGCCACTAAAATTATGACTGAAGAAATGTTCGCCTCATACAGATGGTATTACATTTTTTTGTCAGGTTTCTATGTATTCATAAGTTTCCACCATTTAGCTTCCAGCTTGGTTGCTAAGCTGGTTGCCACTGCATGCATATTTAAATTACATCCATATAAAAGAAGCCTACATCAAAACATCATTCATGTTTCAAATATGCAGTCAATTGAACATGGTTTCTTGAGAGATATTGGTTGCAGGAAAACTGCACAGCACAGACATTTATAGTGTACTATTTACTTCTTATAGAAAAGGACAGTTAAGTCACTTGAGATTGAGTTTTGAAAACATGCTTTGAATTTTTTGGCATAGACTTCCTGCAGTCAACTTGGATCAACAGATTCCGAAGGGCAAATTTGGTTGCCTCCCTATGATTTGTACTTCCATGTTTCCATGGTCACTGTATCCATTGCTTGTTTGCCAAAGGTGACGGTTTGCTGTACCAAGCCTGCTGTGTGTGGCATGGAGTTTGTTGTTGTAATTATCAAGAGGGATGGCCAGAGAACACTGCTGAGTGGGTTATATTCCCTTCATTTTGTAATGGAGGAAATGTGAGGTGAAATGTTGGAAGGACAAGAGTTTCATCAGCTGCGTACACTAGTCAAAACAAAGACGTCAGTCTTTCCAATCCTCAGTTTGTTTTTGGATCACAGGAGAAAAAAGCTGCAGACTTGTGCTTTGCCTATGTTTGATTGGTATTGTCATGGAGGAAATACGAAGAAGGGTTCAGTGGCGGGTCTCTTAATAAAAATGCTACTTTGTTTGGTGCTCAGCCAGATGACCATCCATGCCAGCTTTTACGGCAAATCATGTTTCATGGTAGCTAGGATATTTAATTGGCAGAAAAGTGCATATAGAGAGGACATTTATTTCAGAACATTGATTTCAAGATTGTTCCATTTTAAGGTCATCTTGTATTGCTTGCTGTGCTCCATGGGCTTGTTTTGGGCTTATGGTGATGAATGTGATGAAGCATGCTGAATGAATGTTTTGTGCTAGCATTTGTGTTCGTTAGCATCAATGTGATATGATTTTAACATATTGAATGTTTGCTTGTGTCCCAAGACTCTGGAGGTCCACCCTGGTCAGTGGGGGGAGGGTGAACATCCCAGCGGAGCGCCACGCCCTGCATGTTGGGGGCCACTTTCTCCTCCTATCGCCTCCTCGCTCCAGCGGTTAGCAGAAGCATTTTCGCCCTAGTCCGGCAGCTTGGCTGCTCACCACATTCCAGATGAATGAAGACCCCATTCGGGAAGACGGCAGGCCAGAGATCCAGAGCTGATGCAGGTAACATAGAGACGGTCAGCTTTTTCTCCTAAGCAAAAGTTTGATCTCCCCTTTATTTCTACTAACATCAATTTTGTCATCTGCTGTGAATTTTTAAATTGCACATGTTTTAGTATACAGCAGTTCTTGTATTTGGGGACATCTAAAAAATAAAAGTAATGGTGGTTCATATGATCTGAAATTGGGTACATTTCTACTTGCTGAGGGTTTTTTGGCGAGCAGAAGTTGTTGGTCTTCTAAGTACCTATAAGCCAGGAGTCAATTTCTAGAATGGTTTATTTCAATGGTTTTTTTTTTTTTTTTTTGGCAAAATCCTATTTAGTTTGGGATTCCACAAACTTTGAGGGACTTCAGGCAGCCAACAAAAAATAACCATTCAGTAACATAATATTCCAGCAAGAAGCAGTTGTTTTCTGTAAGCTGTCTCTTGGAGAAGCACAATAAGAAGCCGGAAAAAGAAAGGTACAATGGAAAGAGATGTGAGCACTTAGCCAAAGAAAAATACAGGCCGGACTGACGTGTAGGATGAGGAATAAATGGAATTTTTAAGTTTTCCTATTCACAGACAGGCAAGTAGACTGACAGATACACAAAGGTGATCAATTATCATTGCGACTTTGTATTTGCGTCATTCTTTTGTAATATACACAATGAAAACCCTGCTGTGGTATGAATACGAACTTTAAAATCCCAGCTACTTTCACTGGTGGAACTGTAATTTACACTGAGTACTATCATTACAGTCACTTATCCTAACTACGGTTAGCTTATATTACCGGTATGTCTGTCTGGAAGGAGTTCGTAAGCACATAAGTAGCGCATCATGGACCTTATAAGTGTATACCCTCAGCATATACCTGTATTAGTGTATTGTGTGGACATTTCTAAAGCCCATACATCTTTTGAGGTGATGCAGCTTGTAATATAAATGCCACATCATTGTAGAAGGATACATTTGCATTATATGATCTCTGTCAAAAGAGACTTAATAGTGAGTGACTTTTGTCTTTTGAAATTTTGAAATTGATCTTGATAAATTTTATGATCTGGTGACTTAAAATCTCCTTGTGCATTTTTACATTTTTCTACAATGAGAAGTAATTCTGACCAAAAAAAAAATCCAAAAAGACTTGACAACACTGAGACAATAAATTACCCAAAGAATCAAACTAGTAATTTGAAAAAATGCTAGATTAAACCATGTACTACTCACATTTGTGGTTCTTCCCATCTAATGAAATATTTATTTACACCTTCTGTTTGGTGGGAAACATATCTATTCACATACCACAGAGGTGAACATGCATTCTCTGTTAGCACTAATGTGTAATAGCCAATAAAAGACAGCAACTGATATGTTTTTTGATCATCTTTTTTAGGGCATGCAGGTGTTTCTGCAAGTATGATGAAGAAAAAAAACTCCCACAAGTAAGTTGTATCCAAGTAAGATTCTTTCTGTCACATTTTTAGGCTTTTTGTCTGATATACAAGGACATATTTTGAGAAGCTTGTAGCAAAAGTGAGTAGGCAATCATTGATTCCCAGGGCATTTTAATGCAGGCTCTAAATGAATCATTTATTCACATTTATTCATTTGCAGTCATGGACTGACACTCTCGTATGCATTTGGGGGTTTGGGGATGCGTACTTTCATCCTTCCTGATATCCTGAAGCTTGGACACATAGTATTCGTTTCTGTCAGTCCAGCTGTGCGCTCCTGTTTTGATAGTGGAAATGGGTTGATGTTACGTAATGATTTAATATTTTTTAAAGGGTTTGTATATGCACATTGGCAAAATATCGGTGCCAGGGTGCATTTCCATCCCTGCCTTTTATACAGGTATTGAGGCTGGATGATGTACCCATAACGTATCACTGAATGTGTTTTTAGCACGGCACTTGGGTTTCTTCTCCTTCTCTTTAATCATACTTGATGCAGCAGCACACCTCCAAACTGAAGTGCTCCTGGGGGAAAAACACATCACTCCATTCTTTCGGGTGTTGGGTAAGCTAGCTTACTTTTTAGCTTTGAAAAACGCATCACTTATGTTTCCACTGTAAACCCTCTTAGTGATGCCTTTTTTTAATCTATCAAGTGGAGTCTACGTGGCCCAGTTGCTGATTGGCTGCCATATCAACACCCAGAATATACTAGTGATGTTTTTTCTCTCCCCCTTAAGGATTTCACATGGCTATTGAAGTTTGGAGGTGTGCTATCGCTTCAAATATGAATAAATAAAAAAATATGGAAAAGAATTATGAAGATGGAGGGTGGAGGTAGTTTTTTTTGCTTCAATGCTGCCAATATGAATACATCACAAAGATGTAGCTCATACACATGTAGGTTTGTTGGAAGTCCATTAGATTGGTGGTGTTGTTAGTGTAATGATCAGTATATGATCAGTATAAAAATGATTCTCACTTTTGGGAAATTAATAGTTTATCAGTAGGATCACATTTTTGCCTTTGAGATTGTATTTGTGTGCATTTGTGTCTGTCTGAGTTTGACATGCATCTCCATGTGCTGTTCAGCTGCAGTATGGGGGTGGAGCCATTAAGATGAATCAAGAGAGAGGGTACCCTCAGCATGTTTTAATTGTAACAGGGGAGACTAGTCACCCTTAGTACCAGAATAGAGAGGAAAAAAATGCTGTACCAAAAATACTGTCACTGTTGAAACCGCACCAATGTTTTTGTTCAGGAACAGGTGTTCATCTGCACTGCGACAAGAAGACTTCACTCAAGACAAGGAGAGTTTGCCGCTGTAAATAAATATTTTCTGAATGTAATCAGCTCTACATTTGCGATTCCTGGTATAATTTGATCCCAACAGGTGCAGGAAATTGACTGAGGTAGCTTATGTGAATTTGAATATGTATTTTAAAAGAATACCAACATAGCCATAAAGTGGCTGCAAAGCCCCTGATGATAAATTTGGCATATGCTTAAAACACCTATAGTGGCTTTGTGCTCTACTTATGAAGGATAAACATCAGAAAAAAATTTCCAGATTGTAGAAATTCATCGGAACTCCCAGAATTTGGCATGCTTTTTAGGAATTCCTTTGAACTTATTCACCGTTCTGTTAGAGTCTTGTATCATAAAGGGCATGCAGTTTACTTGAGGAATATTCTGTTGAGAACAGTTTTCAACGAAATTATCAGTGCTTCCCCACATTCTTTGCAAATTCTTCAGAAATATTTGAAAACCCCTGAAAGATGTGAAAAGTTCAGTGTGTTAAATCATAGAAACGTGAAAATGCCGTGCTAAATATTGCTTCACAGTGAATTAGAGTAAATATGATAACAGTTCTACATTACCGATGACTGGAATTTGCTCCCAAGAGAATCCACAACTGCCAAAATGTAGATACAGTTTTTTAAAGTGTGTCACAAAAACGATTTCATTCAACAGTTTCATCTCAGGGTAGCCCAGTTTCACAGGAATCAGAATATTTCATAGTTAAATACAACCCCTTTCATAGAAACTATCTATTTGTCCCTAAAAGGCAATTGGGAAAAAATGGTGGAAAATGTAAATCTTATTTGAGTGGGAATGCTGTGGAGGACCTAGCACCATTCTCTTGAATTTTCCAGGAACTGAAAAATGAGAGATTTTCCGGATTATTGGGAAGTCAAAGGAACTGTAGAATACAAGAGTATTAAGAACACAAATCTTCAAAGCTAATATTGTTTCCACAGTTTGACCTGTGGGAGTGTTTAAAGAGAAAAAATGGTGCACTTAAGTTGGGCTCATTATATGTGAATGCCGCGTATCAGCTGTGCTCAAAACACTCACACCATTCACATTCCTGAAACGCAAAGCTGCAGGTGAAAAAAAAATGCATTGCAAGAAAATATTTTGTTTCCTGTTTTATTTCCAGACAGGAGGGAAAAAAAAAAAACATTTGCTGGACCGCCCAGCGGCTTGTCATGCTCTATAATCTTTATGTACCTTCAGAGATGCCCTACCAGTAACAATTGCACTGCGAGCAGTTGGAGAATGTTTAACTGAATGTAACACTGGATGTACAGGTGCTCTGTCTGACTCATTGCATGTTCCTACTTTTGATCAGCTTGGGTGGCTGAAACACTGCTGCCCAGTCCCCTATTTGCATTTCTTCATTTTCAGGTTCATTTGTGACAACACTTACCGTAAAGAGAAACTTATTTCAACGTAGATACAATGTGATGTAAAAAGCTGGTTGTTTTCAGATGTTACATAATCACTCTTGCGTTTCTTTAATATGGGCCAACTCAACCTGTGGGCCCATATTAAACCGTTCGCTCTATAACCTGGCTTTGTTCACACACAGGGTACTGCGTAACACCTGGGTTAAATTACTTCTGCCAGCAAGTATGAAACAGCCTTGTTAATACTTAATTTTTTAATCCCTTAACAGTGAGTGTTAACAATTCAGTAGTACTTGATATGGCTGAAGATGCACAGTATTGAACTTCTCACAGATGTCAGTGACGCTAAAAACTCATGTCATGCCTGTTGCTTTGCAACCTTACAGTAAATACAAATCTCAACAAAAATGTTGTGAATATAACGTAATGTAAATATAAAAAAGGTTAGTTTACCATAGATGTTCTAACATTTTCAATAAACATGAAAGTGTCTTTGTGACCTTCAGATATGTAATTCAGCCTGCAGATTTCCTATCTGACCTATTTCCAGTGTGCAAATTGCTGTGTGCGCAAAAGAAGGCAGTGAGTGGATATTATGACAGTAATATAGCTCATCATGGGAGCTTTTGTATGACCTCAAAGCAACATATCAAATTCCATTATTACAAACCTGGTTTAATAGTCTTTGTTTTGAAAGGGCTGTATTAAAAACACTGCTAGACAAAGGCCATTAAAATGTAGCCAGGTGTAAAACAATGTATGATATGGTCAGTCGATTTGAACTTTTGTTGTTGTTGCATCCTAGTAATTTTTTTTTTTTTTTCCCCTCTTTCTTTAAGAAAGCAAAGGAGCAACGTGGGACCCAGCAAGCCTGTCTCCCAGCCCCGACGACACATCGTGGGCTGCAGGATACAGCACAACTGGAAGGAGGGCAGCAACTCCGTCACGCAGTGGAAAGGAACAGTCCTGGACCAGGTCCCCGTAAACCCCTCCCTGTACCTTATCAAGTACGACGGCTTTGACTGCGTCTACGGGCTGGAGCTCCACAAGGATGAGCGGGTGCAAGGCCTCGAAGTTTTACCAGACAAAATCGGTAAGTCCCAAGGCGCCCCCTGCAGAGGTCTCTGCCACCTTATCAGTGTGAAACAGGGCCATGATAGATGGAGTCTTTGATTTGAACAATGGTTTAATCAAACTTAATTCATGAGTTTGTCCAGAAAATGTTCTTTATCCCTTCATATATTATTCATTTATTCAGTTTGGTCTTGATTATTCAAGGACAGGGAAAATGGCAAAAATGGAGTATGGAGTAATAACAGCTGTGGTGACTAGCATTGTTGTGACAAAATATAAAATGTATCAATCTAAGTGTTTTCTGTTTATCTGAGTTAATAGTGGGTAACAAAGTCATTTCCTGCATTTTTATTTTCCTTTGAGTGCATTGATTGTTACTTTGTGGTTTATTTTAAATTAATTTAATTTGCATTAATTGCTCAGGCTGCTTTGCTCATAAATTCTGTCAGGCTAATTTGTGATGTAATGGCAATAAAGTGCAGTTATAAGGAGTGGGTGGTTTTTTTTTTTGTTATGTTGAGCCAAGCCCTGCCTGCCATTGTTTCCTGTCTTTCAGCCGCCACTCGGATTAGAGACACCAACCTGGCAGAGACCATGATTGGCAAAGCCGTGGAGCACATGTTCGAGACGGAGGACGGATCAAAGGACGAGTGGAGGGGGATGGTGTTAGCGCGGGCTCCCATTATGAACACGTGGTTTTATATCACATATGAAAAGGATCCCGTCTTATACATGTATCAGCTCCTCGACGATTACAAAGAGGGAGACCTTCGGATAATGCCAGATTCAAGTAAGTGCCCCATAACACATGTGCTGATGTGTGCAGTTTCTATTCCATTTGAATTTTATTATCATTGAGCTCATTTAATGTATTCTGAATTACACTTCATGTAGAGGAGTGCTGGCTTTTATATGAAATATTTCAAGGTTCTATTTAATGTTGCACAGCTCTTGAAAAAATATTTCTGCACTCTATGAAAATTTTGAATCAGGGAAATTTTAATTGCACCTGAATAAAAGATTGACTACACCACAAAACCTTCACTCCATAACTAAGTCTATGTGCTGTATATGATACTTAAAAAATTGCCCATGTGGCTTATAATACCTGGATTTCAATCTTATGAGTGATATAGCAGGTGATGCTCTGTAGAACATGAGTGCCTCAGCAAGGGATGGTAAATGTCAGCTTAACCTGAAATGGGATGGTTTGTTGGCCATGGCTCTCGTGTAGTTTGAGAAAGATTCACTAGGCGGTTTTCGTAGAAAATATAGTCATATTCACTTAAATTTCTCAGTGATTGAAGGTCATTGTAATATGAGTAGAAAAGTGTATTCAAACAAGGTTGTTCAGGGTAGATCATGTGTATCACCTTGTATGACTCATAATGATAAATTATTTTTGACAAAGTGTTAGTTTTTGTCTCAACACGTTCAGTCCTTCACCCTGTAAGAGGATACAGATTCCTGACGCTGCGATAGCTATATAAAACTTAAGCCCAACTCCCACAGTGACACTGTAACTTCTGCTTTTTCCCCACCGGCACTAAATCCCTCTGAATACTTTAATCCAGATAGCAGGCAATATTAAGCGAGCAGATTTTATGAATCCTTAATAAAAGCATTTTCTACCCAACAAATGAAACTCATAAACCAACCTGGAAACATTTAGTAAATGTTATCAGAAGTTTATTGACTTCTGCTTTTCTCATGTATTGTCCTTGGCAGCAGTTTCCCACAGTTCACCCCCAAAACAGCTGTCTATATTATCACAGGCATAAAAAGGGAGTTTTGCTTTGAGTGAAGTTTGGATAGTCTTTGAAACTGACTCAAGGACAAGCTCACACTCCACTGAAAGATCAATAATCCACAGCAGCGCTGTCAATATCATTTTCCAATAAACAGAAATGAAGGATGCAGTGATAACCATGACCTGGTGTAGGATGCAGTAAATAAATACTTCTCACAGGACTGTTTAAGATATACCTCAAAGGACCAGTATGAAGCTTCGAGTTCTATAATTCTAAAGATGAATGGCTGACTATAAATAAAAGTTAACTGTAATCTGGTAACAGCATGACTGAGTTATCCTGAAACTCTAAACAAATGAACAAGCACTGCTGATTTAACTTTGTTACTAATTACATTACTCTGTTCGTAGATGACTCTCCTCCTGCAGAGAGAGAGCCAGGAGAGGTGGTGGACAGCCTCGTGGGCAAACAAGTGGAGTACGCCAAAGAAGACGGCACCAAAAGGACTGGCATGGTCATCCACCAGGTTGAGGCGAAACCATCCGTATATTTCATCAAGTTCGATGACGACTTCCACATTTACGTCTACGATTTGGTGAAAACGTCGTAGGTGGCGCCGGTGGCAGAGAAGAGCCGTCGGAGATAATCTGCAGACTTTGCCAAATCGTTCTGAACAATTCCCCTCAACAGGTCTTGACAAGATGGATGATTCCTTTGCGGGCTCAAGGAGGCCTGCTGTCCTAGGCTCCCTGCCGCTGTGAAAGGGTTCTCATTTATTTCCAATTGAAGGGTGAGCTCCGCACAATGGAAAAACTATTGATCAGCTGTGTTTTCTGCAATAGAGACAAGAAAGAATTGATATATCCTTTTTGTTGTCATGAAAAGAAAGGGTTTCTATCTTTCTATAATGTTTACTTTAAATAGTTTACGAAACGTATAAACATATATCCTTAAAATACTTATGAGAATTTAATGCTTATTGAGTGCAGCTCTCAGAAAGACGTTCAAGAACTTCTAAAGTTTGATTTTCAGTTGAAATCCGAGTATACTTTTGATCTATGCTTCTTCTATACACTCTGAAAATTATCACCAGTACTGTCTAAAACGTATTGATTTGAAAACTCAACATCTACAAAAAAACATAATCTTGTGGCATTTGTTCAGTAGTCAAATTAAAAATCAGTTTAAACATTAATGTCTTTATTGTTTGAAATTGTATAATGATGGGTTGAGATTTCTAGTCTCCTTGAACCTGAATTGAAATTAAATCTTGTGGCACATAACATTTTTCTTTTTATACAACACATTTGTTTTTAGAATATACATATTTTGTGGTTATCCCCCATCTGAGTATTTTGAATTAGCATGCTCAAGAGAGCTAATATTGAGTAATCTCAATATTGAACAGTATTTGAAAATACGTTAATTGCAAGTGTTTCCCATATTTATCAACTTGAGTATGCAGTAGGGCAAATCATAGTTGTTTATAAGGATGTACTGACAACTGTTTAGAATTTTCTATCCTCAACTCAGCTGCTCCATTTTGCCTGATTCAGTTGAAGCCTTAAGGCATGTGCCTCCACAAACCTTTGAATGATATCAGAACAGCAGAACAGATTATCCACATGTTCCCATCCCAATGAAAGTCACTGTCAATAGTGGGTACCCAAAGGCCTCTAAGGAATGTCACAGTGGCTTTCGGAGTAATGTTTAGCACTAAGAATCCATAGCTATAAATGATATTCATTGTGGTGGTGGACAGTGTTTCTGTGAATTCAGCCTCTGTAGATCTCACTATTCCATCTGTTTGCGAAAAGCAATGCCTTTGTGCAGAACCCTAACATGACCCCAAGTCTAAGGTGGAATTCATAGTACACAAATGGCAGTGAGAGCATAATAATCAAACTGGTTTTGAAGAATAACTCCTCGTCAGTCTGTTTGCAGTGTGCTTTGTCCTTGGTATTTCTGTACATATTCCAGTGATAAACTCAATAAACTCAAAGGGGTACATACATAAAACCACCTAGTATCCAACAGCGTAAACCATTTTGCCATCACTTTATTAACCTTAATGACTATCTTTTTTGTGTATGGATGGACACCAGCATATTAGGAAGCACAGTGATACCAAGTAGCCTGTCCTATGAAAATCTGTTGTTAAACTACACTGCTGAGTGCAGGTGATTGATCTTCGGGCTGTGCACAGCTTAACAGATAGATTGAGAATCTTTCAAAGGCATTCCACATTTCTATATGTGGAGCACTGGTTGCTTTGTGAAGCTGTTGGTCCGAACTCTGTGGTTCGTTACATTGGATGGGCAGGCAGGAATCCTGAGAACCCAGCAGTGTTAACACACCATCTTTGTTTTATGTCATTTCAAATGACTGAACTTGACAATCTATGGTCAGTAGCATGTCAGAGTTAAGAGGCCCCAGATAATCAGTCATTCTCTCATTGCACAGCTAAAAATTAGACCATGTTTCAGTCTGACATGGTCTGATCGAAAATGTTTATTTTAGTGCAATGAGGAAGTACTTGTATGCATCCCTGAAATTGCATGCAATTCAGGACTGGGGCACAGTGTTGACGTCAATACCAAAGCAGCTGGGAAGCCTCTGGCATACACTAATGCATTTTAAGGTCCATACAGTTCCTGTTTTTAGTATCAAAACAAACTGTATGGATGTACCCTGTTGGTGTTAAGTGAAAATTGAAAACTAGTACTTAATTTTGTTCCAGAAGGAGAAGGGCAATGCACACTTAGGCTAAACAGGCTTTCCTCATATTTGACAAGAATGGATATTCAGGTGGCCAAAATAAATATTGGCAGCTGAACATGTAGTATTGTTAATAATGTTTATATTGTTTATATTGTTACCGTGTACCAGTGCTTTTTTCTATTCTCCATAAAGCTGACCTCCCCATATGCTGCTGCTTGCTTTGTGTGTGTAGGAAGAACAGGACCCTGCTCAAAATACAGCTTCAGTCACTCTTGTGTACAACAAGAAACCTACTATTTATCGTATTCAAGTACTGATTGGATGCCTGGGGTTTGAATTTCAGAGCTACATGCACCTCTTGTTACCCTGGTAACTAAATGCTATGCCCTCGTTACAGGGTTCTGATTAATTCCAAACTGCCAAGGGGCTTGTGTTTATGCAAAACCCGGCCCGGCATGTGTGTGAGATTTTATTGGCCTTCACATTTACCTACTGTAGTATTGTACTGTGTTTGATGTCAGTTCCTCATTGAACGTTATTTAGAGAACAGACCATTCTTTTTGCATGCATAGTAAAGTTTAATGTTACTTATTGTGAACTGCTTGTCAAATTCTTTTTTCTCTTTATTTTTTTTTATTTTATTTTTTTTTTAAAAAAAGGTTATTTATGTTCCTTACATATGGTATTTGTGAGTTTTCTTCCTTCCTGTTGGGTCTTGATTCAAGCTAGTTGCAGTGCACTTTGTCTCTGAATTTGGAGTCATGAGACCTAAGTTTCTATACATTTTTGTGATTTTTCAGTGATCACAGAACCCACTGCAGTATGTTATGTAAATATTGAGCTTGATCTTTTTGTTACTCAAACAAAGTGCATTGTGGCTTCATTGAACATGGGCCTTATTTTGAACTCGATAGGATCAATCACACTGGTGTTGCAGATGGAGTGCCAGTGGCATGGCAGACATGGCACCAGTGTTTCACAGCATTTGAGGGATCATATCCTTTCCAAATAATATAACTGTAAAACAGGCAAATTATTATTTTTATGTGTCTTTTTGAGTGCCATAAGGTTTATACACAAGGATAAATGGCCTTATTTGACAGCGGGGGAAGGTGTGTGTGTGTGTGTTTGTTTGTGTGTGTGTGTGTGTGTGCGCGTGCTTGTGTGTGTGTATTTTTCTGTTTGTCTATGTGTTGTAGTCATTCTAGATACATATCAGAATAAATTGTGTACATTTTAAGTTAAAACACACTTTTTTTCAGAGTTATTTACTGAACAAACTGAAGAGACTACAATATGGTCCCTTTGAGATGCTGTCACTTTCTGATTTTATTTTGTATAATACAGTGCAATTTGCTGGCTAAGGAGACATGTAGAGTTTACAGGTCCACATGGTTTTTTGCGTCTAGGTAAATGGCTTCTATTGGACAGCTTGTTCATTATGTTTTTGGAACAATGTAGATAGTTCGTTATTTGCATTTAGAAGTATAAACACTTTAAAACATGTTACTTAATTCTGTAAGTAATTTTTATAATTATGTAAGTCTATCATAACATTTAAAAATAAAAATTAATGTGAAATTCTGTGATTCAAATGCCTTTCTTCTTGATCTATATTCTACTGATTCTTAAAGTCTTGTTACATTGTTTTGGAGGGGAAAAAGGTTTGACATGCTCTAGAATATGGTCAAGCAATTCCTTTCCTGGAGGGTAAGTTTGTTTGCACATTTTACTTCCACCAATTTCCCCCAAATCTATAGCTGATTATCAGTATTCCCTAATAATAACTTGCTCATCAATTAGATCACAATTCACAGCAACTTTTGCTCTCATTCATGAACCTGTGAGGGAATGTAGCCTGAATGTCAGATCGCAGAGTTGATCTGGCTGATTAAATAATTAAGACCAAAAACTGCCATGAAATCCAGAAAGTGATACAGTCCTAACTGTCCACACTAGGGGTGCACTTCACTTCAGAATAGCCTCAAGATGTCAAGATTTTTCTTTATGCGCATTCTCAAGGAAACATCCCAAAGGTTATTTGTTCTGAGCTAGCTCTTGACATGCTTGACTTTTAGAATCCAGAGTTAAAATGCTTTTCCCAGGCAGAGCAAGGATCATCCATATATTTCCAAAAACATTCAGAATAATCCAAACTTTTAAACAACGTTCATATTATCAGAATGTTTGACCTATTAACCCCAGACTACCTGCATTGGTGTAATTACGGTTAAAATGTCCTGGGGTGAGAATATAAGGTTATGTAGGTTTTACTTGCATGTTCCCTTAGGGTATTTAGCATCATAATGCTGGATTTGAGGAATAAAGTTCAGCTAAGTAATTGCAAATAAGTTGTATATTACAAAATGACCATCACAAACAAGCCTCAGCTACAATAAACTGGAAAACAGAATAAATAAAAGTGGAAATTTTCTCACCATCTTTTCCATTAGAGTTATTGACTATTTAGAAAGCAGAGAAAAAAGATGAAAATACTCAGCTAATTTGTGACTTTTGTACTATTGATTGCCATATTAAGCTCCAGACCAAAGAATACACCCCACAAATGAAAGAAGAAGACAGACAGTCAATACATAAAGACCTGTCTTTACAACCATGTTATTTTACTATTTCAATGTTGGAAGTTTTAAGATGTCTTTTTCTTCACAAACACTATAATTTTAAAATGTCAACCAGCTTGTTTATTGAAAGAATTTTTTTGCCTGGGACACTGTATACTGCCATCATGTCAATGTTACTGGCGATGTAAAGGTTACTAAAATTGTATTTTTGTTTTCATTAGGTATGTTCAACTAAAATTGAACTAAGTCTCTACTTTCCATCTATTCTCTACATTGGACAGACTACAGATGAGTGATGTTAGTGCAGTAAATGTGTAAATATACCACAGGAGGGTGCTAAGTGTATTTACATCTCTGAAGTGCATTTCCGGTGAAACCAGCGGTAATGCAAATCTAGTATTCCAGAATGGCTCCATCTTAAAAAATTAAACAAAAAGTGTGGCACAAAATGTCTTGCATCTCCATGACTGTAAGACACTTACTAAGACAGAGTTTAATAAATGCCTTCCTGCTTAATTTTCATTCCGGCTCTTTTGGTGAATGTATTTAAGGTCCTTGGTCAGATGCTTTGGGCAGCACTCCTCTCAAATCATAACAATGATTATTCCTGTTGACCATTTTATATCGACAGTGTTATTGCTTTGTATTGTAATGAGTTAAAGAGGAGCCTGCTTAAAGGCACAACAAATAATAATATAACATATTTGGAGATTGCAATGCTTTTCCAAGACAGGCCTCCAAAATAATACAACCTTTTTTGCATTTTAACTCTGAGAACCAAAAATTGATGTTACATAGCAAAGAGTGGCGTTGGAAGGTAAAACTCTTCTCAGTTTCTCTTCACGTTCTTGCCTGTTACTCTTTGTTGGCGATTATTTTATTCGTCCTTCCTTCAAATGAGTTTTCCTCGAGAGACCTCTGTTGGCCTCCGTACAGAAGTGTCTGGGGGCCACACACACAAAAAAGGCTCCTGGGTAATTTATTAGGTCTATTGGAAAAGTCTAAATTTCCCAGGGGCAGCTTCTTTTAGGCTGGCACAATGCTGAATGCGCCAGCGCGCATCCGCTATCAGTGCGGGGCTGTGAGAGTGCAGATTCTCTGTGAGCCGTGCTGGGGAGCGGGATTACCCGATGCCAAACCGCAGAGCGCGAGGACACCAGTAGCATGCTGAAAAGCGTCTTTCAGAGGACGTGAACCCCGCCGTCTACCATGCCAGCACACGGGCGCAATTGAGGACGGAAATAAATCTGCTAAGTGAACGAACGTACCTGACACGCTTGGCTTTCCGAGCTCCGGAGTCGTGGACACCCCAGTGAGGTCGTAGGCATTAACGTTGTCTATGGATAATTTGTCATGGTAAAAAAAAAAAAATGTCACATTTCGAACAAACAAATGATGACCTATTTTTTGCAATGACGTGTTTTAATCTATTCAATAACCTGTGCAAGGGAGCAAATGTAAAAATAAACGATTTGGGAAGAGACAGTGAGCCATCTGCTGTAGAAGTTACCGCCAAATTCAGTGACCCCAAATGTGGTTAAGTGAGTACAAATTTGAAGCACTTCCCTCCATCCAAGGCTCTCAAGGTGGCCTTGTATTTGAATCCCCCCTCTTCATTCATTTGCATCTGAAATAGAAATTCCTCTTCACCTTCATACAGAGATGACATTGATTTGCACAACCTAAAGAGGTGATAGAGTATGGAGCTCAAGAGTCACTAAGCAGCATAGGGCGTCTGGGTGGGTCATACTGTAAAGCTAGGTGTTCGAGTCCCGGCTACGGCCGAGGTCCACATTGGCAGGACAACGATTAGCCCAAACTCATCAGGCAATGATAGAGGGTAAGCTGGCTGGGTTCTGTTTGTCTAATCATGCAATTAAACTGTAGGGATTTTTTTACTGTGATTCCTCACTGCAGTGAACATTTCACCATGTAGACTGAAGCTCAAACATTTGATATAATTAGATCAAGAGAGGTTTGTAGCTAGCAGTGAGGGTGGCCTCCAACAAAAAGGTTTGTGTCTGGCAGTGAGGTATGACGGTAATTGTGGACCATGGCTGTGTGAGGATAGGAGAGAGGTGGGGGTGAGGATGGGATAGCGTTGACCTCCAGCCCTTCTAGGTCCTCACACTTGTAGACCTTGTCATTTTTTTGGCTTCTTGAGAACAAGGAAACGACTCAGAATCTAATCAGTTCACAGTGAATTCAATTAGCCTTGAAGGGAGCTGGCCAGATTGGAAAACAGAAGCTGTCTTTATGAAACCAGGACAGCAGTTATGTAGGAAAACTGTAGGTTAAATCCTCAGTTCATTCAAATTTAAATTAGAGGTAGCAGACAACTGTGAGGGTTTGAGAAGCTGTTGACAACATGAGCATATCTGGATATAACACCTTAGAAAATGTGCTAAATATGAGATTAAAGTGTGAATCCTAGCAAACGTAATGCAAATTCTGGGGTTTGCTATAACCATATTGTTGCTAACTCCAGCCCAAGAGCAAAGAAAACCAGTTTATACACATTTAGAGCAAGTTCCCGCATGCATGCAAAATGTAACATGAGTGAACAAATGCTGAGGAATTATATTATATTTAAAAAATGCATGAGGTGGCCATGGTGAGCAATGAAAACTGAAATAAGTATATGCATATTTCTCATATCTAGTTACTGTGAGCAATGAGCCAAATTAACTCAGGCGATGCTGTTAATATGTTTGCAAAAGACGTGCTGTGAGATCATGTCACACATTGAAAGTCGTGAGCAAATCTGTCCAAAATAGAAAATAGACCAACACTATCAAAATGCAACAAATGTTTCAGAGAACCACTTGGCTGTATTTCTTGTGAGTTATGGTGTGAAGAGATATGTGTACTTGATCATCTGTCCAGCAGGGGGACTTGAACAACTGAGTTGTGCATCAAAGTCAGGGTCTCTGTGTGGAACCGCTCTCTCTTTCTCTCAGTCCTGTGCTCATGCACGCAAACAGAAAAGGAAAGGCTTTGGTTACTCCTTGTAACATATAAAAATATCAGATCACTACTCATTTTCCATGGCTTAAATGCCAACTTATCATGCACTCAACTCATTCTGAATCTCAAAATCAGGCTATATTTTTGTGAATTTGTTGTAAAGGATGATACTATATTCAATGTACAACATATGCTAGATGCTCTTCACTCGCTGGCAATATTTGGCTAACAAAATCCATGAAATCTACCTGGACAAGGATACTACAGGGCGTGGTAATACTTGTAGGTCCAAAAGTGACCCGCATTTTTAAGTTTTCGCATTTTGTCTCTGGTTATCCACTGTTGACCACAGGTATAAAGACCCAAGAGCTTTTTTTATTCTGTACTTACAAACCAAAACGTCATGGCCTCTGGACCTAAAAAAGTAAGGCTATAATCATGCCAGAAGTGGTAACAGACTCCAGCACTCTTGCTGGCGGAGGTCACAAACTATGTTGAAAACAGATTAGATGGACACAGCCATTATTGCGTTTTTTTTTTTTTTTTTTGGTGGTTGTGAAGAAGAAACTGACATGCGTGTTTTCATTAGGTATGCTTCCATGTTTACTATGGTAAAAAATGACATCTCAAACTGTTATTCTGCAGATGTTTACAAAAAAAGCGTTATGCTGAATTTTTAATGTGTGGCAGTGTTTGCAAAGCACACTTTTGGTAACGTGATTGCTTCTTTTGAAGCACTGAAATCGTTAAGGAAGAGTGGCTGCTCTTTTAGTGGTGCAGATATATGTATCAGCACTTTTCTCAAAAGACCAATATCAGAGAAAATGCACTTTTTTCCCGTTCATTTCTCCTTGACCCTTTTTCTGATGGGTTCAGACCTACGCATGCAGCTGAAAACATGGCTGCAGAATTCTAAACCTCATCCACCAATCGGCAGGCATGCAGTTTTGCTTCCAGCATCACAAGCTCAATTGAACATTTTGAAATAAGGCCCGCAGTCAGAGCTCTCCTAAAAATATGTTTGAAAAAAATCAAAGTCTGCGTGTCAAAAAAATGTCAGGATTTCCATGAGAGATGCCTGCCATTTCATGAGAGAAAGACACAGACAATTTCCTCATTTAATAACCTAAGCCTTAATAGTAGGCTGGGGGGAGGAGCCAAGCTCCAGTGGGTGGAACAGAAGATCCGGTTACAGTGAGCAGTGCATTGAAGCAGCCCTGCCCACTCCTGTTCACTCACTCCAGCAAACACACTTTAATGGAGACCTAGCACGGCTCTGAGTGTGGGACGGCCCACACTGTGCTCCACTCAATACAAATTAACACTGGAGAGAAGCACAGGAGCTGCGGGGAAAATCATGGTTGATCTCTCCCACATTGCGCATCAGAGGACTGCATGGGAATAAATAACAGTGGGTAAGTAGATCGTGTTGTTTGCCTTCAGGGTGAGAAGTGTTGTGGGGACTGTGGGTTTGTTGTGGACACACGCACCCACTTGTATACGTGTGTGTGTGTGTGTGTGTGTATGAAGGGTATAAAATAATTGTTGTTAAATATCTGAGACTGTCTTAAAAATGTGTCTTCTGGGTCTTCCAATCTGTCAGAGAGGATAGTATCACATTTTAAGTATCTCATAATTGAGAATAGCAGGGAATAACCTTAGAGATAAAAGTTGAAATTAGTTAGTTTATAACTTGGGTTCTTTAATGGGTGGAAAAACACAGCTTTAACTCTATTTGTTGATCTGAGGGTATGAGGTAAAGTGATTAACAACAATAGTTCAGCACATTACTTCTAGCAGTTAAACTATTGACAACATGAGATGTTTTATCTTTTGAGGTGGGAACGAAACCAATGATATAGTGATTTAAATGCATTTGAATTAAGGATATTCTTAAAAGCACTTCATTTTGGTTGGTACTTTTAAAAATAAGGATGGTTATTGCATTAATTGAGTCATTGGTTTTATCTAATGATAACAGTAGCACAAATGTACTTCAGCTGAATCCATAAACGCTTGTTCAGAAATGATGCAGCAGGAGAGTATTGGCTTGAGCTCCTGAGATGAAACGGGGATGGCATTACCACTCCCAGCGGATCTTCAGATTGCTGGCAGTGTGGGCTGAACTGGCAGGCTGACTGTAGGCTATAGCCGAACCATTCTGAAAGCATGGCTTTCACAGGAGCCTGTTCACTGATGCCAGGGCACACCTCCTCTTCTGCCCCCCTCCTCTCTCTCTTTCACACACACACACACACACACACACACACACACACACACACACACACACACACACACACACACACACACACACACACATTGGGATATACACACAAAGAGCCACTCTCACACATACAGATGAACACACGCTCATTCACAGATATATGTTTGAATACTCTTATGTGTAAACTCACATGCTTGGACAATTATAGACTACCAGGTGAGAGATGGAAAAATTACCAAGTCAAAAAACACTCAGGCTGAGACGGTAGTATTTTTGGATGACATTGAAGGACCTGAAAGCAGTTCTCTCACAAGAAATGGGTGTTCCAACAGGAAAGACAAGTTGGAAATACCTGAGAAATTACACTTGCATGATAAGTCATTCACCTCTATTGGCTGTAACAATAATCCATACTCGAAACTCCCCTAACCTTCTGTACTGCCCACTGTAATGTAATTTTCACTGCAACAACAGCTGTTAGAAGCCAATCTATCTGGAGAAATCGTAAATCACATTCTAAACCTGCATTCTTGTGTCTTTGCAAATGCAACGGGCAATAACCAGCCTGGTATCCAGGGTCCAGGGTGTAATTAACGGGGCTGATGTTCTGAGCCAGATGCGGCTCGACCCCGTGGCAACGGCAGCAGTGGACCCGGGCTCATGTTACGATCGCCCTCGTCGCTCTGCAGCGCAGGGCAGCGGTTTCCTCTCCCGGCCTGCGACCTCACCATAGGGGGAGGCCGGCACACGCAATTTGAAGAAGCGCCCTGCTTGGGTTTTCCAGACCATCTCAAACTAACACAATTGTGGCTACAAGCGCGAGCAGATTCAGTCAATCCATCAAACCTTGTTTTGCGATAGCCACCATTGCAGTGGCTTTAGTGAGAAGGTGATGAAGAAAGGGAACAAATTCAAAAACAGTTGTGGAACAGCACCAATAATCACGAGAAGACAGTGATGCCAAGCTGCTAGGCAAAAAGTTTACTTTGTTTTCTTTGGTCTCAGTTTGGATCCTCACTGTAGTATTTTGTTCAGGTTTGAGAGAATAAAAACAACAACAAAATAACACATTCACCTTTGTGGCTGATTATGCCAAATGCACATTAAAATTTTAGCTGAACTTCCCCAAATACTTCTCACCTTTTATTGTTACAAATGACTAGTGATATGTCAATGCATTGCCTTGTGTGTCTCATAATGATATGGCATAGGGCTTTTTTAAATTTAACTTCTGATTAGGGTCCCACGCAGATTTAAGATCAATCAGGCATAAAACATCAAAATATAAGATAATCCCATATTTGTTGGTGATTACTTTACTAAGAAAAATGGATTTCAAAAATTGTTTTCCTCGGATCAAATGTTTACTTTGCAGTTTGTAATCACAAGTCAAGGTAGATCTTGTTTAAAAAACTGGTCTAGGAAAATCTGTTAGCTGATTAAAGGCATATGGTAAGACATTTAAATGAATGTTTTCAGCATTTTCAGCTAACATCATGGAACTCCTCATATTTAGAACTTCAAGACTGGTCAGACCTGTTCCTTCTATGAAGGATCATTGTTTTTCAGGGGACTGTTTTGCATGTTAGGTACTAGGTGAAAACAGTCAATCAAATGCTTTGCAAACACTTATTTAAACAGGGATCATAACGAAAGCAAACTGTATTATTGTCTACATTGGAAAGCTGAACAATTTCACCACTCTTTCACTTCGCGGAGCTTCATGTAATTGGTATATATGGTACCAATGACAGCACAAGCTTATGTGAGCATATTGTTTGCTCTATCAACAAGGTCATGTATTCTTGCTGATTGAAAGTAGGTCACTTGTCATTTGTGCTTGTCTATTAAAGAAACTTTAGGATTCCTGACAACTGGGTCACCAACGTAATATTGGCACAACTGTATGAATGAAAATGTAATCACAAAATTTAAAAACACATGCTCCCAGTTTTGCTGTTCACCCTACAATCCAATTAAGAAGTAAATCAGATTGCTGAAAATGTAAAAAGTTCATATTTATAACTCTTCTAATACAGAGTTGGCTTCTTGTTGTAAATGTACAAGTTATTCAAATGTCATAATTTTTTCTCAAAAGTATCCCAATACATTGTATTAGAATTAATTCTGGTATCTGAATTCGGGCCTGAACCTTTGAGGAAATGCAGTTAGCAAAAAGATGAGGAAGAGCATTTTTTCATGAACTCTGGTTGTGCAGAGGTTGTTAGACACAGACAGATTTGTTAAGGCTGTCTTGGGGGAATTGTGGGTGGCACCATTCCAAATAGGACAGCAAAGGGCAATGAGACGTAAACACAATCTGTTCCATCCATGATCTTATTGAATATCAGATCGATAATTCCCTCATAGTACTTTCCATTATAACATACATTATTTGAAATTAGTTTTTGGAAGGAGCACTGGACAAATATCACACAGCGAAATCAGAAGATGAGACAATGAATATAAATTTGAGGCGTTTTAAAAATTTCAGAGCATGAATTTGGAGCAACATTTCACAAATACCACAGATGTTGATTTTAGGAAGTGGAGCGCAGCCCGTTGCTCTGAATCAGAGGTGTTAATTGATAAACCCCTGAGGGTGATGGCAATAATCACTTATCCTCTCTGACACCTCCCCTCTTTCCTACTCCTGAAAGCTGCCACAGAATCATTCAGAGCTGATTTCATCTCCTCAGATCTCAGCAGCAGGGCTTGTTCAGCTGCAGATCCCCCCTCCCCTCCCCACACATGTTAATTTGTCAGTTCTAGACAGCTCGCTTCCACAGAGCCTGCCCCTGTTGTCTCTCGCAGAGGAATCAATCTCGGCACCGCGGTTCCAGCAGCTCTGCCGATTCCAAGTCGGAGTCCTAAAACTTCAGTGACCTGGAAAAAAAAACACACATGATGTGAAATAGGCGGAATGGCTCATCCTCAGTTCTGACAGCCATGACGCGTTTGTGCATATGCAAAGTAAGGCTTAAGATAATTGTGCTTCAGGGGGGACGGCTGCTTGTGTGTAACTACAGCCCTTAAATGTCTCAATGCAGGGATGGGGGCGTGCGACCCTCTGACTTAAAACAGCAGGGGACCCTCTGTGTCATTATAGGGTTCCCTACAGGAATCCACATAACCAAAGTCATTGAGAGCTGATGCTGTTCTATGTTTGCACAGCCTCGAACTTTGTACAGCCAAGAAGCAGACACAAAAAAGAGGAAATTCCTGTCTAACTTGTTCTACGTACAAGGGCAAGCATAAAAGTCTACATACAGTGCGCTCTATGGTATTTACATTTCAGATTAGTGCTTGACTAACTAATCTATTTAATGCCGCATCTACTTAAAGAAAGGATCTAGCCAAGACATGAAATTGAGTTTCCTCTCAAACATATACATATGCATATGATCCTTACATTCATCTTTGAGAGGCTGGTTTAGCACCATATGAATTTAAAACAGAACATCCTGTTGGTGAAGGGTCTGGTTTCATAAACTCTTGACTGTCTGGAATCTTGCAGACTGTTTGACCATCTCTGATCATCTTAAAAGAAACCATAAAATGGTCATTTGAACCATATGCTGGCAATTAGCATACCTTAGCATTTTTGCAACATATTGGTATATGGGACCACATATTTGTTGTGGGACAAGACTTGTGAAACCAGTTCAACTTCAGGAATCCCGTACAACACTATTTTCTATTTCCTTCTCACATTATTTTACCATTGGTCATTGCTATATTAGTTTCACAAATAAAAAGAACTGGACCAAAAGCAGATAGAATGACTTGAAAGTAAATTTCAAGTTTGTCATTTGTTAGCCTGAATCACTGCTGTAGGGAGTTAGCCTGTGTTTCAGAAAGAACCTAATACTACTATATTGGTTGCATCATATTTCATTGCCATACATCTGAACATGAAGAGTCAATTGAGATGGATCCAGATTGAACATAAGCAGCCTTTTCATGGTGTGCAGCATTACTCAGTCTGTCAGGATAGTTTAGCATTCACTGCTAGTATAACTAACCCTTTCATTAAATTCAGCCTCTGCCAGGTCAATGAAGAGGATAATTGTGTAGCCAGTGAATCAGTGGGGATATGCAAACACACACACACCCACACACACACACACACACGCACAAACACATGCAAATGAAAATACACACGCTTACAAACTTTTTCTTCCTCTTTCTCTCTCCAGTTTTTAGTATTCAGTGGGTTGGTTTCAAAGTGGAATTAGCATATTACTGGATGGTTAATGCTGTGGAGACATTTAGTGGTTTAGTAGTCGCAGTCTGTACTTCTGAAGGAACATCACTATTATGTCACAATTTTTTGGTAAAGACAATTGTAAACATCAAAGAATCTCTCTTTCACACAATTTCAATTTAAATGTTCTATTGGAATGACATATTCAAACAATGAAATATGATAGAAAGGCAGAGATAGGTTTAAGCACATGACCAATATTCTTATTCTTTCTCTCTGTCTGTCTCTCTCTTTCTCTCTCTCATACACATACACTAGCACACACATAGCCATGTACACACGCAATTTTGTGCATGGGGTGAGTACTGTTGCCAAGTAACAGAGGGGATGTTTTTCAACAGGACGAAGCCAATGTTCTGACTACCATCTCAGTATTATAATGGTTTGTCACACTAACAAAGAAAGGCTTTGAAAGAAGACACAGGCACCAAGCCACAAAGGCTATAAAATGAAGTCATTTCAGTTTCACTTATTCCTCCTTACATGCGATGTCATCACCAGAGACGATGGCCTTAACTTTGAGGATATTTTCATTAATGCAGTAAATACGCAGTCACCTAAAATTTCTGATGAGTATAGCTTAGCAATGGACATTGATGTATTCTACCTAGAGTCCATTTGTACATCAAACTGATTCATGCAAAATGTCCATGCAAAATATTATCTAAAGGTTTCAATATGGGCTATTTGAAATTTTCTTTATAAACCCTGTGTATGAAGTAACTTTTCCGCTAGAATTCACTGTATCAAAACATTCCCTAATTATTTACAGTTATGAAATTCCATTTTCTATATGATCCAGCTCATTTTGTACTTCTTCAGTGTGAAGTATTATACAATCAGCATTCAGAGGTAACACCTCCAGGCTATAGACTGTGTGCTCCGTTAGATACTACAGTAAATAATTTTATATTAAACCCATTGAAGTTTGATCAATTAAATTAAATCACATTTTGCCATACACTTACATTTGTCTTCAGGCCTTCCCTGTCTATATTATATTTTGAAAACTAATTTAATTTTTCTCTTTCATTGCAGACAAATTTCATGCCTGAAGAAACGATGCCGCAGCTCACGAATTCAGGAAAAACAAAAATAGCTTTTAAACCTACACATTCAGGGAGATGTTAGACCACATGATATTGGATCGTTAGCAATTACGTTAGCAATAAAAGAATCCTGCAATACAGGAGATTATGACTTTATGAGATTATGATGATGAATTATTCAGACTAAAATGTTTCCTGACATACATTGAATATCAGGATATATTTTGTTTTTAATTATGATATTTACACAATACTGAAAAAAAAGTGTTCGCATATTTCTGTCACTGGCAGTGGAAATAAAGTCATATATGAGCTGGCAGAAACTATGAAACTGAGACATGGTGTGATCATAATGAGCACACAGTAATATCACAATGAAACATGACAGAAATGCAGAGATAGATTTCAGTATTTTTCACAATTAATCAAGTGATGTCCTTGACGATGGGTTGCAATATATATGTGTGTATAATTTATACACACCCAGCTCTCCTGAGAGAACTGATCTTTATGTGTCAAGAAACATCAAACGGAGATTAAATAATTGGACTAGATAGACAGGATAAAGCCACATTTGACAGCCAGGAGTCAGAAGGATTGTCAGCACTGCTGTGATTCTCAATGAAAGGGTAGGAGGTGGGGGGTGGTGGTGGTTGTGGAACAGCTGCTGACTCTGTTCTTGGACTGGATGTACAACTCCTTTAGGGATGTCCATCAAGAAGATCGAGCCGTAGGAAGGATGTTGACCTAACAGTATTCTCTGACCAAGGAAACAAAATGAGGTCAGATTTGCAGTACGGCTTACAAGCGCATTCATCTGAGGCGCAATGACTAACACGTCTTGCACGGAGCTGCCGGAATTGCGTGCGATGGGTGTTTTGTCTTGCATCGGATAGTCGTAAAGAGGAGTGCAAATCCATTACATTTTTTTTGTCTTTTGAATGGACCCCATGCTGCTTATGTAAATGACTGTTGGCTGAACCCCTTGCTGTGGAGAGTGAGGAATACCTGATGTAGCTTCAGGAGTGTACTATGTTGCGGAGGGGGGTTCTGAACTGCGTGGTCCGTGTGGGGGCGGTACTTGCAGTGGCATGCTTCTGTCTGTCCTTCCTCTATGTGTTCTCCTGCAGCCCGCACACAGCTGAGAGGCTGTCCCCCCTGCCCTGGGCCAATAGCCCGACAGGGAAGGAGGGGTACCAGGCTCTCCTGCAGGAGAGAGAGGAGCAGCACCGTCGCTACATGAGCAGCCTGCAGAAGCAGATCTCCCAGCTGAAGGAGGCCCTGGAGGAGCGTACAGAACAGCTCAAGAGCCTGAGGGAGGCCCTAGAGCAGAAAAGAGAGCTGGCTCCCGTCAAGCCCCCAGCCGATCAGAGCAATGCCGACCTCCAGGAGTTCCTCCAAAACCAGCTAACCCAGGCTGAGATTCATGTGGGCACCCAGCTGCCCAACGAGTATGCCGTGGTGCCCTACGAGACCTTCACCCTTCACAAAGTCTACCAGCTGGAGACAGGGCTGACCAGGCACCCCGAAGAGAAGCCTGTCCGCAAAGACCGCCGGGACGAGCTGACCAATGTCATCGAGACTGCCCTGCAGGCCCTGAACACGCCCTGGGAGGGAGACAACCTTAACCATCGCAGAGTTTACTCACCTGCAGACTTCATTGAAGGTGGGTTAATAAGTTCACAAATTCCAATTTCACTAGACATGTCAGGGGTTTGTCAACGTTCACTCAACATTTGTCATTAACTTGCAAATAAATGCAAGTATTTGTTTGTAGCTTCATCAATGCAATTTGGTGAATCTGTTTTCTCAGCTCCAAAATTCTGAAGTAAATAGTGTTTGCATTGATAAAAATGGTAATGCTAGCATTTCACAAACAAGTCCAACCGCAGGACACTTGCTGGATGACACCAGACCAGACCAGACCTTTCATTTAAATTCTTAAGTTTATTGATTACATCAGAGTCAGACTATGGTAATCAAGCCTTTATGATATTAATTTGAATTGATTCCTGATATTGGAGTGAGGATACGATTTTGTATAACAGTATAACTGCAGGTGCACTTATAGACTACATAAAGGTATGGTTTGAGTAAGATGGAACTGTGGTTATAAGCTAACCACAGCAATCATCCTACTTAAATCTCACTGACAGCCTCTGGGACCACATTAGACCCAAAGCACTTCCGCTGACCAGGTGAAACCTGTGAGAGCTGTGAAGTTGTGTGAGCTTGTTTTACACCATTCAAAGGAGAAGCAAACCTGCTACTGAAAGGAAAAGATCAGCAAGATACAGGAATTTGTAGGACTGTATGCACTGAATGGTAACACAAGGTTGGAACATTGCCTATCAATTGTTTTTCAGGTTAGTAATTCTTATTAATCATTAACAGGTCATTGTCTTTCAGGTGAGTACTTCTTTGTGACTGTTTAGGCAGCATGCAGTTCCCGCTGATTGAACTTCTCAACGTTTTGTCCTCACGCAGCCACTTGCATTTTCCTTGATGACCACAGTAAACACAAGGGTTTATTGATTTATCATTCTCATCATCTATTGCACCCTGCAGATGCCTAATCTACCTCTCAGCAAATCTGCCTTTATATAAGCTATGAATCATCAGATGCGAATGTAATGAGGAAAGTGAGGACAACTGTTTTCTTTAACCGTGAAATTACTATTGTACTCTAAAGATACATTAAGATGTGATAGATATCTTTCCTACTCGGTCTTTATGACTCCTCTGAGAAGCTATTTTGTATTGACCGCATTCCCAAATTGAGGAAATATGCTTAGAGCTGTAATGCAGCAAAACAAAGAAATCTTTATAGTTATTCCTGCAAAGGGTACCTTTGAGCCTCAAATCGCCCTTTGGACTAAAAATGTATCCCCATGAAACGCAATGCACTATGAATGTGATTATTTTAGCCAGCCTTAGATATGATGTACAATTGGATGTATTGATTCTGAAGTCTTTCGGCTCCATCTGTTTTTTAAGCTACTGTACAGTTTGAATGGTAAGTCATGCATCTTGTCCAGGAGCATCGATCTGAGGTGAAAAAAAAAATCAATCACAAAATTGCCCGTTCTTGAAGCTCCATTAAATAAGCTGATGCTTACATAAGTTGAAAAGACCCTAATTAGCTTATCACTTGAAAGTGACCCAATTAATCATCATTAACCTTTCATAACTGGCTCATTACCATTATCATCATCACTGCCATGATATGAAAAATCAGAAAAATAAAATCTTGAGATAAAAATGTAAAAAAAAATCATTGACATTGTGAATCAGACTACATATATCAACATTTGGCAGATCTCATGGCCAATAATCAAAGCAGACACATTTTCTAAATATTATATTGAACAAGGAAAGTCACTCTTGCCTTGTAAGTCACTCTGGATAAGAGCGTCTAACAAATGTCCTTAATGTAATGTAATGTAAACCTTAATGTAATGTAATCTAACTTTCATATTTTGGTATATATTGTCCTTACAGCAGGCATAAAGACAAACATTTCTGAAATAAATCATCATGTTAGAATATTCTACAAATGGTAGAATATTAGTAGAATGGTAGAATATTAGTAGAGTAGCATAAACACAGATGCTCCTGATTTTGACAGTATTTACAATCTGTTTCCAAACTGATATTGTCCAAATGGAGGTTTGAAGATAACTCAGATTTCTACGAAGGTGGAGATTGTTTACGTCAATGTCAGGGTTCATTGTATGCTATAAATCACGAGTGGTGACAGCAAAGGCACATAATGGCAGCACATTTCCTGAAAAAAGCCAAAATATGATGCAATTACAAACACAATATTTGCCTTTGCAGCTCATTGAAACACTTAAAAGATTGTATTGTACACACATCTCTGTGCTTTGCAACTACTTTAAACAAATCCTTTCTCTGTCACATTCCAAGCTGAGCACATACTGGAATGAAAATACTCTATAGCCAGTATGTCATATCAGTATCTTTATGCAAACAGTATGCCATTTTATTCAGATATAATTACGTATGACTGTCTCTGCAGTTTCTTCTGTCCTGGTAATGTAAGTACTTTTAAATTTGTACACTCATCAAGGGATCCAAAAAGAAAAAGCAGACAGTCAAACCAGAAGTGTTTGCTGTTAAATGCAAGGGGCTATACATGTTGATATGATTCTATGTGCCATGTGGCTCCACACAAAAGATTCCCGATTATATATAAATTTTAATACATTTTAAACATCATATTTGTAATTTAGTCTTGTTGTTTGTTTATATATTTTGCCATTATAATGATTATATGTTGCATAATTTTCTTTGTGCATTCCAGCAATGACAGTCATTATCAACCATACATTTGAATTTTCAGCAACTGCTTAAACAAGGAAAGGGATGTGTTTATAATGGATTCAGTGTTGATTCGATACGGGTTGCTTCTTTGTGGTAAAACAAAAGGGTCAGCTTGATTTTATCGACTCCTGGCAGGAATTTCTCGGATGGAGAGAGACAAGGGGACTCTGTACGAGCTAACCTTCAAAGGCGACCGGAGCAATGAATTCAGAAGGCTAGTTTTCTTCCGCCCATTCGGGCCTCTCATGAAGGTGAAAAGTGAAAAAGTTCCTACGGACAATATGCTAATCAATATCGTCGTCCCCTCGCCAAACGGGTGGAGAAGTTCAAACACTTCATGCAGAACTTCAGGTATGATAATCTTTGTTCTAACATCTACACCACTTAAGGTTTACATTTTTTTAAAGTTATGATATTCATATCTATAAATTATTGCATATTACATTTTTCTACAATATGTTTTTCTGACACTCCCACTGCATGCAGTTTCCACATGTAAAATCATTGCCTATCATTCAATGTTATAACACCCTTGAATTCAATTTTAGAGGATTATGATGGAGTACCATATTGTGACCGGTTTCATGATTATGTTTTAAGTGAATTTTTACTTTAACCAGAACAACTATAATGAAAGCTATTGCTGAGGAAGTTTATAATAAAACAGTTCACTTGAGGTTTATTGTCACTGAATATTTTTAAGACATACATGAATAAGCACTGAGGTTGCTGTGGATGCTAGTACATTACACTGATTGCAACATGAGTCCTATGAGGCCTCCAGGAAAACTCTCAGCTATCCAATATTTATGATGATGTAGAAGAGAACTGTCTTCTGCATTACAGCCATATGTTGATAGGAAGCAGAAGTGTGGGGGTAAATGTCAGGGTGAGAGGAGTGTGCTGAAACGCCGCACTATCACCGCCAAATGCAATGTCATAACGCTTTACCAGGAAGAATATGAATTCCTGTTTCAAAGTGGGTGGCTGTCACCTCTTATCATTTCTAAAATGACACACGACTCAGACACATTTGCCCAAGCTTCGCCCAAAGTAAAATTCTGTATCGCTCAGGCTGACACTGTGCTTTTCTCCTCAGTACATACCTCCAATGAATTTGTGTGTCTGCTCTGTTTCGATGGAGCATGGGAGTTCGACTGCACAGAGAAATGCAGCACGTTGTGGAGTAGTCAGACGGCTTGCCCGTGTCATGGCATCCCTGAGACGCTCCCGTTTCTCCTTCCACTGACGGAAAATCAATCGCCACAGGCCTCCTCTGACTCCCTAGTGTCGAGTCTCTTACTGGAAGCCATTTGTTCCAAAGGAGAATCTGTTTCTTCTTTAATCCCATTGTCTCTATTTGTAATTAGCATTTTGCATACCTCAGAGAAAACGCTGAAGCTGTTTTACTTTTTGAACCCCCAAAACACACACACACACACACACACACACACACACACACACACACACACACACACACACACACACACACACACACACACACACACACACACACACACTCAGTACATCAGTCCAGTATATACTTTTCCAGGCTTCATCATTTCCCAGCCATTTTAAGAAGCTGATTTTCTATGCAATTTACACATCAAGATAGGGTTTTTATTCATGCAAATCTGTGGAGGGAAGATCTTAGGCTGTTTGAAGAAGAAAGCAGCTTTGATACCAGGAATGTTTGATTAATCTTTTTTTGAACTACTCAGTGTTTGCACAGTGATGGATGAAAGTAAAATTGATAAATATGACAATGTTTTCAAAATAACATAAACTAAGTCTCGATGACATGCATTCCCTTAGTGTTTGGACTCTTTCTGTCGATGATTTGAGTAACTAAAGACATAACTGGGGATCTTCAAATGTCATATTTTTAGCCTAAGGTCGTATTTGTGGCCAGCAGAGATTAATCAAAGATTGCATAAATATCATATACAGAGACGTAATTTGATACAGACGATTCTTTACAGAATTGCTCAAAGGAACATGACAGATACGTTGGAATTTAAAATAAAATTAAGCTCAATTAATTAGTTTAAATTTTCTGACAATGTGGCCAGAGGTCTGCTTGCATATAAAGAATTATGACAGAAATTCTTTTATTTTCTCTAACACAAACAATGAATTTAAAATGTTTCGTTTTTTTGTGGTTGGAAATTGTTATCTGAATCCAACCCAATGTGAGTGCAACCATGTCTAGGGGTGAAGCAAATGAGACAGGAAGGAAATGTCAAAAGGCTATGGGGAAGTTGCTCAGTATATTGCAACAGTCTGGGTTGTCAAAAATCTGACGATGTTCTGCTGTGCCCTTTTGGACAAGTAGTGTTACATCAGCTCTCTGTCTTTTCTGGTAAAACGAGATTCAGCAGTTCATAACAAAATTCCGCAGCAAGTCTTGTGTTTTGCTATAGGTAATTAAACTGAAGAATATTTCATCCCCACAGACATTGTCTTGAACTCCAACAAATAGCCTGTGACTGACAAGATCTAGATATATTTACATTTATATTTACATCTGCTGTTAATAAACAATATCCACATTATACGTATTTACAGACCTTTGCAATGACACCATATATTTCACATAGAGGGGAACCAAGTCAGAATTAAAACCAGGACCTAATGATAACTCTCATAGGAGACTATGCTCCAGGAGACCCATCAAAGGGGAATTTTACTGGGATTAATGTATGTTTAAAGTTCTAAGTAACAGGTGGAGGGTTCACATGCCAATGTAGTCACCCTTGGACCTGGAGGGCCAGTAATGTATCTGGTTTTTTGGCTTGTCCACACCCCCAGCCACATAATTATAATAATTATTAGGGTTAAAGAATTTGGGTGAGGATGTGTTCAGTGTTTCACCATTCCATTCCAGCTATATTCAGTTCTCACTTCTCTCAGTTCTCATGTGAAATCACCCATCTCTGGTTCTTCAGAACCAGCATTGCCAAGGTTCCAAGGATGAGGCTATAGATCTTCAGACTCTATGAATGAATGGAGCAGCAAAACATAGCAGGAAATCTGAATCCATCTCCCATGCAACCATAGGTTTTTAAATATTAAAAAATCAGAATTAAATATTGTCAAATATATAATGCAGATTCATACAGTTTGTCCAACACTGGTTCAGAATCTGCCCCGCCCAACTATAAAAATGTCCAACATGAAGTCTGGCTTGCTTGTTTGATTGATTCATTGATTCATCGACTGCTTGATTCATGGATCAGCTGAAGGAGACCGGGTTGAGAAACATTCACTTACAGAAGGCCCGAGGCAATGCCCATTTCTGTTTATTGAGTATACGCACAACTGTTTTTCTATTACCGTTTCAGAGACGTCTGCATTCGTCAAGATGGCAGGATTCACCTCACTGTGGTGTACTTTGGGAAAGATCATATCAGGGAAGTGAAAGAGATGCTGGAGAACACATCCAGGTGAGAAAAACCTTCCCTTTCAGATGCACTTCCCACCCATAAGCTCAGGAGACAGAGCCTGGCTGCTTTCGCAGACCAGAGGGGGTGCTCAGAATATTGGTTTTCCCTATATCACTGCAGGACTTCATTCCAATGCAAAGGATTTCTCGGGAATATAACCTGTGCTTCAGTTATTTGTCATGTAATCAATAAAAGAAGGAGGCTACAGTGTGATTGAGCTGAATTAGTTTCACGCTAAATAAGTTCTGGGAGGTTTAAAGCTGTGATACCACCACAACAAATAATGTGATTAATATAAACATGTCATATGTGCTTTGTGAAGGCATCCATCAGGATAGAATCCTCACATAAATACTTTGTAGTGATGCAGAAAATGAATTTCCCGCTGGTGTATTTATTTAAAGGCATTTTGAAGACAAAAGATTATTTTACAATTTTCTCATTCTTCAAACTGACATAATTGTTCTTGTAGGCAATTTAATTTCTGTTAAATAAATTCTGGTATGTTTCATTACAACTACACCTTTTATTACAATTGAGGTAATATATTTAAAAAAAGAAATGATGCTGTTTTTTGTGCATTACCATTTTGTGCAAAACACATCAAGATAAAACTGATTTGCAATACATTTATCTCACACAATTCCATCACTTGATGCCTAATGTAATGTAATGCAATGGCAAAACCAGCTGACCTCTAACAAATCACAGAGCTCTCCCATCAGCAGTGACTGTGTTCAGAATAGCAATAGACGGCAGGGTTTTCAATGCGTACACCATATCTGGGAGAGGGGTATTACCACAGTGTCCTTGTGAGATAGAGGTCTGCCCTTTGCTATGCTTGCCTGAATCTCATATGTCAACCCAAGCCTGCAGGAAATAGAACCACAAACTCCCACAGGAAGTTATTCACACTCATATCTGATATCTAACACAAATGGATAAGCATCTGCCAAACTATTATTTCTTCTTCTTATTATTATTATTAATATTATTGATATTAATAATAATAATAATAATAATAATAATAATAGCAGCAATCATCATCATCATAATCATCAATTTCCCCCTTTGCCTACCAAAGTGAGTTATAGATTGTACAGCAGGGTTCACACTTATATGCGCTCATACTCAGTGCGAATACTCATTTGCCGCCATAACCTAATGGGATATCTTCCATTGCAAATTCATTCCCTCAGGAGTAGGTCTGAAGATCACCATAGAATAACCTTTATCTGTGGCTTCATTGCAGGACAATTAACTACGTGCCTGGTGTGACAAATTAGTGTCTCTGCTGGTTCCAAAAAGCAGAGTTTGAGAATGAAATTGGACCTTTTCTTATGATATGCTTATTATTCTTCTAATGTGCTTTAGGAACACTGAGCCTCAAAAACTCCACTGCTTCATTCTGAATGACACATTCCTTAATCGGGTCGAGGATATGGTGGGTGTCCCTCCCACACACAAACATTATTTTAGCTTTGCTTTATTTTAACTTTGGTGCCAGGCAGTCCATGCCATTAAACTGTATGTGTGTTGATAGTTATTTATCTACTGAAGATATACACAAGGGACAGGCAAAGTAATGGAAACAAAATTTATATTAACCACTAAGAATGTGGAATGCTTGTTCATTCAGAATAGCGATCAGTCCTTTTGGAATGCAACAAGTGCTTGACTCTAGTATTGATTCTCTAGTGTTAGTTTAAAAACTCACATATTAAACGTATTGGTTTTAAAACAACTTTTGTAGGAGGATCATATTGTTAATAGATATTTGCATTCCTTTTTTGAATACCTGTTAATTTTTTGCAATCACCTCAGAATTCGAGTCAGTTTTTATTTTGTATACATGATTGTGGTTACCCCTGCACATGTAAATTAACAACCAATGAAATGCACTGTTACACTTAAATGTCTTCTTTTTTTCCTATAAATATATAAAAACATGACAATCAATCTCAGAGAACTGAAGCAATATTTACACAACAAATTTCCTAAAAATATATTGTTTAGGTTTCACACACACACACACACACACACACGCACACACACACACACACACGCACACACACACACACACTCACACACACACACACACACACACACACACACACACACACACACACACACACACACACACACACGCATAATTTTCCATTTTTAATTTTGTTATTTTGGAAGACATGCTCACATGCCTCCAAGGCAGGATCATATGTAAACATTGGCCCTCCCACCATAAGAAATGACAAAGCTACATTCCATGCAGAGAAGAAAATGCAAAGTCCAAAATCTAAAATGTGTTGGCGTTGTCTTCTATTTAATATTGGGTGGATTCTTATTTGGATGTGTTCCTATCTTTAATGGCAAAAGATGGACTGTCTTCTTTGGATGAATTTTAATGTAAGCTAAATCTCTGATCTGTCCTTGTTATTGTTGGTGGATTGGGGATAGCTTACTTTAAAATAACATTTAGCCTTTTGTACCAGTATAATCCAACATTGGCTGACTATAGTGGGAATCCGGCCACACTGTTGCAGTGCACTGGAAATCCCATTGGTTTTTCATACTCTGTAGGTCTGTTTGTTGATCTTATGCATAACCAACATAATAAAAATAAACTAAGATTTTTGTTTAGATAATATCTGGAAATACGTGCTCAACTTATCATATGTACCCTAACCATAGGTTTGCTGGTCATTCTCCAAGATGGAGCATGGAGTTTTGCACTCAAGTTAAATTTTAAACCTCTGAAATATGTAACAAGTCTATAACAAAAACAGATCCTTCAGCCATTGATCATGTGGTTTTGCTGTATGGTCAAGTACACCTACTGTGAGTGTAATCTTAATGTTAGTGTTCCCTAGTCACATCAGCCATAACAAATTATTAATGCAGACAAAACAGGCATAAAAGAAGAAATAACACAAAAAGCAAAATAATTGTGGATATAAAATTGAAAGAAAATCCAGTTTGTTGCTGACTTCATGAACATTGGTTAATCTGAAGCTACAATAGCCTGAGGATGGAGCCAGTTAAAATGCAAAGTGATACTGACTGTCTAGATATTTGCATGTCCAACAGGTAACTTCAGGTGTGTGAAGAGTGAATTATATCAACAGAAACAAAGTTGAGAACCTTTAATACATCACATTTTTATTAACTCTGAGCTTTCAGTCAGCTGTCCATCATCAGAGAATTTCCCAGCATGCACCTCAGTTTTTAAGGTAATATATGAAACCTGCAAATGGTTTACCTGTACAAAGTAGCCAGCATTTGCGCTGGAAGCCTTTATAAAAGTATGGCATGAATACATGTAAGACATTGTATTTTCAGTGTTTGCAACAATTTACTATGAACAAAAAATAATGCTTTTGACAGCATATATTTTTCATAACCCAGTGTAATATTTCACACTGCTCCCAATTATCCTGTACACCCAAAACAAGATGTAATCGCAGATGACAGTTTCCAAAATGACTTGCTTTCTAAAGTCACCTTTAAGAATTCAAGCTCCAAGGTTACAGCTTCTAAGTCCTGAGAACTTTGTTTGCTTTGGTCTTTTTCCACAATGGCGGTTATTTAAGGCCTTGTTGCCTTTTGGGACACAGACAGTTGACTTGGTGGCCTCATCACTCACTAGCATCATGCTGCTAATTAGCATCTGAGAGCTACATTGCAGCAGTTCTGCAGAGTGACTCAGGGTGAGCAAGAAGACAGAATAATTTCTTTCAAACAACTGATCTGGGTACAGTTTTTGAAAATGGCAACAAATTGCTTATTGTCATGTTGCTTGTTGTCTGTGCCTTTTATGTGGGTCAAAAATATGAGTATAGATTTGTTGTATATAGGCCTAACTGTAATCAATTCAGAATCAACTAAGATTTTTTCACCATGTGCAATTTAAAGAATTACTTACATTTCCAATTGTTTAGATTGTTGCCTTTCACTGTGAAGTTAGAGTACAGACGCTGAATTTAACTTAAGACGTAGAGGAATTTTTGGCTTTTGGGTAGTTCTGTGGTTATGAGTTCCTCTGTACTTGTGTGGTTGGGAATGGAGCTGATTTTCCTGTGCTGCATTGCGGACATTAGGGATGACTAATACGCACAGGGCAAACGTGTGATGTACCTAATCAGCATGTCTTCTGAAGAATTTAGACTCTGGAGACCGGAGCGGAACTCTCTCTGATGCTGTCTGAGCTTGGGACTTAATGAGCAGAATCATAATATTTCTTCTTTGCTTTGGGCTGTTCGTTACAAATGCGTCATTTCCAGTGGGATTGGAGCAGATGAAACCTTTCAAGTTTGATTGAGGGTGCACCTTCCTCTCAAAAGTAGTTATGGGAGAATGAGGTTTCATCAACCTTGTGGTGGGCAGAGCAGCAATGAGCTGTTCACAGAAAAACACAATGATTGGTTCTCGTCAGTGTGTCAATGCTATCCTGTAGTAGTTCTGCATATTTTTGTTTTCATAACTAACACTACTCAGAAATATGTAGCAAATACAAGATAGTAGATTTGTGTAAGACAAGTGAATTTCTGTTTCCTGTCCTTAAAACAGATTTACCTTACCTATGTGACTTATCTATCTCATCACTGTAATATAGAGATAGAAGAGCCTTCCTGAATCCCATAATTGGGGGCATTAAAATGAATCATCTTGCATTATCTTGCTCAAAACCATCTAAAGGTTTTTTCTGGCTCCACAGCGAAGCGAAGCTCAGAACAGGGCTCAGTAATTGGCTCAAATCAGTGATTGACTGATATTATTGGAGCACACAATTACACAAGGAAGAATACTATCATTGAAACAGAGGATAAACTGTTGAAAATCATGTAATGTTCTATGTATAGCATTTCAGCAATAGAGGAGAGCTATGAGAGAACTGAAGATTCATTATAGATAATGTCTTGCATGCCCTATAAATAAATGTAGCTTCCCTTCTTGGTTTTGCTACCCCTTTAGCGACCCCTAGGAGTGCTGCATTGTCACATTCTCACGAATAATTGTAATAACCAACACAATTCCCAATAAATACACAACATCTGCTAACTTTTCAGATTGCAATCCAACATCCCAGTGGTGCATTAAGCAAGCTTAAAAGATTTGCCAAATTCAATTCAAGAAATAATAATAATATTATTATTTCTGCTTCTCATTGTTCATTTCAGTCATGTGGATTTTTTTCAACGGTCAACAGTTCCCCATATTTTTCATTCATGAGAGCTCTCTTTTTCATCACCACTGAGACCTCCTCCTTTAGCCCAGGGGGCACAAGAAGACAAGTGATTCCTCCGCTTTTGTTTTTTTCCACACTGCACTCCATCTGCTATTTATAAACTGGTATCCTGTGCTAAGTGCTTGCAGGGCCTTTTAACATCATAGGCCTAATGCTAATCTGACAGCACTCTGGTCTGCAAACTCTACAGTCTTAACATACTGAGCTCAATAACAAAGAAGAGAGCAGCATCACTGTTACAAATGTTCTCATTGCTATCATCATCCTTTTGGAGTTAAAATAGAAAAGACAACACTGAACAGCAATGTTGTCCATTTATTTTGATTCCTTCAGAGAAAAATTTGCCTCAATTAGAAAGACTTGTTTTATAAGGTCTGGGTTCAATTTATTCTGAGCTGAACTTGTTTTGTTGCACATAGTTTGAAATATATGATGAACCAAACTAATCTGTTTTGTTCAGTAGCTATAAAAACAGACCCCCTCTCACACAAAAATGTCCCCCTCTCACAAAGGGAGACGAAGTTCAGAAACATCACCTTGATCCAGCTGAACGAGGAGTTCTCGCGTGGGCGGGGACTTGATGTAGGTGCGAGGTTCTGGAAGCGAGGAAACGTCCTCCTGTTCTTCTGTGATGTGGACATCTACTTCTCTGCCAAATTCCTCAACTCCTGTCGACTGAACACCCAACCTGGTGAGGATTGTGAGAAAATCAGATAAATGTAAATGTGTGGTGTGCATGCAATTAACTGCCTGGTCTCAATAAAAATGTGTCCTCACCTTGGCCATTTATTAAATGGAATTGGGTATTACTTTCTTAACAAAATAAGGTTGATGAGTTCAGTGGTCACAAGCTAATAAGCTCTCAAACTTGTGTGGAACTTTAAATTAAGGATTAATGTTGGCTGAATTCTTGACTTTGGGTCCCTAGAAAACCATTATGATGTATATTGGAGGCTTATTTGATTTCATTGAATCTGTGATCATTTGATCCACAGATTTTCAAACAGAAAATCTGGACTTAAAGTCCAAAAATATATATTTATAGTCCATATTTTTGGACTTTGTAATATTAGAAGTGGTGATTCATGCCTTCATGAACTGATGAACTGATGGAAACCAAAGCCTAATCCTTGAAATTCTATCAAAGATATATTATACTTTAGCATGTCCTTAAGAGAATGATGCTAAGAATTCTGTCTAACATTTTCATACTGTAGGCTGCAGGATTTTTCACATGTTGAACTGTTCGTCTCTCAGAAATGATGAGAACTGGATGACAATTTGTAGGCTCTAGATGTTTCTTTTAGAAGGCCGTGAAATGGGGTGTTGTTAACTGAGGTATTGTATTACTCATAGGTAAAAAAGTGTTCTACCCAGTTCTCTTCAGCCAATACAATCCAAGTCTAATTTATGGCAGCCATGATGCCATCCCACCATTACAAAAACAGCTGGTAAAGTATTCATTTATGTTTTATGTTTTCTTTCTTTGGGGGGTTTTGGGGTGGGGGGTCGAGGAGACTGTGCAAAGGAACACAGAACACATTTGAATCAGCAGATTTGAATCTTGCTTCTTATACTTGACCTAAAACAAATTAAGTAGCAATGAACATGTGATAAAAGTAAAACTGAATCCATTTTCAAAAAGGATCAAGAAAATCACACTATGCTTCAAGAACCTGTTTTTAATCATCATATATTTCTCTTCACAGGTGATTGATAAAAACACTGGGTTCTGGAGAGATTTTGGTTTTGGAATGACCTGCCAGTATAGGTCAGATTTCATCAATATAGGTAAGTATGACATATAAAATAACGTATATAATCAAACCTCATGGACACATACCTCAAAGGTATGGACTGACTGGTCAGCTGAATGTGGAATGAACCTGGTTTATATAACTACAAAAATGAGTAGCCAATTGAAAAAAAAAAAAACATTTCAAGAGTGACAGATTTCTTGATATTAGTAAATTTATGGAAAATGGACAGCATCATTATCCATTCTATGAATCGTTAATCATAGAAGAGTTAGATGTACTCTTTAGCCAACTAAGTTTGCTTCATTCAGTAATATCTAAAAAAAACCAATTTAAAATACTATATATATATGCTACACTATATATGTATAGCCCAAAACATTACTGTTCTGAGAAACATGGATATCTTATTCTTGCAAAAAGATTATTTTTTTGCTTGCAAGTGGAATATGTTGATTTATGCATGGTTTCATGTAGTTTTGGATTAATATGACTCATTGTGAAAAAATGTTTAATCTTGTTTAAGAATGCCAATGTTCCTTAATGTGACATGCATGCCATGATGTTTTGACTAGTGCCGTTTAGCTTAGCATGCCTGTCTCAAGGTTTCATCATAGTGCCATAAATTTAGTACATTAACCTCAAGGTGATTTCTGTTATGGTTAAAGAATTAAAAAAGAATTCATAGTAAAAACTTTTGAACTGAAACTCAAGAAGAGGACCTTCATAAGATTTTGTTCCCTGAGCAAAACATACCTGTCAATAGCATTTTCAGTGCCTTGAAGAAATAATCCTATCTTGTTTTCCACAGCTGTGTGACTGTTTTTTAAAATTATTTTTCACATAAATTATTCACATCAAGATTTTTTATATGCTTTAGTAGTACAGAGAGATTTTTTTTTCAAACACGCACTCTGCACCTTAACACAGTTAAAGGGATGGTGATTACTTTACTCCATGGCAGTGTTGTTACAGGACCTGTAGTGATTTTTCCATGCCTGAAAACCCACAGGTTTCACTCAGGTGCATCAATTCTGCAGCTCCATAAAACTTTAAACAGCGGATCAATAACTACAGGAAGTGTTTTTGGCAGCCATTGCTGCTGAGATAATGCAACCAGTCATTGAGTCTAAGGGATGATTCATTTTTACACGGTTTACACAATTTTATTTAATAAATATATAAGCTGCACGATTGTGCAGTCATTCACTCAGGTCGTTTTTTACTCAATATTATGTTTAGGCTTAGAATTTAATTTGAAAAATGTGGAGAAAATCAGACAGGGAATGGATAATTTTTCACAGTAATGTATGCAATTTTGTAGTTGCCTGATATTGCCATAGTGAGGATGAATTCTAAGAATTTCACAGCTGTTTATGGCTGAAAAAGTAATTGTATTCACAAAACAATTTAATGTACCAATAAAGAGAAAATATGTTGTTTTCTGGAATGTGGAAGTGAGTGAGGAGCAATTTCTTTGTTTGCAAGCAGATGTATAATCAGATAAGCATAAGAAAGAGATCTCTTAGCCTCATGGCTCATTAAACGTTATAGCCCTTAGAACAGCTCTGTCAGCTGAAAGGGTGCAGAGCCACACTGATGCTCACGCTGTCAAACAAACAAAGTACAATCTGTGATCAACCAACACGGACATAAGTTATTGCGGTAAATCATGATTAAATTAATTATTCATGTTGTGTTGTGAATCCAAAAGATAAAGTCTTTAAGCTCTTTTTAGATTGCTAAATGCAAACACCTTTTTACTCATTAGGATTTTAGTATTGTCACTCGTTTGTATTATTATTTGTATTTTATTATTGTTGTGTGCACCAAATACTTCAAGACACAGCGGTTTTGAGAAAATGACTTCTGCCAATTGCGGTCTGTTTTCAATACTTCTATTAACACTTACTGCCAGCAGTTCAAGCATTTTCGATGTGCACATGATTTACCTTCAAAATGTTGTTGCATGAAACCTCCATTACAGGTTTATGAGTATGTGCTAGAAAAAGTTATCTTCTTTGGTTGTTTTTACCATTAGGAGATTAATGTGAACATTAGCTAAGCTATAGTCAACCTAATTTGTTCTGAAACCACACTTGCATTTAGTAGGTGTGACTGTTTATGATAAATATATATAGTATGGATGGTTCTGAATTCCCTCTCCAACAGCCTTGAGCATAATTGTTTTGGATTGGATATCCTCTCACTGTCGATTATGCGTTTTGTCACTAAGGTGGCTTTGATGTCGACATCAAAGGCTGGGGAGGGGAAGACGTGCACCTCTACAGGAAGTACCTGCACAGCCATCTCCTGGTGGTTCGCGCGCCCTCGCGCGGCCTCTTCCACCTGTGGCACGAGAAGAACTGCTCCGTCAAGCTCCCGCCCGAGCAGTTCAAGATGTGCATGCAGTCCAAGGCCATGAATGAGGCCTCCCACGGGCAGCTGGGAATGCTCTTCTTCCGCCAGGAGGTCGAGGCCCACCTGCACAAGCAGACACACCAGAGCAACGTCAGCAAGTCGTGACAGGAACGGGAGAGGAAACGCGCGGGGGAGCGGGAAAGACAGATTCACTTAATGGACAAAAAGATCGGCCTTCATGGAACAATGAAACTATCAGATGGAAGCAGAGGAAATAAAAGCAAGTGGTAGAGTGTATGAATTACCCGCAGAAGTGAGATATGAAAGGAGGAATAGGTGTAAGGGAATGATACCAGGAAGGAAGATATGAAAGAATGAAAAATCAGTTTAGGAGAATTGGAGCAGGAAGGACGATAGGAAAGGATTAATGATTTCATGTGAATTAGACTCAAGTGGAAATGGTGAGAGCATGAGGGGGAAAGACACGGGGGCCTTTCTGCTGAGGATTATTGATTTCTTCTTCCCCTGACCAAATTTCTCATTCCCTGATGTGGGCTTGCTGAGATTTTTTTACGAGCGGAGAAGCCAAGACTGCAGCATGTGTATGAAGATGTCAAAGATAAGAAAAATCAGTTTCTGCAGCTTTATTTGTAGAGAAGAATTGTATATGTTGAACCTCTCCTTTTTGGTTCATGGGGACCCATATCTTTTCACTCTCCAATCTTCTTGAGATTGTATTCAGTCCTTTAGAGCCGAAAGTGTCTTCTGCACTGGCAAGAACCTGCCTGAATTGCCTTTGTGTATTAGTAAAACAATTTCCCATATAATCAACTCAACTGATTTAGCCTCATGAAGAGGAAGGGGTGAAGCACAGCAGTTTGGAAATGAACCGTTGCCAATTATCAGAAATCAATCATAGTTACCATAGTAAACATAGTTAGTATTACAAACTGATCTTAAAACAATGTGGAGTGACGTTTTCCAGATAGTACTGCTTTAGCTCAGACTGATAATGATAAGAGGACAGACCAGAGAAAAAACATTTTAACAAAAGAGATTCTGGCAAGTGCATCATATGTATGCACCAGGATATGTGTACCGTACAGTAATAACAATTTCAGAAGATCAGAATTATACCTCATAAAGCATTTTCAAACTAAAGAATTATTCAATCTGTTATGATATCTGGTTAGACTATGGATCAGATATATCACTATGCGACACAAAGCACAAAAGATGATTGATTGATGAAAATGATTGTACATTTTTAGAGTATTTAGAAGACGATGTATAAATATATAGTTTTATGCTCTCCTGAGGATGTTGTTCAGTTTTGTTTTACATGGTGGGTGTTTTTAAGGTTCATTACACCATTCACAATATCCTAAATGTCATGAAGGAGCTTGAATATAGTATCGTCAAAAGCTTATTTTCCACCATGCTTTGGGGTTCTTGCAATACATGTAAGTATATTAAATTTGATCTGAGCAATATGGTGATATAGTGACACAATGACCTGAAGTGCAGATATGCACTGTACACAAATGTAAGTACAAGGCTGTAATACCATGTGGTTAGACTTGGGCTTGTAGGAGTGATTCTTTAAAACAGATGTTTATCAGATCATATAAAAGCTTTAGAACAGGGGAAAGTATAATGTTATGAGATAAATGCAACCTTTATTTAGGGAAGCTATAGTTAAATTAATACATTTCCTTAACTTTTTTATACTATTTATTCAAATGTTTAACTTGAATACAAGGTAAAAGTAGTCAGCATATCCACAAATCATAAAAATACCATAATAGGTATATCCACAATTACATTTTTTTACAATTTTTGTAAAACAAGGAATGTTTTACAATGAATTGCAGGACAATCATGTATAAATCTAATGAATCATAATAATATATAGAAAAGGGATCCTTGTAAGGGTATTACTTAATGCAAACCACATTTATTCTAGTTTGAAGTGTTAGTATGCTTTTTTCCCATCAATGTTGATGCTATTAGCTGGCTATTTTACTGTAACTGCAACATTTTAATGAGAACTGATATAAAGGAGTAAATGGGATTATATTTCTTAAGCTTGATCTCACAATGAAATTGAATAAGAAAATTGCATGAGGAATTGTTAATATCAGTCTTTTGCAGTGGACTGTATGCACAAAATTTGGAGAATATTTTAAATCGGCTGATGGGACATGGAAGAAGCTGGAATCAGAATACTTCACACAGCAGAGGGAAGATTTAAATGAGTGCGGCATTTTGGACACGGTTATTTAAATATGGCGTCCTCTTTCAAAGTTAGTTCACCAAATATCACCAGCAGAGAGCGCTGTTTAGTGCATAAATGTTGATCTATGTTGCGTCACTGTTTCACTTTCTGACATCTCTGCTACTTTTGTTCATTCAGGCTATGAAACTGAAGTGAAGAGCAGGAATGTTGTTTTTATTGAGAGATCTTATTAAAAAACCGTAGCTAAAAAATCATTCTAAACTAAAACATTTAATGTGTAACTGAAATTTCCATTTATACAACACATGTCCAGTGTTTGAGATTATATATCCTGACATTACAATGTCATGTTTTTTTTAGACACATACAGTCAGTCTAACCACATCATCATAATTAAATGTTTGATAAAGGTCCAGAACTACACTTAAAACTTCACACAGTCACTGACAATCATTACATTCTTATACTCATGTTCTTCCAATCTAATGTAGCTTTCTGAGGACACTGAATTATTTATGTCTTTTAATGGCATGCTTTGAAACTATGTGTGCATTCACTTCATGTACATTCCATTTGAAATGCAAATTAGGAATATATTTCCTGTTTTATAATTCCATAATACTGTAAAGCAATCTCAACACTTACTTTCCTTCTGTAAATATCAATATCTCATCATCAAAGTGAGGACAACATGAGGACGATGAAGATTTACATTTCATAACTTCCAAATACAGACACAATTTTTATACTTCCAGTGGTTGTTTTGTGTATTTGTTATGTATACAGACACACATATGTTCAAAAGTTCACATGCTTCACACATCATAGTCAATGCCAAGAATAAACTATTCAAACACTTGACTTTTGTGCCATCACTGTAAATTTACATTATTGCGCATGAATCAATAAACAAGCTGGACTTTTCAAATGGAACAGCTACAGCCAAATGTCTTAATGCAATTATTGTTTGTGGTATCAAGGAGAAAGTTATAACAAGAAAAAATAACGTGTTTCAGGTGCTCATCACATATATTTATATACATTCATCATGAAAGAAGGGGTGTATGGTGCTCAGCAGTCATCCTGAGGATGGAATCTCAGTTGTATATTTGATAATCATTTCCAAAAGGTTTATGCTCCACAGGACTTTTGTTAATAATATTATGTATAGAAAGGGCTATCAATAAATACATACAAGGGAATAGAAGGATTATGCTTCGTATTTCCATAGTATATATTGATGATGAATCTTTGGATAAACAGTTGCCGTTGTATTGTATTGTATGAAGGTGTACCAGGTAATTTACTGCATACAGTAAAGTAGTCTGCGCTGGACTCGATAGACCAGCAGAGGGCAGCTCTTGGCCATTCCACTTTTAAGCCGACGGCGCCTAAATGAAAAAAAGGTGGACAAAGGAAATTAATACGTTATTTGAGTACAATTTTTTTACTTATTAAAAATTACATTGTTACATACATACATACATACACACTGCTACATGCCTGGTTGTAATTATCAATGCCATATACAGCACATATTAGTCAACAACTGTTGAATTCACGTGGATTATTTTTTTTTAGTGTACACTGTCAATAGATGGTCTGTTGACATGTAAACACAGGCTAAGATGTGAAGATATCTCTTTAAAGGTGTGATCTGGATTTTCATCCATTTATAAGGTTCTATCATCCATTTATAATGTGCTTATAAGCAACCCTTTTAAGAAAATGCTGGACGAATGCCTGAGAGACAGTCGCCACAATTTACTTGCTCCTTTGTCTGTGAGAGAATAGTTGCGCCAGGGCCTACTGTTAAAAAAAAAAAAAAAAAAAAAAAGATTTCGCATAATTTTTTCTTTGCTTGTAGTTTGTTTATCAAACATTATATCACCATTATCCACAAGTACCTATAATGATCCATGGCAAGAAAAGTAGGTATAAATGCAGACGTTATTTTTTACTTTATTAATTTGTATTTACAAATTCGGTTGGAGTTGGAGTTATCATCCCTATTGTGAATATCAATTTACGTTTAAGTGAGACCTTTAGTGTTAAACCATGAGTCCAATGTGCATAGATATCACACAAGGAAAGCAATGACTGCCTCTACGTAATCATCTCAAAATAACAACAGATCTATGCTTCATACAGGGAGCAACACTGCTAGCACATACGGTAATTTCATCTCAAAAAGTGTCGTTTTAAAATGACTATGTAAAGACAGCTTGCTGACACACTACATTATCAATTTACTTAAAGAAACTCTTTTATGGAAAGCGTGACGTAACGGAGGAGTGACTCCTAAAATGCTTTCGCGCTGCAGCGGAGAAGGGAGGAGGAGGAGCGATGCGGACATGGCGAGGGGTTTCGTCTTCTGCTGGCAGCCACGCGATAGGCTCCTACTCTGATCCGTGTAAACTCAACATGACATCTACTAGTGGTCATCGCTCTGACCGCAGTTCGGGAACTATGAAATACGCCGACAACAATAGAGGAAACCTATATTAGATGAGACTCTTGGGTGGGTCAAGTTTACCGGGTGAAGGTCAACGACCGTTCTTATTAAAGATTAGGCTATTATTTTCTAGGCTGCTGGGATGATTCAGAGCGCAACGACTGTCATTCGCCATTGCGCCTTCCATATGCAGTTCTTTTTACCTTTACGGTTTTGACTGTGCATTTAATGTGGCTTCTTTAATGCAACGGGCAATCTGTACTGATACTTTTCGAGGAGACGCAGCGAGGAGACATCCGAATGTCAACCTACACGGTTTAAGGAGAAGTTTATTTGTTTGTAAGAAGAAACTGAATACGAACACCAAGCATGTTTGAATCAAAAGGAATTGTGTGCCTCCTCCTCGACATAGTCTGCCTGGTACTAGGTATGTATCTACCCCGGTATTAGAGTACATTGGAATAGACGAACTATGTTTGAAGTGAGGTTATGATGTTTTGTTTCATTTCTGGAACTATCCCGTTATTACTATGCGCAAAGTATGCTGTGTACGTATATCTACGGTGAGTGGAAATATTCCCTTAACATTTCAAAAAACATAAATTCACATTGTGAATTACAGTCAGATTTTCTAACATTCCTCAAAAATAACAATGCCAACAACGATCTTCTCGAATTAAGTATTGTTGGTCGGGGCTATAGTATATACGCGGTTTAGTTTCTATTTACAATTAATGGGACTCAGTGAATCCCTTTAATTTGTTAGTAGTATTGGATTAATTGATAATGGCTTATAAATCACATAGCTGTATTTGTAATTGTAACCAGTGAAGTCTTACATTATCGTAGCTTTCAGATGTAAGGTATGTTAAGTCGGTTTACACCTATGGCATTTTGCATTTTGGGAGTTTCCAGCGGTTTATTGCAGAAACAATGGTTATATCCCCAGACTGAAACCCTTCCATCTGTGCTACAGGCAATCGATACAGTGGACGTATCGCGATTGTTTGTGTTGCTGAGTGTACGCGCCCGTGCGTCAAACGTGTGCGTGCGGGATTATCCCCACCGGTTTCAACATTGTAATTAGATCAAGGATGTTGTTTTTCCCTTCAATGAGTGCCCTGATCTAAATTTGGCAAACGTTACTGTGCAGTTTTCCTTTGCTACGACTCTTTCCCAAGATGCGTGTGGATGCCTAACCTTAACAATTAGCAAAACTGTCCTTGAACTATCAGATCAAACATTTCAAATAAGGGTTCAAATTCAAATTTTAGTGAACTGGAAAAACAACCTCTCTCAGCACCTGAGGTTAGGTTTATGTATTGTAGTTCAGGTACACTTTAATTTTCTTAAATTATAGTCCTTTTCGTGGTAGCTGCCGGATAGAAAAGTCATGAGGAGTTTGTACAAATGAGGTCAACCCTGTGTAGACTTTCAGGTACGGCATGGTATAAATGCAGGCTATGTTTTCCATCTGAAGCGGACGTTTTGGATTTTGGTATTATTATTGTTCTTATCGTCATGCGAGTCACAGATAAAGAAAATACGCAACGCACATGTTAATCTGTCTTAATACTGTAACACAATACAGCAAATCATTTTCATTGTTAACCGCTCCGGACGGGCCGGGCGTTTGTATATGGGTATGCTTGGTCCAATAAAATGCACAATCAATAAATAATTGAACATACACCATGTAGGACTTGGAACAGTTCGTGACATGTAGGACAATGAACAAGATGCATTCAATGTGCATTCCTCCAACTTTCCAATTACATTGTATAGATATACATCAAAGGCTATTTGTGACGAAAATTATTAATCATGCATATTTTGTCTAATTTTGTCTAGTACATGCCTATAATGAAAAAAAAAAAAAAAACAAGATAGGTGTAGGTACACCGGTACAGTTTTTCTGTGTCTACTCCCAGTGATTAAACATTTTTATTCCTAATGTGATATAATGAACTTGGTGGGAGTAAGCACATTAAAAGAATAATGAGAATGGGACTGAAATGAGACTAGATGGAAACAATGCAATGATACAGTATGTAATTTTCCAATGTAATAAAAGGGAGTTGACTGTTTTGGGGAAAAAGGGTTTAGCCAAGCAAAAGAAATTGTGTGGGGCTGTAAGATCACATGCAATTCATGGTCTGGTCCTAGTAACTAAACAAGAGTATGTCTCTCTGATCAGAGCTGCAGTAAAGACTCTCACTAGCAAGAATATTTAAATGGATAACCATTCACTGTGGGATAAAGCACCACATCTCCATTTTAAATCTTCTCCAGAAAAATGATTGTGAGTATCAGAAAGCATTGACTCTGCTGTTTATTTTTATCCAATCGAAGTCTGTGCTGTGAATCAGCTATATTTCAGCAGAGATGCACACAGGGAGCATTGTTTCCTGCGGGATATGGGGAGTTCCTGGGACATGCAGGACATGAGCGCCCTACAGTCTTTAATGCAAAACCTGTGACTGCTAACTGATTTAGGATGGGATCCTCCATTATGTGTAAAAATGAACTGTATGCGGTTAAGTCGCCATCGACAACTGTGGCTTATGCCGACCATTTGAAATGCTGTAATTCGCTAATGCATGGATGTGCAGACATATGCTGTTATAGGGGCTCCTGTGTAATTATATGTACATTTAATAAATGAATTGTCTTTTCAGGTGCAATGCATTAAGCTTTTGCATTTTAAGAAATACCAGCCAAGTTCTTGTAGATCTGCATTCCATCCAATCTAGTGCTAGTTATCTCTCTTGTGGAATTGTAGAGTTGACAATGAAGAGGAGTCTGCAGTAGAGATCTTTATCTCTAATAGGTACATGCCCCATTGACAAATGGTTGCGAATGGAAAACCGTCCCTGTCAGCCATATTGTCATTTAGCAAGGACATAGCTGAATCTGCAGAATGACTCATTATTGCCAACAGACATTTGAAAAGTGGTTTAAAATATATGCTCCAGGGGCCATATTACAAAAACATTCTAACTGTCAAAACTCAAGACTGAGTGGAGTATGTCCTTAGCTTTTTCTGAAGTGTGTTTCTGAACTGGCTTCAACAGCGAACTACATCTGTCAGGATTTCAGCTATTGCTGGAGACCAGGAAGAAATTTGATAAAATTCAAATTATCTCTCATAAGTTATCCTTCGTGACACATGCTTTATTGTGAAGTATGGTTCTTTCACACCATTGTGCCTGGTTGACTAGTGATCTTGTGGAGTACAATTCTTGGAATACCTCACAAGATAACATATCCAAGGTTTGCTCAAGCTATCTACTGAGGTATGATTATTTCATTCCTCACAATGTAGCATGTGTAAACCTGGTATATATTCTATCTGTTGAGCTATGGATCTTTTATTACTCACTAGATAAGATGTGTCAACCCTGGACATGTCCAAATCCATGTAAGAGTGATGACTTGCACAGTAATGTACTTTTCAGGCACATTAGGTCTGTCACATGCTGTGTAAACCCTCACATCTATGGAAAAAGAAATGACTGTATTTATTTCATACTCGTGTTCCGAGATGCCTTACAGAATGCTAGCCAAATGAAAGTTACAGTAGAGGTCCTTCAATGAATTAATTCTTAATTCAAAACAGAAAACCAGCACAGTAGCAAACTTTAGTAGCAGTCCTTAAAGGGGAAGATTTTGCTCTGCATTATGGCTATGGAAATACATGGAATGTCTACTCATTTATAAGATTTGACCAATAGTTAAACCATCTCAAGAAACTGGAGGTCTTCCGTACCATGGGGTGATTTTATTCTTGGTAAAAAAAAAAAAAAAAAAAAAAAAACACAAATGCATTCCATTATAGTGAATTCACTGCAATTACTGTCCTTTCCCCTCCTGGTTTCCTCCCTACCAACATAAGGACTCAATCACTTCCCCCACGCACTGATTCAAAAATCACATGTTTTGTGTCATTCTCCAATGGCAACACAATGTAGCAACAATGTCTGTGATAAACTGCTTCACACAGACCTTAACGTGCCAGTCCACAAGGTAAACAGCAGGCCATGCACCAGAGAACACTGGTACACTTATATTCTCTCTAAAGAATATAAGAATATTGTTAAGGGTGTGTGTGACACTTACAACAACAGAATTTTTACATAATAGTTGAGTTGTTTTCTCTTTGAGAACTGTATTTATGAGAGTAGTAGCACTGATTTTTTTTTTAAAACGTTCAATATTCATTCTTGTTGCACAGTGTCTTCTAGTAATCTTGACAGTAATAAAACGGTTTGTCCTTTGCTGTTGTGGCAATGCTGATTTTTGTTAGAAGGTAAGATAAAACTTTTAACTGTTATAATTTGTCATTGTAAGATAACGTAGCTGCTAAAGCTGATACCAGCTTATCCTAAGCTGAGTCTTATGATTTTCAGAAGCTTCTACTTTTGTGAATGATAAAACCAAAAGTTTCCAGGTAACACTGGAGTTGAAGCATTTCTGTTCAATGAGAGTTTAGTCATCAATATTCCCAGATGGACATGACAACTCAAAACCACCATAACTTCACATTCTGTCTCTTACTATGGACAAAAAGATGTTATATGTGTCTGACCAAATCTGGCTTTTGTGGACCTTTATTTTGAGATTTATTTTGCAACCGTTCGTGGACAGGAATTCACTATACACCATAGATGGATTACGTATTAGTTTCCTATTCACAGAGTTCCCCTCATTGAGGAAATAATGTATGAGGAAATTGATATAGTGGCATGCAAATCAGGGGAAATTTTCATGCAAAATGTCTGAAATTACACTTTTGTGCCTTTTCTACAGACACAGCTCATTCAAAGGTTAACTGTACCTTTAAGTCCGACCAAATAAAATGATTCTTGTGATTTTGCTAACTTGACAAACATCAATTTTTGCTGTAATGAATCAAAAAAACTGTAAAATCTCAGTTTGTTTGGTTTTCCCAGTTGGAAATCAGTCAACAATGTTGATTTCATTCTCTTAATATTAAATTATAAAACGATTTGGGTTGTATCTCATTTGATTATATCAGCTACAGGACTTTTTAATTCCTGTCATTTGGCTTGCCACTAGTTAATCGTTTACAGTGTGTAATTTGAGTTAAGTTCCTTTATTGTGGACATTTTCTTTAGGAATTACAGCATCAGCGTAACTGATCCATGAGCTCTAGACAGCAGACGTAATGCAAGCACACAGACAAACACAAAGGACGACTCTTTAATGCTGTAGAGTATAATTATATCAAAGACCTCCATGAAACAAATGACTCATGTACCTCCCACACAAAAATCAAATGAATAATTAGAAGGAGTGCACTTTAAGCCATTTGAAGGCTGTCACCTGTCTCCATATCATGCAGTTTTAATAGAGGAAAGACTGGAGAGGGAGATTTGCTGGAGAAACACTTACCCACATTCAGTTAAAGCAATACTAAAATGTATACATTTCTGTATGTCATATTCATATATCATGATACATATTTCTTTGTAGCCAGCATGGCATTGCTGCTGGGTAGCATTAAGCAATTCTGACAATATACTACACAGTAAGGTTAAGAAAGGCAAACTGACTTTTGTTTCTAAACCTTTTTCAATCCCAAATGCTGTTGTCTGATGTACTCTGTGCTTTTAAAACCAGGAATACCTTGCGAATATAGTCATTTGTTTAAAAGGAGGACTGAAGATATGAAGGTACAGATGTTTTGTTTAAATCACCACTTGTATGAAAACATACCTCCTACAGTGATGTTGGAGACGGGCACTTTAATAGTGAACTCCCACTGTCCTCAGCTGATCCCCTTCTCAGGGAAGTTAGTCCTTACCATGTGATTTTTCTTCTGCTTATCTCTAACTGACCCTCATTCCTCCCTTTCATGGCTTCTCAAGTTATTGATGAAGAGAACCATGTTGCCATGGTTTCAGTGTTGGTTTTGTGCAAGGGACAAACAAAAATTTGATAAAGCAGAAGGCCAGCTCTCTTGTAAGGTCCTTTATTAAGTTTACTGAATAAATACATACATACAGGCTAACGGACTAAGACAGAGCTTCTACAGATCGATTAATGTAATTTACAGAGTTCTGGTTTGTGTTCTTTATGAAAGCTCTCATGAATAATAGACCAATTTTGGCTTAAATATAATTGTACCAGCCCTTTTGTCCAGTGTTTGGTTCACAGTGGTAATTCCCAAATTAATTAATATAAGAGTTATTACAAATTATATATAATTACACCACATGTAAGGTCTCGTTAAATAAGATTTAAGACTTTACAAACATTGGCTAAGCCTCACTGTACACTGCAACAATGAGTGTTTTATTTCTGGCAGTTAAAGTTTAATTATATCTTTGCAAAAAAGACAAAAACAGTCTATAGTACCACAGTATCTATTTAATACTCTTAAAATGGAATATAGTAAATGTCCTGACTTCTCCAGTATGATAGGATGTATCTATGAAAATGTTACAGCAGGCTTGGCTTGAGTGTAGCAGTGTATGAGATAGAGGCTTTGTGGGGCTAATCAGATGTTTCTCATGTTTCGGTGTCTCATGTTTCAACAAGACGCGAAAGGATACCGTTGTTCTTTTGTCTTTGTTTTTGATTTCCATTGTTCAACGGCACAAGATCTCTGAGGTCCATACAGAGTTTCCTTTGTGACCAGTCCCTTCCAGGCACTAAGTTGTGTTTTGAATATGTCATTTCCCTTGCAGCACCATCAAATAAACAAATTAAGGGAAAACCAGTATTTTGTTTTAGTCTGAGCACCTTTGGCCTCACATGTCAGTCTGGATTTAAACTGACATCCATCTCCCTGTTACCAATACAGCCTCCCAATAGTGCCTAATGCACAAGCTAAGTCTCTACTCACACTATGGTATCATTCTAGAACATACTGGGATGCAGACTCTTGGACTCAACTTTGTATAGCCACTAGAGATTTTAATTATTTGGGTATTCAGGTAACCATTATGTGTTGCAAAGCATACAGTTAACGTAAAATTCATATTTCAAAAAAGCAGAATCACATCAGTTTTATTGTGTTTCACAAGCTCCTATCTATGAGCTAAAAGTCAAGAGTGGCATGCCACTAGAAAGGGTTCTCCTCTGTATTGGATGGGAACAGATATCTGCAACATGAATGAAAGAGGTCAATGATTTTAGGTGGAAATAACTGCACATTTATCCCTTTGAATTGAATTTGTATTATCACGAGCACACAGTAGCACTGCCCATGTGCATGCAAACCCAGCTACTGTCACTTTCAACCCTGAATCAGTTGAACATGGCTGGTGGCCTTAATTGTGAGAGTGCATGACAGAGAATGAAATATTAGCCTGCATTCTTTGAAATTTTAGTTCAGGCATTAATGCTGGATACATGGCATCAAAAGTCAGATTTACTCTAAGTATGGGGTTATATGCTAAGGGGGAGGGGGGTGGGTGTCTAATTTAGGTGGCCACCTCATAACCTGAATTGTCCCTTCCTCAAACCATGAGCAGCTGTCCTGCCATTTTTATAGTGACAAACAGATATTCCACAGGCCCATGTCTGTCCCCATGTCTCAGACTGGTGGTCTTTAAGGTCAAAAAGCATTGCTTTGTGTAGGTCTGAGGTCATTACAACAGTATGTGCCATTTTTATACCTTTCTCTGGTTTAAATCTCTGTATATGTTTAAGAATGCCAGTTTTAGAAAAAATTACATTTACCTAATTGTACATTGCACAATATATGTGGCAGCCAGGCTAAGCAAATATTTTTGGAATTAGCATTGGAATGGTCTGGGAATGTGGAAGTACTAATTAAACATAATTGACTTGAAGTTGACTTTATTACATTATATAGAGAGCTGAGAAGCATATATGGGACAACCAACAATGCTTTTGGTTAATTCTGCTTGGTCACATGTCCCTTTCTATAGCTGCATTGTGAGTGAGGCATAACTATGCACCTGGCTATAGGGTACACAAGCACTGTCTCCTGCGATTTGAACAGTGGCCTATACATACCCATAAGCCAGGGACTGAATTGGTACAATGTGGCTGTATTAATGATCGTCCAACAATGACGTGGTTATGACTAGCTTGTGGTTAACCTTGCGGTTATGGGGAGATTGAGCTTGTTCCTCTGTGCTCATTGTACTTCTGTTTCAAAACCTCTTGAATGGAAAGTAACCGGTTTTTTTCTTTCCCTCCAGTTGGACTCCCGTTTGCAATTCTCACGCCACGACACAATCCATTCAAGCGGGGATTCTTCTGCGACGATGACTCCATCAAGTATCCCCTTAAAGACGACACCATATCTTATCAGTTATTGGGTGGAGTAATGATTCCCCTGACAGTGCTTTCTGTAAGTGTCTTTTTTGGCAACCTTAATAATGTCTACCTTCATCTCATACATGCCAACCATCTATAATATTTATATACAACATAAACTTGCACAATCTGCACAAAGAATAATTCCAGCTTTAAACCCAGAACAAGTCTGAGTATCTGTGAAAATTGTATGAAACTTTTGAAATGTAATTTTGCACTTAGTTTTGTCATGTATAATCCAGAATTCACTTATAGGCCAAAACCCAGCTTTGTCTTTTTATTGGCTGTTGTTGAAACTGCATAACTTGCAGTCATTTCCACCTCAGCAATCTCACATACCTGTGTATTCCTCAACCACTTAAATACATTTGCTCATATGAAAAAATGTGCATCAAATATGGAAGATTCATCTGTGAATAATGATTGAAAGTGAATGAAATTTGCATTATGCATATGCAGGTCAGCTTTTAAAACTGAAGTTATAACAGTATGTTTTACTCAGTTATTGAAATGTAAGTTTTTGTTCTCAAATGCCTGTACATATTGAAGTTTCTGACTATTCTGAACTCATTCACCTCAGAATTTGCAGTGTTAAATCAGACCGGAGAACATTTTACTGTGATACAGTACATTCAGTTGTGCTACATAAAGTACAGTTTGTCCCTTCTGGACTCTATATTAACTCTGGATAAACTGTGTTAGAGTTGAATTGGCTGTGTTAGATGTGTTTTTATTCTGAACATTTTGATGTAGATGCTCACTAAAAATGAATAAATAGATGAAAATTCAATGTACTCTATTAAATTGATCTTGTGAACTAAATCAGATTGTTGTATTTTAGAAACAGATGGAAGGCTTTCTTTCAAAAGTCAATGCATAGTGCAGTATAGAAGCAATTTTAATATGTAGGAAAGACTGACATTTTTCTGTGTAAGGGGTTGCAGCTCGGCTTTCTAATGAGTAGGACTGGCCTTTTCACAGACATCAAAAATTATCATAGTGAAAAAAGGAAAAGATCAAAATTTTGAATTTTTCAATAAGTTGTCCTTAATATTTGAAATCTAAAAAAGTCACAACTTCATTTAGATTGCTTAGCATCCGTCAGACGCAGAGCTAAGTTCAACTGGTTCATGAAAGGTGACTGAAAGGGTAACTAATTTGCTTGATTGGATAATTCTTTAAGGACACCTTGTAAGAAAACGTAAACATGCCCTGAACCACTTACACACATTCATGAAGTTACGTCCTGCTTAAAAAACGTTGTAAATACTAAAACATGTACGTAGTTTACTTCTTCCACAGAAGTTCAGACAAATATCAACTTGCAATCACAAACTGCAGCTGCATTCAAATCAGATTGTGTGGTAAACTACCGCTGATCTTATAGAACAGCCATGGGTGCAGTTTTTATTCCTTCAACTGCTTCTCTATTATTCTGAGCATTTGCCTGTTATAAAAATTACAGATATACCCTGTAAATGAAACATTATTGTCATTGTAAAATCATTGAACCTTTTAAATGCGGCTTAATAATGGACTGTTGGGTACTGAGTCAATAATATGATGATTTATGCATTTTATTGAAGTTGGTGCTTTTTATTTATTTTATAGCAGATAAGTTTGGTTTTATTATGTACAATTTCTTAGCTCAAACTGCACAGCAGATTCATTGTTGGTAATGAAACCCAAGCCATGTTGTGCAGTTTTCAGGATGAGGTCTTACGCCAGGAGATACATTTTATGAGGAATTTGAAACGTTGGCAGATGGGGTGGAAAACTATGCAATATCGAAAATATTTGGTGATTCTGTTTGATTAGACCGTTATGTAATTGTCAGTATGTTTTTCATTACTCCATTCTCCATCACTGCTATAAATGCTATGTCTAAATAATGGAATTGGATTAAAACAAAATATTTACAAATCATGACCAAAATGTCAAAAAAGTAGAAATGTTTACTTGTAAATTCTAGACTAAATGTAAAGAGGCAATAGCATGCTTATTCTTGCCATGTTAATATCTGTTCTCTCTCTGATTTTGGGAAATAAACTTATTTTTCCAACAAAATATTAAGTGAAGCCATGCTGAAAAGTTGTTTCCAGAAGACCCTCATGCAGTTTGAAATGCCAGTGCAGTCAGTGCCATTGATTGTTGTTTGTGTTCTGTTTTGACAGATGGTCTTTGGAGAGTGCCTTTCAGTCTATTTCAAGCGCATCAAGTCAAAGTCAGCTGTAAGGAATAACTATGTTGCCTGTGTCTACAAGGCGGTTGGCACATTCGTCTTCGGAGCGGCCATGAGCCAGTCGCTAACCGACATTGCCAAGTACTCAATCGGCCGACTGAGGCCCCACTTCCTGGACGTGTGCAAGCCAGCGTGGGAGCACATCGACTGCAAATCGGGAGGCTACATCGACAACTTCACCTGCACAGGGGACAGGGTTATGGTGGATGAGGCCAGGTCAGTAGTAGCACATAGCTCAGGTCTGCATGCGGCCCTGAACGCCTCACTGTTTGTAAAGGAATTCACCATCATAATTACTTTATGTGACATGTTTAAGTTTGAAAATGAAAAATCTTGTGCACATTTTCTTTGTTACCGCAAATAGATCCATTTTACATCACCATGGTTCCCCTTTGATTATGAATTTCCTGGTAGTATTGAACATAGGGATAGACTACATATGATCGAGTCATAGTTTTTGGCAATGATGTGCAACACAGATATCTCTAATATCTATGAAATTGTCTGTTTTCTTGTTTAACACACAGAAGATTAGATCTCTGGAAATCATTGAATTCAGATTAAACCCTTTGGATCTTGTCAACCATGTCTGAAAAATGTTCATCCTGAGGGGAGAATGATACACTATTATCATTAACAAATGAACAAAAATTTATCAGTGATGAGTTCTAAAATTGAAAATATCCAATTTTATTTGAAGTAAACTTGCATTTAGCCTAACATTTAAATGAAACATTCAAAATAATTATCCAATTGACTTGTGAATTATCAATTTCCACCCTCTAATGCCTTCATGATATTTTTGAACTGATAAGTTGTGAATGTATTAAACCAAAACATGTTATGTTTTAACTTAGTGGTTTGTTGCTACAACCATCAGTGTGTACCATGTCCAGCTAGCAGTGGAGCTTCACCAAAGTCACTAAAGTAAACAGGAAAGCGATAAATCCGATGGGATAGTCGGTGTTCTTTTAAACATCCCCTGCAGTTAATTCTGGGAAATATACATCAATGGGCATATGCCGAGGTTTAATCACCAGGACCTTAGTGTGTGAACATGTTGATTTAGTGAACAATGAGTGTTAAAGTCAGTCTGCAACAACAGGGTGCACGCAATGTGCCGAAAACCCTCGACATCAATGACACCACAGAATGATCTCATGTTTCCATTGTGTTTTCTCATGCAGGCTCTCCTTTTATTCCGGTCACTCCTCGTTCTCCATGTACTGCATGCTGTTCCTTACAGTAAGTATGCATTAAATTCACATGGTGTGAATCACTTTTATTCCTTACCCCTGTAGAAAGTGAAATACCGTACTGCAGTGAATTCAGAGGGTTTACTAGTGGGACGAGAGCAAAATATTTTTGTACATCACTGTACTGTGGAAATACATGCAAGGGTATCTGGCTGCAATACAATTCACTCACTCTCACATTTTGTCAACACATCCACAATCATGTTTTAAATTACTTGAAGAGGGAAATACGGCTTTGTCATATGACAAATGTACTGGCTGATTTATTACAGTTTATGAAATGAATCAGATGATTTGATGTCAAAGTGACAGCATATTTCTTCCAAAACATTTTTTGTTCCTGAAAGAAGTGTCTGACACCATGTTGTTCATGGCAAGGAACTAAAGAGAGAACAAGTTCATTCATACAAAAAGAGTGTTTCTCATTAAGCCAGTCCACACAACAGAGATTTTGAGACGATTATTGAAGGGGGAGGGAAGTGAGGTTTTGGTGCTACATCTGGCAATGAGTAGAATTAGCCTAAAAGCACAAGGGTGTAGACTTTGAAGTCTGTTGCAAGAGCTAAGGTTCAGTGGAGCTGTCTGGTCCCTCATAGTTCAGCAATTTTGTTTACTTAAACAAACCAACAAACCTTCACCTTTTATCTTACTAGTTTGAAGCCCAAAAACAAATATTTGGCCCTGCTTCTCAAGTTGTCTTTAATGAGATTAAGACCGAGAGCAAACTGGTGAGCTCATTAATGCTAGCCCTCTGATGTAGAGGCAATTAGAATACCCTTTCGCAGCCACATTTAAATGGCACCTCTGAAAGAATGTATTTGTTTGTGCTGTAAAAATGTTGTTTGGTGCGACTGTTTTTGTAGAGATTAGCTTTGAGAAACTGCATTTTTAAGTACACCCTGTAATAGTATTCCATGGTATTTACAATCAAACAAAGGATGGCATTTCCTAAGGCTGCTGCCTGTATTTTGTATGGCGGTGCTGTTTATATATGTACAGTGGAGTTTCCAAACTAAATGCTTTTGTTAAGGTTAGGAATGTCTCAATTCTCATTGTAAACCCATGTCTTAAATCTAGTTTTATTAGTTTTTTTAAAGATACCACTGAGATACCGATTTAAAAAGCAAGTTCTGAGTTATTTTACTTTGGTCTACAAAAACCACTCTGGTTATTGAATGAACTACATGGCCAGTATTTTAACCAAAAAGGTTCTCTCATTCATTGGCACATGTTCTTTCACGTATAACCTCTGCAGATGCCTGATTAATGATTTTGGTGTGCATGCATTCTTTTCAGCAGTGCTGGCAGGAAGTGTGGTTTCGATGATAAACGCTCACATGGCCAACAAAGCATTTGCCGTCTGCAAACTACTTTTTTTAATAAGTGAAACAATTTGTTGGGAAATGGAAAATGGCTTTCAGTTCATTGCAATTGGATAACAGTGCATGTTGGAATTGGGTTGTTTGATATTGTTTACCTAGAGTTGCATTACCATTTTGCAGCCGTTAGCTTAGGTTTTCCTGAGATGAGATGCAGACAGTGCTAGACAGACAGCTCAAGCTCACAGCCACGGCGCGTCAGTGGAAACCGTGCGTGTAAAAACACTCAACACACCTCAGACATGAGTCACTGATCAGCCTTCTCACCTGTCTGCCGTTGCTTTCAGGTAAACAGAAATGAATCTTGTGTATATAATTTCAGTTTGGCCACCAAAGTGTTCTACTGGTTAGACATTCACAGACCAATTGTTAAGCATCTCTGCAGTAACGCCTTACTGTCACTTGTCTTCACATGCAGGGATGAATGATAGGTAAAGGAGCTTTATGATTATGTCACAAGGGAAAGTTTAACAAGGTGGTGTGAATAGGCTACAGAAATTACGAAGCTGTCCTTTTCACCTGAAAGGGTGGTGAAAGGTGGTATGCAATTCATTCATACATTAGTTTATAAAGCATTGTAAAAGATTAGTTATAAACACCTTGTAGTTAAGTGATTCACTTGGTTTGCACCTTGAATTGTCTTGTGCTATGGCTAAGAGTATATTGTTTGTTGTTAAATGTAGTGACCCAGTTTCATGAATATGGAAAAATACATGGTTTCCAAAGCAATGAAGTACTGCCCAACAACAAGAACTATCACAAATGACAGTGGGCTTAGTTCCCCTGACAGGCTTACTATCAGCTGCATCACAAAGCTTCCAGAGCTCTGTCTGAGGTACCCTGAGGTTCACAAAACACGCTCAAACTTGTTGAAACAGCCGTGAAGCTACAGTGCAGGAAAAGTTCATATCTTCCATGAAATGCCCTCAACACGTTACACAAAAATGTATATTTACATATCCAACATCCTTTTAGTGTTAGTATTTTAATAATGTTGCATTTAACACAGATTATTTTAGCAGTTTAATTTTTTAACACTGTTCTTTTCTCTCTCAGCTCTATATTCAGGCCAGGCTTCAGACAGCCTGGGCCAGACTGCTCCGCCCCACCATCCAGTTCTTCCTGATTTCTGCCTCTATTTACGTGGGCCTGTCACGAGTCTCTGACTACAAGCATCACTGGAGTGACGTCCTCACCGGCCTCATACAGGGAGCTGTTGTTGCCATTCTGACTGTGAGTAAACCACAGGGTGGCACGTCGCGAGTGATAGGACTGTTTATTTCCTCTCGCTCCTCACCACCTTCACGTGCCCATGCATTCACATTAGGAAAGGAAAATGCAATGGTTACCACATTTGCAAGATGGGTGACTCAGATATGGGTCACTGCAATGCAAAACACCAACAACTAAAACACTGAAAGGACAGAATGTGTATGAGGCATTGCATAGTTTCTCTAATCTTTCTGTGTTTCAGTAATTCCAGTCACACATGTCAGAATTATAATGCAATGATGTTGATGTTTCAAAAGGGTGATAGTTGACACCTCCCCCCCCCCCACACATCCATTGCAGGTACTCTGTGTGTCAGACTTCTTCAAAAAGCCAGTGGAGCCCAAGAAAGAGGAGGAGGAGATTCCGCACAGTAGTCTACAGGAGAGCCCCACAAATGGAAATCATTATGGCAGCACTCACTAAGACTTGGGCGAGTGCAGCGGACAATCTGGAATTGACTCACTGCATCGCAACCTCTGGTGTACATGCAAGATGTAAAAGAGCCTGAAAGAACTTGTTCTGGACATGTAATTATTGAATATTGCCTTAGTTGGACTGCTGTACCTTCAACCAATGCTCCCTGTGTACTCCTCAACACCTATATTAATGTACATATACTAACATACACCAAGGAAAAAAAACACACAAAAAAACTTTTTTCTAAATAAAAAGTAAACCCAAATAATTTATATGGAGAATTTTTTTTATTAAAATTGTTAAAATTATGTACAAAGCTGTGTTTTGCGCTTTTTAAAGAAAAACATGCTTAATATCAACACAAATAAAAAAAGTTGTCTAGTCTTAACGAGCACCATGACGATGTCTTGTCACTGTGCATGACGGAACGAAAGAAAATTACAAATAAAGACTGGCAGCAAACACGATATCCCTCTTGATTTTTGTTATACCTGGGGAGGAAAAGAAGCGCATATATTAATCATTTTTATTCTGTATTTTATGACTTTGAGCATTGCCAGCACTACACTTATTTGGGGGGTGTTCTCTGGCATATAGTTAAAAGGCACAGTGTGTCCTTTAAACAAGCAAAAAAAGCCTTAAAAAAAAAAAATCTAGACTAGCAAATGGCACGCCTGAGTAAATATTTTGATGTTAATTTTCAAATATAAGTCAATGTTTTCCAGATGTCCTAAATTTAAAGCTCCAAAGTTAAATACTTTCAAGGTAATGTATGAGTTTTCTTTTTTTGAAACTGAGCCACAAGTGCCCTTTAATCTAAAAGCGGACAGTGGGACCGTACCTTCGGCGAACTTGTTCTCCAGCTCGGTGTTACCGATGGCCTTGGCTGCCTGGCACATCTGTCTCAGGAGCTCCTCCAGACGCCTCATGCAGCGAATGATGCTTCCTGTGGAGGGAGAGAGACGCAGAGCAGGGGAGAAAGAAAGGCTCAACACACTCATCAACATCACCGCTTCTTACATGCCCATTGTGCTGTGTGGGGAAAGCCATGCTCTGGAGCTGTTCTGTGCTCCTGGGGAGGTTTACTGCATTCTAAAGACACAGACTAATTTACAATGTCCATTGACTGTTCCTTGCAATCCTTTTCTATTGTTAAATCATTAGTTTGTATGAATGAACGGGAGGAACTGAAACCCCTTCTGAATTTCTCTTGTGCGTGGTCACATCTGTGTAGAACATCAATGTATAAACAAACAATAAACATGAATCAAAACCCATCTAGTTGCCACAACAGGAAAAAAGCTGAAACAGCTGGAACATGAAAAGAACCTATACGAGTCCCATTTCAAAGGTGATCTCTCCCACCCCCCACCACCATCTGGGCAAATTTACTAAAACAAGCTCTTGTAGCCGTGGTTACCTTCAAAAACATCAGTCATCTTGCAGATCTGAGAAAACGTTGAGCCGTTAGCCCAAGTGTACACCACATCCATCAGGTGGGGCCGGAAAGAGTTGAGGTACGTCTCCTCGTCCACCTCCAGCTTGGCCTCCGCTGACACCTTGGCGATACGCTTGGCGCACTCCTGGAAGCAGACATTTGGCCAAACTTTAACTGGGACACACACTGGCCTTGGATGCCAGTTCCAATTAAACGCTATGGAGCACACAAAGGGAAGCACGCAGTGTAAACTCTCTTCTACAGAAATAAAGTTCATTCAACCCACTATACACATGGTATTAAAAGCACCATCAAAGAAAAATAAACCAGAAAACCACTCGAGTACAATTTGACAAACACACCAGTGTAAACTTTGGTGCTCAGCAGCTCAATGTAGAATTAAGTCTGAGAATATTCTATTTATGCAGAATATCATTCCTAGAAAAACCACTTCTAGACACACAACTGAACGCCTCCTGGTGGAAAACATCTCTCAGGCATGTTTGGGTCTACCTGCATTTGCCGTAAAGGCCCGGCCAGCTGCTCTGTCAGTTTGGGCATCTCGTTTGCCTGAAAGAGAAGACATCACGTTCTGAATGCACAAGGCAGCACAAACAAGTAATCAGAGATTTCACACAGTTTAGACCCAGCTGCATTTAGCATGAGCCTTTCTGTATGGCTCACACCCACTGGTCATATTCAGGTTAAAGAAGATTTTACTTCAGTTTCTCAGGGCTGATCAGATGCCATATTGTGTTTGCCAAACTTTCACAAGTGCGCCGGACTTCAGATCTATTTAAATATGTCAGCTACAATTTACAGTACTACTATTTTTTGTGAGCATATCAAACACGGAATAAAGGTTTGTTGAGTGAAACATTATCACTTTTGCAGCATAGCGATAAGGGATATTTTCAATGAATTGTGCATGGAAGTTTTTTCTTTAATAGCCATATTGTCCTCTCCAAGCACCTGTGGGTGAATTTTCCTGGTGTGTCCACTCTCACCTTAGTAACGGTCCATGTGCTAAATCTAATTATGGACAGCAGGGTGGATTAGCAATTGAGCTACTGCTGGGTTGCATCACTGTGTCCACTTCCGACACATCCTGTCAGTTCCAGTAACTGCTACACACTAACATACCATTGAATTAAAACATAAGTATGGGTTCAGTGAGACAATCCCAGGTTTGTTTAATGATCAGACAGCAATGGACTGTATTAAGGGAATCAAGTACTCAACCTGAGAAAAACCCAACCCACAGAGGTACAGCTGAATCCAGGGTTTAACACCCCTCATGAATCACAAAAACAAACATGCCACTTCCTGTACCAAATAAGTTTAGCCATCCCTGGAATTTATGTGAAAGTAAATTCTGTTGCAAGAAAATAAAGTAACTTGCTTTTATCTGTTATTCAAAGTTCAAGACAAACAGTAATGCAATTATATTTATTAGAGGCCTTGGTGTTCTAGCCCGGCAAATGTTCCCACTGACTTAAGGAGAAACTGACAAAGACATGTCTGTTTCCTTTTAATGATCCAATGCATTTTTGCCGACTTGTGGAGGGGAGGAAATAAAGATAAGGGAGGAACAAACAGTAATAGAATCAAGTGCCTCTTATCACTCAAACCAGTGAGTGCAGGAACACAAACCAAGTGATGGTGAAGAAGAAAGCCAGCTGTATGTGTACATGCAGGAGACTCCCAAGGAGATGACAAAGTCATGAAGACTTGATGGCCAGCCTCCAGCAAGCAAGTGGTCACAGATGACAAATCTCAACTGACTACATCCTGTAAAATTTGGTTCATTGTTCCCCTGATGGACATCTGATCAAGGTTGCCATTGAGGGTCTGCATTTGTATCTAAAATGATATGAGCTGTATTTGACCCTTCATTGGTGGTTTTCACATCATACATTATAAGGTACATTTAGTAAGGCAATCTCAAAGCTCCCAATTTAATCAATGTCTTTCTAGACTTCACACAGCATATTTAATTTACACTTACACTAATTTCCTCTGGTTTAAGACAAGATCAGCTAAGCGAGTTTGCAGTGCGTATACAATGGCGTAAACCATATGATTCCACCATATGACGAATTCCAGACATTTTAGCAGCAATTGCTGGGTGGGTAAGGGTAATGCTGGCCAATGGTTTCAGAGAGAATTACAATGCAGAAAAACATCAACAGTCTACGGACATAAAAAATGGCGCCACTCAAGGAGACTATTCTGGTGTGACCAGATTTTGGGAAATGGAGCCAAATCAGAAAACAGATCACTAGTGTCTAACACCTATGACCCACCCTCAATTGACCAAGTACAAAACTGGTTTCACAAGCAGTGTTTACAGGAACCGGACAGACACAAGGTCTCAGCCCAGAGACAACCAGCATCTACGCAAGTTCTCAAGGCATTTTACATGACAAAAGATTGCACTGAAAAAAATTACAATGAAACCCTTCCACATATATTCCGTATGTGTGCATGTGTGACCCAAATGTGCCCAGTATGAGAGAGATGGCTAGAAAATTAAAATTTTAGTAAGGACCTTATGCATTTATACACATTTGCATGGGTAAGACCTTTCAGCACAATGTATAACAACAAAAACTGAAGGACTTGCAGTTTGGATGCTTTTATTTTAAATGTAAACCATCTGTGAGACAGGACAACTACAGGATTAAATTTTACAGGTTTATGAAAAAATGGTCAAAAATAGAAGGATCAAAAGAATAACTATGGGGTCTGGCACACTCTTCATGAGTGAGGCAGGGTTTCCCATTATGCAGAGATCTTCATGAGAATACTCCAATAAACACTGCATATTATTTAAAGTGCCCATTACATTATCTTTCTTTTGCCAGACTTTTCATCAGTTCTGGTCAGACATGTCAAGGCAGTTTTTCTGGAAAGTTGTCTCACAAACATATCCCCAGGAATCCAAGATTAAACTGCAAATACTGAATAGTTTTGATCAACTGTGCCAATTTAAATGAATCCTGACTTCACTATTTGCCCAGCATGATTGGGTTTGACACACTGTTTACACAAAGATTTGATTTGAATAGTTTAATTTGCATAATTGATATGATATACTAATAGACTATTTGTACAATGATTTTCTATATTTCATCTTGGGGTCCAAGCCACTGTTTTCTAGCAGCAGTTTGCATACCATGGGTGCCATTTTACATTGTGGGTCAGTGTGGGCAGTTGTGACTACCCCCTATTGACAGCTATTAGACACTGCAGCTGTACATGAACTTGGCCAAAGGTCCCTAGAGATTGCATGGTTACTGACAGACAGCAGCACATGTACTGGATTTGGGGAAGTATCCGTTTCTTTCTTGACGATGGCCAGAAATGACTCATCCCATACATAACTGAAAAACAGAAGTGGAAATTAAAGCTTGCACAGTTTTCAGGGACTGCTGCCTGTGCAGTTTTCTGATTCAGTCTGATTTAGGACCTCAGCACTTATTCAGTGGATTCAAAACTGCATCACCAGGGCTGATGGCCCCTAGCAGGAAAACCTGCTGAATTACGGCTGTCACAGATGGGGACTGAACGCTCCTCCTGTAAAAGCAGGGGGTTGTGTGTAAACACTGGAGCAGGGGGAAACCGTAAATAGCCGGGCTGTCTGCAGCGGAGCCTGATTATAGTGCAGCTCTGCAGGAATGCACAAAGCCCTAAGCCCCAGCCGCCTTAACAGGCCCCTGCCGTTGCCTCGCATCGCACAAACGAGCCTGCTGTGCGGCCTCCCCTCCCGCCGCGCTCACGCGGCCGCTTTCAGCTCCTCTCTTGACTCCGGGCCAGCCGCGGCCGTGCCGACTCCCAGGATCAACACTTAGCCTTCATTTCGAGGTAGTGCAATTCACTTGAATGCATTTACAAGGAGCCAAAACAATATCTGCAGAAAAGAATGTCAGGACTTCTATTTCTCAGACCAGTTTCCGATCATCTCAGATACATGAACCTCTAATTGGTCTGCTGGGCATTAAAGTGTTTCCTGTAACTCAAGCCTAATTATAGTTGAGCAAAACCCGGACCTGACTGGGGTACAATTTCAGAAAGGATATTTTACACACATGGTAGTTTCAGAAACGTGCAGCAGACGAGGAAGCTGGGGGAGGAAACTACTAAGCAGAAATTGTTGGGTTTTGGGAAGGTCAGAATTGCGTGGTACCATTCATAAATGACTATCAGTGTTCACATCAGAGGCTGATGACAAAATTTCAGTCTCCAATTCCCTATTTACCCAAGTTAAAAAACAAAAAAAGAAAAGGGGAAGAGTGCGAAGAGCGAGAATAACTTGAGTAGACAGTAACCCCAACTCACTCATCTCATGAGATAATTTAGGAGGCATGCTAGGCGTGCAGAGAGTACAAAAATAAACCCTTTATGACTCCACCCTCTCTATGTACCACACTGCTGTTGTTTTGTGAGATAAAACAAATACGTTTTGTTTCGCCTGAAACAAAGATACATTTTGTACAGTCAAGACTACAGGAGGTTTGTGCAGATACATTAAGGGTAACTAGACATTAATAGGTAGATCCGTCCTCCCATGGCAATGCATGGTCATATTGGGGTTTCGGGGGATGGGGGTGGGGATTTGGAAGAGGGCGGGGGGGAGACGGCTGGGCTTAGCTCTGTAGGGGGTACTCTGATTACTACTGCAACATTGCTCCCTAGCTATTCAAGAGACAAATGTAGATAACCACCTGCTATCAGTGAGACACAGGACTCTCATCCAATCAGCATTAGTTTTCATGTAATGTGTTTTTATGGTGAGGGAATTAGTCCCTGGTGTTTATGCGAGGGTACTGAACATAGTACACACTCTTCATCTTCAGTACCCTTCATATAGGTATGAGGTTGGTGACGTGCGCAGTACAACTGGCATTCCAAACTGGATCAACATTGAAGGGGAAATAGAATATGTCTTTATGAAACAGCGTAATGCACAAAAACCGGGATGAACCACTACATTGACTGTTCCTGTCCTAAGCAGTCAGAGCAAAGGGAAAGAGACTTACGTTTTCCTGGAAGACGAAGCAGCTAAGCAAGGCTGTGGCTTGTTCGGCGGTCAAGTCATTGAAGAGACCATTAAATACCATCTCTGTAAGCAGCAGCTCGTCCGCACTGGGAAAATAAAACAATAATCAACACTGCCATTTTCCAAAAGCTGTTTTACCAGCTACATGCTTACAGAGTAAGAACAAAGCCTAACACAAGGAAAGGTTAGCCACCTAGCACAACTTGTTCAGCTTGTTCTAAAGGGATTTTATTACGGATGATCACAGTAGGTCTAATGACAAAGGTGTCCCAGGATAAAGTATCACAGTGCAGTGTACTTTTGCTGATTCACTGACCTCCAGTTCAAGATTGGAACATCCATTTCACTATACCTGTAGCCTTTGCTGATCATGCAGACTGTTGAATCTGCAGATTTGTGATGGCTGAGACCTCGACTGAACATGTGACTGAGTGGACTTGAGCCTTTTCAGAGCTGGCACGCCATGTCATTTGAAAGCTTGCCATTTCAATGAGGGTTTTACAAAGTTTTCAGAAGAAATCTGTTTTCACTATGAGGCACAAGGTTTTAAAATGTCTGTTGACAATTGCAATGTTCTTCAAGAGTGATCCTGGAGTCTGAGGTCAAGATATATTTTTATGGAAAGAAACACTTAATTTGGCAAGTCTTTTTACTGACTTAGTAGTTTTAATATTATCTTGTCCTGACCAGACATTATGTTGCCAGCACACCAATGTGTCTTGTCTAGTTAAGTTGTTTGGGGAATAAAATCCCTCAAAATGGAAATTGATTTAATATTCTGCAAGCCATACCTGCTGATCTCACACGCAACGCGGCCCTTCACCTCGATGACGTCGGAGGAGGTGGCGAAGCCCAGACGCCTCAGCACCCGTTTCCTGCACTTCAGCTCGTCCATCTGCAGCACGGTGCGGGCCTTCTTCAGCTCCCGCTTCGCCGCTTTGATGTCCCCCGCGATCTAAGGCAGACGCACACTCGCAACATCAGAGAGAAGCCGTCGGCTGACCACATCTGAGGGGCTGGAGGCCAGCCAACATTCAGGAATCCCCATCAATGGCTCTTTTCAACTTGAGACTAAATCATTTCAAACCCTTTGCAGCCATGTTCAAATTTATTGTACACAAAAACCCCTGGTCTAAAAACCTCACACAAGGAAAAAGTTTAGTCAAAGTAGTTCTTAATAAAAGCTAAAAACCTGATTTATAGTAATCTTCTTCCATGAGAGAGTGACAAATTTTGGAAGAACACAACCCCAGGAAACAGTTAAATCAGGAAACAAAGTGATCTGTTTTTGCAGTACAGACTGTTTTAGATTAAAGTATGCTGGTGGCAAAACAAAAGTTTATTCTTGCTCTGAGAACAGCAATTGTCCTTGGTTAACACCACGATCCAAAGCTCACGGCATGCCACTATGATAATCTCCATGTGAAGAATGCAAAGACTAAATTGCACATTGCCTAAACCACTATGCCAATACATCTAGCGGAGAAAAAAGATCAGCATATGCTCTGCAGTAAATACTGTGCAGTGATATTGACCTGACCTGAAACTACAGCAAAACAGCCTATCAACTGTGTATTCTGATACTTGCAAAACACATTCAATGCATGCAAGCTCATTTGTGTGCGGAATGGTACAGAAGGACATGGAAGCATTTCTACAGACAGTAAATAATGAATTCCTAAAGGTGTTCCATTCTGACAGATTCCATCACAAACTTACATAATCTACTTTACAGTTAAAAAAAAATAGAAGCAATGTAAAACTGTATGGATTACCTGGCACATAAAAGAATGCTACTGCACCTGTAGTGAGTCCAGATATATTCAGACTTGAGCAGGATACTTTGTAGGCTCAATGAAAGGAAACCAGTCATTAAGAAGGTACAGATGAACAGCATGTTCTGAGAGAGCCTCACCTGTGCTTTCTTCTCACAGAGGGTGTATACGGACTCCAGGTTTGGGTCATTGTGCAGGGGGTGGGAATACATCCTGTGCTCAAAGGCCTCCACTTTCTGGATGACCTTCTTCAGCCCCTGGTCTTTGATGCCCATGTCATCTATGGGGTCCAGAAGAGGCACGCCATCAGGGAAGCGCTTGTGTACTTCCTGGATGTGTGGGAAAGGATGAAATCACTGAATCACTGCAGATCTGCAGGCCAATACATTTCCCTTCCATTACCACTGTAGATCTGCAGGCCAATACATTTCCCTTCCATTACCACTGTAGATCTGCAGGCCAATACATTTCCATTCAGCACACTACGCACGGAGAACAATGCACAATTTATGTCCAAATGAGGAATCTATACCAGAGGGTCAAGCTTTGTTTACCATATGCTGCATTTACTGAGTAATGTACTGTGGCTGTATCACATAAAAAGCATTTGTGTGGGATCTCACTTGGATGGATTTAAGCACACTCTGTCTGTTGTCTGGAGGCCGGAGGTCTTTGGGAATGTACAGCCGGACTGAACTGATGGTTGTGAGAAGATGAAGCATAACAGGGACAACCTGTTCAAGGGACAAAAAAAAAAAAAAGAAAGAAAACAGAGCCTTGGTCAGACACACTGTACTGCAGAGTCACATAATGGAAGGGTTCCCACAAATGAGGGAAGCAAAATTCAGAAAAGAAAATTTCTAATAGTAAGCAGTGTTGAACTGGTGAGGTGTTCCATGTTTTTTTGTTTGTATTCACTTTGTCTTCCATTACTGTGGAGGAGGGTAACTCCATTGACCTTTCCTCTAAATCGTGATGGGTTATGCCCCCTCCCCCAGCCTTCCAGTATAACTGGTCAGTTACCTACAGATACCTGCCAAGTAGTTATCGCAGCCAAGCTCAAAAACATCAACTCATTTGATATGGTGAGTGTGTGTGTGTGTGTGTGTATGTGAGAGAGAGGGTGTGTGTGTGTGGGCCAGATTACCATTTTCTTCATTATAAGTTTCTTCAAATACCCACATCATACCAAATGCAAAATTCATCATGTGCTAGAATGAGCTACCACAAAAATACCACAGTGTTTTTAACAAACACAGTTAATTAAAAATGCAGTAAGGATGCATTTAAACGTTTCTCAGATAATCTTTTAAATTCCTTCCAAAGATCTCCAAAAATAACGAAAGCATTGAAATTTTGACTTTCAAAAACTTTAAAACAAGTTGTCATACAACACTTAGTTTATACACCTGTTATCTTACAGCAGTCATACAAGGTCAATGATTACAATGAACATTCTCTTGACCATGGTGTTTTTCCATTGGAGCTGCTACTATAATAATCCAATGTACCTGGGACCAGATAGGATCACATCTGGGGCTAGAAATAAATTTTACAGCTAACAAAATGTTCCCTGGGCCAGGCCCTCATCCACTTGAACCAAAGGGCTTTGTCACACTGTGTTCCTACACTCCCTAAACAGGAAATCTCCTTCAGCCCAAGCCTGCTGACAAGGGCTTTCTGGATGGGATAACCAGCTTGTAATGACCCGCTTCCATGGGCCTCAGCTCCATTCGCTCCATTTAACACTTAGCACTGGCATTCTAAACTCATTAGGAAAGACAGTACAGTAACTGTCTCCAACTCATACATATCCACTTCTGATGTTACCATTGTACCAAATGTACATTGTGCATTTAATTCTGAAATTGTCAAATATTTGAAAATAAAACTGTAGGAAACCAATCCTGAATTTAAACCTGTGTGGATGTTTTAATTTCAATTGCTTATTGTGCTGAGCCATGGAAAATCTTAATCTAATCAGACAAAATATACATACGGGAATGGCTTCTTCTAAAAAAAAATAAATGACTGTATGAACTCCCTATTTACCAAGGCAGACAGGGTAATATCCTTCAAAGTGCTGGATATTAGTGTTTACTTATCAATATGGAACTCTGGTTTCATTGTGTCGTTTTAACGCTGAAAAAAGCACAGCTATTAACTGAGCTGACTAGAACTGGCATATGACTAAAGTATATACTATAGGTACAAGACTAAAGGCTTTGTTTCTTGTTAATCATCCAGTTAGCATGTGCAGGTTACTACATTCATAACAGTTAAAAAAAAAAAAAAAAAAAAAAAAAAAAGAAAGGCAACAGCAGAGTAGCTACTGAACCTATGACTATGTAGTTTGTGACAGTGATATTTACCTTGTGTGCAAACCATGATAACTGATTCCACTTCTACAAAGCAACATGCAACATGGTAGGACCATTTAATTAGCATTAACAATAGCAAAAAACAGCTATCCAAATACATTATCACTTCACTGAACTGCTGCAGTGAAACAGCATTTCATTTCACCAAGACCAGTTCTTGGATTGCACTGTTCTGATCAAATCTGATTTCCTAAAAACATGTCCTGGGGGCTCATTTATAAAGCAGGACTGAAGAGCCAGCCAGCTAACATTTTTGACTTTTGACATTTTCAAGAGATCTGATTGTATAGTAGCTCGCATGCAACCAAAATCAGCCCATTTCAGGACATACCCCTAATATCACATACCAAGGAGATGGAGAGTACTGCTTTTCATTAGGTGGTTCCATCCATGCTAAAATGTACTCATGAGGTACTTGCTGTGTGTCCTCTACAGCTGCACATAAGTCTTTGATCTGAATATACCTTGCCAAGTCTTCACTGTTTCCCCATTCTGATGCACAAATCACAGTACCTCACCATGACCCAAGCCTTTGCTGAGACTGCTTTCCTCTGCTGCGTCTCATCACCACACAGCACACACCATCCAGGCTGATAACTGACAACTATCAGAATACACTATGATCACGTTACTCCTTATCATGGTGCACCATGCTATCAGAATGAAGCCATGCACTGCCTGAAACTGCATGCTTTCAGTGTGGTCACATTCACAACAGACTGTTTACCTCAATGTGACCAACACGCTGTAAAATAAAAGATGGATAATATAAAAACACCAAGTTCCTCTCTACTCGGGAAAGGAGACCTCTGCTTTTCATTGCATTGCAGTTGCTTGATTTTCACAGTAGCGTTTTGGGAGCAGAGTGCCCCAAACTCAGACTGAAACGGACCTGCATCTCCCCCTTCTCTCCAGGCTTGGCAGGCTTCGCAGCCTCCGTAGCTGCATTCTTCACACTCTCCTTACTGCAGTGCACCAGAACCTCCACCACATACAGGGGGTCCAGCTCACCTGTGTTTGCCTGAGAGAGAGAACACAGAGGAAGTTCACGTTAAATTCAGACAACACATAATGTCCAACTTAACGGCAAGTACTCTGATTCACAATGATAGAGACTTCCAAAGGTATACATACTGAAAAATACATTGGGGCATAACAAACATGTCGATTATACTGCATATTCAAGAATACGGGGGAAGAACTGCAGAAGTTTGAAAAGAGGCATACATTTAAATAGAACTCAAGTACTTACTTTCACATTTGATTTTTTTGAGAAATTAACTACCACTCCCCAGCCAAAGTCATCTTCTACATTCTTCACCTGCCAAAAAAAAATTCCAGACAGAAATAAATTTTACACCAGTTGTTACTGATGATTAAAAATAACTCCTGAAGTGACAGTTATTTTGTTTGGATTCACCCACTTTCAAAGCAATTTTAAATGCAATGTCACAATAAGCTGAATTTCATGATAAAAACTCCGTTTGTATTTTGCGCATGATCAAAATTCTTTCTAGAGCTCTACAAACAGTATCACTGGCAAAAATGCCATTTCCCCAAAATGACACTTGTAAACATATATCAGAAGATGACATATGAGGTCAAATTCCTCAGAACTGGAACAACAATTGATTATAAAACAATATATTATTCATGCACTGTCCTTTCAGGACAGATTAATAAACTTGTAACAGGCACTGAATGGATTTATCGTTTCCAATGAGAGAAAAGACAGGAAATGGAACAAGCTCACTCCTACAGATTCCAATGGAGATTCGCCAATCATTACGAGTGACCTTCAGGAATTTAAACTCCAGTTCATGCAGGCTGTTAGAATATTGCTTCCCAATATTACTGTTCTGTAGCTATGCCTAATTTCAAAATGCCTGTAAAGTTCCATCAAAATGCTGCCTTGAAGCCCTGCTCACAGTCTATTCATAAATACGGCTGTGAACAGATGGCACTGCTCAAGGACGGATGGAAAAACAGGAAGAAAACAAAAACACAAAAGTTAAAGGCCTATAAGCAAGTTCCACCCAGCCACTGCTACCTCCTGAGACTAATAAATCAATCTGTAGAGAGATTAACTTACAGACAAAACAAATATAGCATTTTAAAAACATAAGGCTGGAAACCACACAAATTACCCATAATGCTCTCAGGCTTGTTTTTAATGGTTTTATTTATTTACACCCCCACAAATCAGAAGACGAATGGAGAGCAACAATCTTGTTTTGGGTATACCTTCACCAGTCTTCCGGGCTGCAGAAATGGCAGGCAATATTTGGGTTTGTGGATGTACTCCTCTATCTCCTTTCCGAGCTTGACAAGCTGTTGTCGGATTTTGTAGTAGGTCACCACGCTCTCCTCATTGGGGATTTCTATGGCATTATACTGCTCTTCCAGTTTCTTTATTTCTGCAGGGGAACGAAAATGCACAATACCCATAAATCACCCACTGGGCTGCCACATTCTTGAACGTCAAGGCAGTATTTACTGACTGCATCGCGATGAGGGGAGAGCCTGGGAAACCAATTGCTTGGGCACATTTAGTGGACGTGTATCACGTTTCAGTCTTCTGGAGGGGAAGTGGGAAGTATTTTTTTATTTTACATTATTGTGGCAAACCCAGAGAAACCCGTCGCACAGCAGTCATGCACATCCACAGAGGAACACATTTCAGAGGGGCGATGAACGACGGCTTTTTCAGGACTCACTCTCTACGACCCCGGGTACGGCCCGGTAGTGCTGGAACTGGTAGAAGGACTTCTCCAGCATGTACTCAGGGTTGATCTCCTCCACCCGCAACAGATTCAGCACCATGTTGTAGGTCAGGTGGAAGGCACTGTTCAAGGGGTCAGCTGATCCCTGAAAGCAGTCACATGACAAAGATGTACAATTAAATCAAAGGCCAGCTGATAAACTGTAGGTTCTCTACACTATACACCATAATTTTGCTTGGTCCAACGTTCCGTCAATTCATTGTTACCTTTTATCTAGGCTTAGGATGTCACTTTTAACCATCAGCAACGATGCAAAACTCCAGCAAAGTTAAAATGCTATAGTACCTATCTGTGTCTAATTTTCTTCGTACCCCAAACTAATGGTGTCTTCTGCAATTTAGCTTGCAAGCACTGTTCAGTGTCATTTGTTTGCACTCTATGAAACCAAGCCAATCTGGAAAGCTTTCTGTATGGCCTGGAAGAAAAACAACGGTTTCTTTATGAGAAAACACAAGGATGTTTTATTGTCAGACGTTCAATTAAAGCAAATCTGTTTTTTTTTTTTTTTTTTTTTTAAATGTTGGTGAATGATTTCATTGTGGATAAGAGGAACAGAAAAAAACATGACAAGAATAAGATCACCGCAATTTCTGGGACATTTAAAAAGGCCAGTTGTAATTCGGGACATTCTCAGGGGTTCAGTGGCTACACTCTAGGTAACTGTCAAAGTGTTCAAGACTTTCAGTTGAGAATTTGGCTATTTCAAAATCGTGTGTGCTGGCAACTTGCATTAGAATCAAAACAAACTTCCTTCTCATACACTCTAATGAGCTAGAAGACAGCTTCGTAAGAATACATTTCCATTGTGAAGGAATAAACCTTAAGTACAATGACTCAGAATAAATCCCACATCACAGTTAAGAATACATTGTATTTGGCAACTGCACTTCATACAAATGGACCTCTTTAACTCCCCTTTATATACACAATGCTCCATATCTCCTGACAATTGCAAAGATAACAGTAATTTCACAACGCCGAGCAAATTCAGACCTCTGTGGTCACGAGATGTCATGAAAAATACCGGCACCTTCTCTAACTGTAGCAATAATCTTGGAGCAGAGCCGTTTCACAAGATCCTGAACAATTCAGAGGTTAGCATTAGATATCATTCAGTATCTGCTAAGCTGTTCTATGGGTGTTAATGGAAACTGGGATTCTGTGAGTGACTAAGGTCAGTGAACACAGTCAAAGCAAACAGAACTTGCTCCTTAGCTACTCTGTTGACAATAGTGGTTAAAAAAAATACATAGAAATGCCTGACTCCACAAGGAATGTCTAATTGACCTTGACTATTTCATAGTTTTCCGTTTTCCTTTTGAACTAAGCACTGTGCTCCACTGAGCGTGCTCCCACATACTGTAAGTAACACACTCTCCTCACAGCAGAACAGAGCTGATGTCAAAGAGCTTTAACAAAGTGACACAGGCATGCAAATATTTCACATCTACATGAAACCCTATACATATGTCATTGCAGTACAGAAACACAGAACACTGATATAACCATGCTCGATGCCCACTACTGTTACACAGCTTTTACCACATTATAAAAATCACTTCACTCAGCTAACCCTTGTCAGTTGCATATGTTAATACTTTGGACCTCAGAAATACAAACTCTCCTCTAAAGCTATGGTTAACTCTGGCCATTTAACAGCCTCATAGTAGTGAAGAGTATATAAGCTGAAAATTTGACACATGCTAAGAGGGTTATAAAGCCTAATGGCTGAACCAATGAGTCTGCATTTTTTCTCCCATTAAAAAAAAACCTCATTTAGGTTGTGTTGGTATGCATTAAATCTAATGTCCGGTAGCTGTTGAACAAGCCAACATAGGTGACCTTTTATTAAACCCTAGCAACCTAACAGCATTTAAGGAAAGGGCTGTAATTAAAGTGTGTAAAAGAATAATGGCCTGTCTTATTAGCAGAGGCATTTGAGGAAATTGTTCTTGGTCAGACACAATGTTTTAAATGAACACTCCAGCTCATAGTGGCGGGCTGTGCCTGAAGGGTACCTTGAGGAGCTGCTTCCCCACCGTTGGGCTCATCTTCTCATCCACCATGAAGATCACGATCCCCCTTTCATCCATGCCTCGTCTGCCAGCTCGACCTGACATCTGAATGTACTCCCCGGAAGTGATCTGTCACCAGGACACACAAATCCAAAATCAGTACAAAGGCACGTCTATGAACGAACATGCAAAATGGATTTATGGACCTGTTCCACTCCTGCAAGCTCTCTGTCAATGCAGACAAATAAACACCATCCTTCTCTTTTCCCCACTAGCCCTCATTACATGGGACACAGTTCATACCACATAGTAAACTTCATATGCAGGTGGCACAAACAGGCTGCAGAGACTTGTTGACAAATGTCAACCTGAAGCTCTAAAGGGTCACCTGATACATAGACATTTTTCAGCAGATATATCACTTCTTGTCATGTGACAATGGTGCTGCACGATGCCTAATAATCAATGCCTAATAATTGATACTTCAGTATTTCACCTGGCACATTCCCACATGTTGTAACATGTTTTACAGGTGTAACAGAACCATAGAGTTCATTAATTTACTGAGCAATGAGGGGTGACTACTTTTGTAACTAGTTCCATGAACCATTGTATCACTGCTTGCTTCCATTGAGGGAGTATTTTTCTACAAAACAAGGGGGTAAAATTGGGCCGCTGCACTGGGCCACTAAAACCAAATGATAATACAAACCACTCTAATATGAAAGTTTCATGTGAGTTCTTCACATGATATGCAACTCTAACTTTGCTGAAATGAAAATTAGAGTACCATATGGAGAGTTTCAGACAGTATTTAAAAAGATCAGCCATTAAGTAGAATGCTTGACCCACACCCATGCAATTATTGTGATAAGCAATTACTTCATGTAATGGACCACCCAGGACCAAATTGTACTCATGTCTATGAAGAGAGAATGTTAAGAGGATCGGCCTTTACCCAGCGGAAATCTTTCCCATCAAATTTACGAGCACTTGTGAACAGCACCGTGCGGGCCGGCATGTTGATACCCATGGCGAAGGTCTCTGTGGCAAACAGGGCCTAAAAGTGAAGGCAGAACAAATACATTCTCTCAAAATGGCAGAGTGCACACCAACTTTACCCCTAATGAATTCCACAAAAAGATACAGATGAAGCACAAAGATGTGGCAAACAAGAGAAATGCCTTCTTTCCCCTAAATAATCAAATATTAAGATAATTACGGACATAAGGAGTGATACTGTTACAAGACAGCAATATTTTCAAAAGCACTCCAAATTGGGAAACCCTAAAGCAGAACTATTGCCAATTCAATAACCCAAAGTCACTGAGCCAACAACCACAAAAATGCAGTTAGGGAACCTACCACCCTCCTTCATTTCCCTAAATTATAATTTGGCCTGGCTCATGGTTTGTGAAATCCTGTTTTAGAAGGATGACAGGTCACTGATAGGTTTCTGGAAGGCCTGTACGTATGAGAGCAGACTCTGACCTTGATCAGGCCCTCTGAGAAGAGGATCTCGATGGTCTCCTTCAGGATGGGGAGCAGGCCTCCGTGGTGAATCCCAATCCCACTCTTCAGAAGGGGTAAGACATGCTCCACCTTTCACACAAACACATATTCGGTCACTGAAACCACATTATGCATGCTAAACCACTCACCACCATACAGCTGTGTGACAACTGCATGAGAACTGCCTGAGGTTCCCAGGCTAGGGTGGGAGGAATCATTACTAACCTGGAAGAGTATACGCACACCTTGCTACATACGCAATGACATCACCAAAAGGTCACCTCCAGAGGTGGCGAGGAATTAGTATTCCCCTACGTTTTACAAACACTTGCAAAATCGATACTTGGTACACCATGCTTACAACTCCTGTTAAGACATGTGAACATAGCCATGAAAACCAACGTAACATAGAGCCTTCGAATGACAAATTGGTCAAGGTTTTTAAAAACATATTGAAGCAGGAGTCAAACTAAATTAAGGGGCTGATGAGAAACCTCACAAATCATAAGGGTTAAATAAAAAAGTCATTTTTATTTACCAAAGTCTAAATAAAATTTAAAAACAGGCAGAGGAATAGTCTTTTTAATGAGTGAATAACAGGCTTAATAATCAAAGCCACCAGACTGACTCATGACTGAGACTGTGGAAAGTATTATATTCTCTCAAGCAAAACAACCAGAAAGGATAAACTTACGCTAAGTCAGCATAAGCTTAACACAAGCAAACAATGGCTATAATTCACTGATTACAACCATATGGACTCCCATGAAATCACAAACCAAAGACAACAAATACCCAGATTTTGACAAATACATTTATCTGAGGAGATCTGAAAGAAAAAACCAACTTGTGATTGTCATGAGGAAACTCAACTGAATTGTGGTTATAATGCCACTAGAGGCTTTCCAAGTCAAAAGGACAACTACAATTTAAATGAGGTCTTGAAACCGATCATCCATGATGCATAAATGTATTTACATGTCTAATTATTTTATATCTGGGGAGAAAATAATGAATCAGTATAGAGTGTCTGGTTGCACTGTCAGTGATTTATCTCCCATGGCATAGACAAAACAATTCAAAATACCTGAATCTGAACAATTTAAATGGTTTGACTGCTTATATACACTGAAGATGAGCACAGTAACGGTGTACGCGAGCAGTAAAGAGACTGTTGCATGAAATGTCTTCAAGTGCAAGAGATGACTGAAGACCTGGATGAAAATAATATTTATGACTGGATATCTCATTCATATTATTTAAAAAAAAATAAACCATAATTGTACCACGTTCTATAAAGTCATACCTGTGGAAGCTTCTTGTCTTCATCTGACAAGCAATCAATTGCATTGTTAAACACCTCCTCCACAAGCTTCTTCTCGTCATCTGAAAGTAAGGAGGAGTGAAACGGGCAAGTTAAGCAGTTTATTCCACAAATCACAAGACAAATATGAATACGTTTACAAATGCGGTAGGAACGGAGGTGTTTTGTAACTGAAACTATTTTGAAGGCTGGTGTGTTTTAAAATCACTTCAGTTACAAAAGTAATGCAGTCGCCAAAGCATTGTCCCTCATTGTACACTTCAGGAACAATGCCAAGCCACTTATGTAGTATTTCGGGAGCTCATGTAGTCATGGTTAAGTAAGCAGATTCTTCTCACCTGTGTTGAAGTCAAGCTTGGCCACCTGTAGAGCGTAGGCTTCACACTCCTTCTTACTGAAGCTGAAGATAATGACTGGCTGGAAGTTCCTCTCCATGATCATCTTCACAATCTTAAAGACATTTGATGGCCCTGTTGGGAAAACACACAGACTCACGTATGCACTGAAAATGTACATTGTTTCAGTTCATCCGATCCAGCAACGCATCTTTGTGCGCTGGCTTTCGGGGCAGGGTGACCATTCCCACTTTTAAAGTCTCTCATTTCATTGTCCCATAAAAACATAATACAATTATATTTTACTCCTTTTAAATACAGTGCTTCCTAATTTCCTCCTCTGACCTAGCATTTCAACGAATCAAATATCATTTATCTGATTACTTCAATTTAGTGAATTCATCCAATCAGTTTTTTTTTTTTTTTTTTTTTTTTAAATTGGACATTTGTGTATCACATCCCATACTCCATTTATGACAGCTTCCTCCAATTGTTATTGGAAGCTGCTCGCACCTTTTGTTCCGCCCTTCCGGCCTTTGGGGTCCCACTTTGCCCCGCTGCTCCCTCCAGAGTCAACAGCATCCCTCAGCACCTGCATAGCTGTGTTGAAGTTATCTTCACGGAATTCTCCCTGCCAGACAGGAAACAGGATGCCTTAGGAAACACGGATATTCTTAAGAAAGCAACTGGACAGTAACTGAGAAAATAAAAATCCTCTGCCAAAAACCTTGGTAACATAATTTTTTTTGGATGATTTCCCCCCCTTTCTTCCAGTTTGGAAAGCCCAATTGTGCTCAAACACCATGCTTATTTGTTATGACCTCCACTGTTATTTCAGGAGATTACAGACATGCACACATTCTCCTCTGGAACCCATGTCAGCTGCCACCTCTTTTTGCACCCTTTACCGTGAGATGCATTAGCAGACTTGAGTTGGAAGAAGGCACTTCAAGTGCAGCTTTGTGCAGAAAGACTGAATGTAATTGGCCAGTAGGCCTTAATGCAGAGCAATGAAACAAGGACCATCCTGCCAACTGAATCCCTCCCTCTACAGGCAAAGCTAAGGCCAGTCAGCCATAACCATGCATGCAAAGCTGGTTACATTCCCCTCTAGCATGGTACAGATAACACCCAACTGTGGAGCCCACACACAGACTGGAACAGTACAGAATGAGACAGCCAGCTCTTAGGCAACATGTTTTCTTCCGTGGAAGAGCTACTCATGGATAAACATTTCCATAAAACAAAATTATTTTGTAAAGAAAATAGCATGAATCCATACCAATGTAACAGTTATAACGCTCCATCTAAAGGGGTGACACCAACCCTACCTATGGGAAAGTGAACACGGGTAATGCTAGCACACAAGAAGCCACAATGTAAAAAAAATAATCAGCAGTTAAATGTGTAACGTGTTAAATTTGCACAATTACACACAAACCAATTTCTGGTTTCCAACCACTCCGTATTTCAACCCCATGAGCCTACATTAATGCATACCAAATCTCATTTTTAGACTATAAACACCATTCTCCTATCTCATTAAACATTTGGTTTCAATCTAAGCATATGAAATGAAGCTGTTGGCAGGAAACCTGAAATCATACTTCACAAGACTGTGGACCACATCCACAAAGCCTAAAAATAGTTCACTGACGCGGCAAAACATTGTGATTTACTGCAAGGACAATGCGCTCAAGTTCAGATTCATCCAGAGCTCCAACAAAGATAAGTCGATTCGGTAAGTTAAGTATCAGACTTTCACAGTCCTCTATACCAGTGAAGCTGATATACAACCATTACATGGGGCTGCATGTATGCTGGGTCTCATTTCAATTACTCATTGATCCATAAGTATGTTACTACACAGAGGATATCAGCAATGGTTGTTAGACAACACACATGACAACACAAATGAAAGGGATTAAATTAATTGACAATGGAATTATGTCTTATTCTTCACTGAATCTTAAATGCAACATATCCATATATTTATAGGTGTAATAAAGAGGGCATCACATTTACTGGTGCTCTTAATGAAGGCTTTGGTTCATTGGCTGTACAGTATGCTGGGGAAGTCTGACCTGGGAATCCCTTCACTGGCTGGGATCTGTGAGTCATCCTGGAAAATATCTTCCACAACTAGCACTTAAGCCTCTCTCCAAACAGACTTACGTCAACAACAGATCTGCTGACTGACAACTTTGGTTGTACAAAATGAATCAGTGCATGAAATGTACAATTACACTAAAACCTTTAGTGAAATCCCACATTCTGCACCAATACGAATTCAACCACTTGACAGCAAAGCGTATCACATTTCTACAGCCTGCTAATGAAACTTTTAATAATCCAGTAACACTCACAGAGCAAGACCATTTGCATTTCAGTAATAATTAAATCAAGGACTTCTTGCACTTATAAATATTGATAGTAGAGTGAGGTTTCATGACCCCATTAATTAGAGCTACAGCTGTCAATCACTGACAAGTTGAAACCAATGAAAATCTTTGGCTCAAAACAGTAACTGATGTAGCATAGCTCTGAACATTTTTGGTTATATGAAACCTTACTCCACCATCTACTTGTGGACAAGTAAATTAAACATCAGCACCTACAAAGTAATACATTCATTTTCCAATTAAAAATTGTGAGTAATGAGGGTTTTGAAACAGCTTACAACTAGTTAATACAATTATGTGTATTGTTGCATGCATCCTACCAAATCTGTTCCAGTCAAAGTAAATTATAGTCTCTAAAATCAAGATATAGGGTATAGATTGTTATACACTCAATAGCCAAGGATTAAAAACAATTAACAGTCAATAAACAGATACAATTTTTACGTTTTTACTTTCCCATTTTGGAAGACTACTGGAAGAAATACTAGAGATAAGTGAGATGTGCTTGAATAAATGTAACCATCTCTCACGTTTTCATCGACCACAAGATGAAGTCCATCGCCACCTGCTGGAAAGATGTAGTGTTGTAGTGGGGTGGGACGATAGTCTGTGTAGACCACGTGACAAGGCTGTGGAGACAGAATTCATGGGAAGAAAATATTTACACTGTATGTACAACAGCTTTTACAGTAAAATAAAGATTTAATCTCTTAGATACCTTACATGGTCCTAATTCTTTAAACATGGCAGCTAATTACAGAATTAGAATTCACCATCTGAGATGAAATTTACATATTTATCTGCAAACATGCACAGAGTACCACAGGCAAAAACTGGAAAAGCACAACCCATTTCCAGCCACATGCATCTTTCCAAATGGGTTAATGACCGTACCTGCTTATGAAGGTGGCAGATCCACTCAGCAAACTGCCTTGCATTGGGAATAGTGGCAGAGAGGAAGACGTAGTGCACATTATCTGGAAGCAGGATGATCGTCTCTTCCCACACGACACCACGCTCTGCAGATCAAAGCCCGCATTTCACAAATCTTACAACTACAGCTGACTCCAATTATATATAATAATTTTTTTGGGAATGCTTCAAAAAAATATTTATTCGTAGATGAAGCTGTTGTTTGCTATCTGATAATTCTATTTGTTCACAGCATATAAAACAATGTCACTAAACAGCCCTCTAAATCATTTTTAAATTAAGCCATACCAGACACCAAACTAAATAACTTCATTAAACATCCTTATACTTTATTCTTAGAATATCAAGGTTACAGAAAGGCAAAATAATTGACTGCCTGTATTCTAAAAGGCCAAAAGGGGGAAATCCACATGCAGTATGCATTTCAGATATAGTGCTTCATAACGCTCACGTTGATGGGGAAGTTGTACCTGAATCCCTCATGTAGTGGATCTCATCGAAGATAACCCAAGCCACCTCTCTCATGACCTCTGACCCTCTGTACAGCATGCTTCTTAAAATCTGCAGTTGGGGGGGAAAGGCTCATTGCACAACAAGAAAAGTATTTTGCTATGGTATAAACTAAAGTGAGGACAAATTTAGACTTTAAGCTAGACAGGACACTGCTCCTTGTTTAATATGCACAATTGCTTGCCTGTTAAAAAAGGATCTTTATCAGAAACCAATAAATCAAAACTAAAACTCACTTCAGTGGTCATGACCAGGCAGGAAGCAGTGGGGTTGATGGTGACATCACCAGTCATTAGGCCGACATCCTGGAACTCCTCATACATCTCCCGGTACTTCTGGTTGCTTAGAGCTTTGATGGGGCTGGTGAATATGACCCGCTGCTTCTCTCTCAGAGCAAGGGCAATGGCATATCTGCAGAGCAAGGAAGGTGTGCCCTTCTTTTAATTTAACAGTGTATGCACAATGCAATGGTTGGGCACATATTTGGTTATTTTTTTGGTTTAGCAATTCAATCACACTTCCCGTGGAAATATAGGGATAAATACGAGTTATGTATCTATTTAAATGTCCTTCAGACTTTTATTGACATAGTTCACAGATGCCACTACATGACCAAAGAGCTTGTTTCTTTTCTGGTACACACATACTCACTCTGCACAAACTGTTTTTCCAGCAGAAGTGTGGGCAGAAACCAAGACAGACTGGTTGTTGTCAATACAAAGAATGGCCTCCCGTTGGAAAGGGTCCAGAATGAAGGGGTATTCCTACAAAAAACATATTAGTCCAAGCAGGCTCACTAGGATACCATAACTGGTATGCAATTATATCACTCAGTGTGATATTCACATTGTCCAGTGTACACTTCTGAGCCACTCCAGTTCTAGACATAAAAATGTTTTATTTCACTACAACTACTTCCTGTAGACATTTCCTGGTACCTTGGCTGCTTTTCCAACTCTAGGTTTCAGCTGTTGGAAATCCTCATCAGCTGGCAGGGCCACCTGAAGGAGAAGAAATCAATAAGCAACCAGCTCTGAGCCAAAGTAACATTCTGATAAAGACAATGCATAAATCATTCACAATGGGCTTACCTCATGAGTGCAGCCTTCTACTGTTTCCACCTGTTCCACTTTCACTTTGGGCATCAGGTCTGCAAGACTACAGAGGTGTTGCAGTTTGGTTATCTTTTAAATATTTAACCAGTGCTTTCTGGTAGTACTACCGTTTCTCTGCTTCTACTGGTACTAAGAAAATACTATGAAAAGTTCAAAAGTTTTTGCAGTCTCATTGAATATATATAATACAATTTTTATATTCTTTCATTTTCTGTTCTTAAATGTATTGTATAAAATACTAAAAATCAACATATTGTTCATGGAATGTGTGTAAGTATGAAAAATGATAATATCTCAAATAAGCTGCATTTACTTCAAGTTTGCCTTACTTGATTTCCTCTGCAGACACCGTTTCCAGCCTGGGCTTCTTCCCAAACATGACCTCATCTGGCCCTTCATCCAGGTCCTGCTTACCCTTTGCAGCAGAACTCTGTTCAGCTTTGTCTTTTTCATTACTCTCTTTCCTGGAAAGCAATTGAAAACAAAGCTCAAACAAACACTTGGAAGCATAGGAATATGCTAGCTTGCTGAGCACCAAATTAATGGAATTTTCAGGACCTCACAGGATTCATAGCTTTGAATTCTACCACATGATTCTTTTGTAAGTCATTCATTATTGTGTATTCTGTAGAAGACATATCCCAACACAACTTACAAACCCTCAGAACAGAAATTCTGGTTTTGGTTAATTAGCTGTGGTTGTACTGAAAAGCTGCAAATCCAGGGGTCCCGCAGGACTGAGTCTGAAAGCCACTAACTTGCAGACATCGAGTTCCATGTATAGCTAAACATTGCAATAAAACGTAGCAACCTACATGTGTAGTCGGCTAAGACGCATTATTAGTTCATTGGTTTAAAGCCCGTTCTGCCCTTTCGCTCATATTTGTGATAATGTAGCGTTTAGCAAACAACAGTAAATGCTGAGTGGGTAGCAACTTATGTTAACCAGATGACGACTTAATCAGTGAAAACCTAGCCCGCAACCTCAACAGACAGTATATACCGAACACAGGTTATCTTCCACGATGGTATAACATGATAAGTTAAAGCCATTGCTAACATACTAGTGCTCACCGAACATGTCTGAACGACATACTGTTTGGTAGCTTGTTACGGTTGTTATTTCAGACCATGTGTCATTTTGCTAGCTAGCTAACTGGTGTAGTCATCAGTACACGTTTTTGTTTCACGACGCACACACAGAACAGTGGTATCACACCATACTCCCCAACAGCTGAATAAACGATACATTTTATCTTACCCTGCTTGAGGTCCAATAATACCGCTTTTTCGTTTTTTAGAGGATGCTTGTTCCTCCTCAAACACACTAAACAAATCTTCTCCAAAGGGGTCCGCCATTGTTGCTTGGCTGCACGTTCCTTCCGTGACAAAAAAGCGCACTTCCGCTACGGAAAGAAGCAAGGACCATCCTTATTACAGTCTCAATACTTTTTACAGGTTTGTGTGCCGTTCGTTTTCAGTCATCCAAATAAGAAACGGGAATGGACAGTACTTCAATCTCATGTATTTTTAATCTATTAATTCGCTCAAAAGTGCATATTATATTGGTTGTTTTTTGTATATTTTATTCCTTTCTACACCAGCACAACAACCTAGTATTGATTTAACTTTTAGATACATTTATTTAGAATTTAGTGTTTCATTGTAAAAAAAAAAAAAAGGTTTAGCTTAATTTTGCAGTGAGTACGGTTAAGGATTTAAAATATGGTAGTGGGAGATTCATTTAAGTCATTGGAGCTGAAGACAATTTTTAAAGTACTGAAATATTCATGAAACAGTTACAAAGTACAACTCTTTTCATACCTTTTTGAACCACAGTATGATACTTACTTTACTATCAACTTATTAATTCATAGCTGGTTGCTAATGATGCTCCCCGGATGAAGATGAGCTACAGACAACTGAAGGTCACAGATGGTCTAATGAACCAATCCACTGATATGGGGAGCAGAGTTGTGTGTGATGCCAGGGGAAGACACACAGATGGTATTGTAAGAGGTGCCACAGATAGTGACAGAAACAGCATGGTGCCACGGTGGGGCAAGCTGTCTTGAGTAACCATTCTATGACAATCTGAGAGGATGTATAGCATGTCTGAGAGGAAAATCAACTGGGTGGTTGTAAAACCTAAGGCTCTCCAACTGGTAACGGGTGGCTTAACTCCATTATCTCTAAAGCCTTATGTGAAGCTAGATTTAAAGGGCCAGATTAAAAGATTTAAAAAGCCATACTTACTTTGTCACTTTAACATATAGTCACAGAGAGGAGTGGTGCAGGATTCCAAAATAAAGCTTCTCCAATTTCCTCTGTAACCTCATACACAAGATAGCTAACATTAATTTACAGACTTGGATCATTGCGCAGCTCCATTTACACATTATAGAATGTAATATATAGACAAAAATATCATTATGAGTCAAGCAGGGCCAAGTAACCCAACACCAGAAAAGAAATTATGACAGCTACCTTGTCTTTCCATTGACTCATTGGGAAAAATGTTCCCATCTGAGAAGATGCTAAAAACAGACATCAAGGCTGTCCACCCACCATTGTGCAAGTAATGAAAGTGCGGCGGGGGCAGGGTTCTAAGTGGTTTCTGAAAGTACCCCTATTATCCTGAAATAAATTAGCTGATCTGGATTTGCAGAATTTGTTAAGAAAAGTCCTGCTCAATCAGTATGAAGATATGTAACCTTCAGACCACTAGGAGGAGTCGCCTCTTAGTGATCCTTCACAATCAACACAGCCAGAAAAGTTGTGTCTAACGACTTAACGTCACACTCATCTAACTTCAAATTTACCTTGTCAATATAATGGTTGAACAAAAAATGTTTTCAGTAAAATTAAAACCAAAGTCACACATATTCTGCCCCTTTTCACCAAACGTAATGTAGGCAGTTTTAGCGTAAACAGAGTTTAATCTACCTGATCAGTTTATTTGGGGGAACCTTTAGCCAAAGTTATAAAAATGTGATACTCTTTCTCCCTTTCTTGCACTGTACAAAATCAAGCATTTTGCTGAACATTTTATATCCATGACAACAAAGGGGAAAGTGGAAAACTGAGATAGAGTTTACAGCTCAAATTCTGTCTTCAGCAACACAGAAAAGGCAGCTTTCCGTATTCCACTTTCCCTTTGCCATCATGGGCTCAAACCTTTCTGCAAATCCTGCTGGTGGTAGCAAGCCAGTGAAAGGGCTAGGAGTGTGATGAATGTGTACATTTTAATTTGAAACACTCCCAGCTATTTGTAAATTGTAGTATTTGCTTGATTTTGTATGCAGTTGGAAGAGTGTAGTGTGTAATAAAGGTTTAAAGAATATGTAGTATTTGTAGCTTTGGCTATGGTTCCCCTAACCCTATTTTCCCCGTATAAAGTTTCACCAACTGCTGTTTTTTGGGAACCTAACCCCTGTGGTTGGCAGGGGATTACTGTCCTTCAATGTGTATGGTAGCATATCCAACATTTGTAGGTCATTCAAAATGCCTTTATGGTACATTAACTGCATACGGAAGTAACCAGCTCTAATAATATTTTCCTTCAAGGTTACATTCAATTTGGCCAAATACTCTGTAAATGGCCGTCCCTAATATTACAGACTAAATAACTGAAACCACAAAACAAAGACAGTCAATGATCAATCAGGACAAAGACGATTCAGGAGGAACACATTTATTTCACTTGGAGAAATATGTAACATGACGGTGAGCTGGCAACTTTTTTTATTTTGAAGTTTATAGTTTAAGTTTATAGTTTAGCACACAATGCTGATCTCAAAACTACACAGTTTATGCCTCAAAGCTGGACAGGAAGTTCAAGACAATCTCTTTCAGTTTGGCATCTGCTGTCTCTGAGATCTTTCCATCGGCCCTGCAACAGACAGGAAAGCAAATTTAGGAGAGGCCCTATCCACCACATATTTTAAACAAAAAGTAAAGAAACCCTATGCCAAGTGGCACTGACTCATCAAGGAATCAGAAGCTTGTCTCATCAGACTGCCAAGCATAACATATGGTACCTGTACCCACTAAAGAGGGGTGCTTTGGGAAGCTCACTCAGGTTCAAGTTAAGTACAGTATTTTGGGGCTGGATTCCTGGACATGGCTAAAGCCTTGTGCCTGACAAAAATGATCAGTGAAGATCTCCATTGATGTTTTTCTGTTATTGTAGGGCTACAGCTTAATCTATGTCCAGACAACTGGCCCTCGGTGCCTTGCTTTGATCATTTGTAGATTAAAAAGCTCTCTTTAAAAGATCAGGTACATTTTGAAAGTTGCAACACACACCCTTTTATAGTTCATTTCAGTTTAACAGCATATACCGCTACTCAAAATTTCTTTAAAACGAGTGAATTCCAGTTGGTGAAACATGCAGTTTGAGGACTTTCCTTACCGGATTGTGGCCAGCAGGTCCTGGTGTTGGCTGAGAATGTGCTGCAGGAAAGCCTTCTCGAATTTGGTGATCTTGCTGGGCTCCAATTTGTCCAAGTGACCTCTAACACCAGCGTAAATAACGGTCACTTGCTCCTCAATGGCCATGGGAGCTGAGGACAGAAGATGAGGTTAAAAAAAAAAAAAAAAATTCAATTACTTGGATAACTGGAAAATGTGGATTAAAAAAAAGCAAATGATCAGATTGCGTTTGCGTGAGGACACTCACAGTACTGGCCCTGCTTCAGCAGCTCTGTCAAACGCACGCCACGGTTCAGCAGCTGCTGGGTGGCGGCGTCGAGGTCGGAGCCGAACTGGGCGAAGGCAGCAACCTCACGGTACTGGGCCAGCTCCAGCTTCATGGTACCAGCCACCTAGGTGCGGGGAACAGCACTGTCACTACAACATCACGCTTTGAATAACGTGGACACTGGGCTTGCCTTATTTCATAGCTAAGCTTTGTTCTCCACCCCCATTTTTCCTAATTCTACAGCAAAATCCACCATATTTTAAGGCAGATTTATACCTATATTTGTACTATTGGATTTATAGACGAACTTCAAAAATTAACTAAGGGTTAAAGCAACCAGCACTTCACCAAAGGACCCACCTGCTTCATGGCCCTGGTCTGGGCAGCAGATCCGACACGGGACACGGACAAACCCACGTTGATGGCGGGGCGGATGCCCTTGTAGAACAACTCGGTTTCCAAGAAGATCTAGGAAACACGAGGCTGAAGTGAGCAACGGGTGATTTCTGACATTTGATCACATCTTCACGCTGCTCTCCCTCATGTAGCATCCACAGGCCAGTTAATGCATACCTGGCCATCAGTGATGGAGATGACATTGGTGGGAATGTAGGCAGACACGTCACCAGCCTGGGTCTCGATGACAGGCAGGGCGGTCAGGGAGCCGCCGCCAAAGTTGTCGTTCATCTTGGCCGCTCTCTCCAGCAGACGGGAGTGCAGGTAGAACACATCCCCAGGGTAGGCCTCACGACCAGGGGGGCGGCGCAGCAGCAGGGACATCTGACGGTAGGCCACAGCCTGGAAGAAAGAAGCAAGCTCCACTGAAAATCACTGAAAAAGAATTAAGCTGGATTCTAACTGTGATTGACTGGATTTCCTTATCAAAATGAACAAAAATCCTTGCACCTAACAAATATCTTGACAGTTTGGGTGCATTAGTTTGCATGACTTTATGGTTGATTGTGAATTGATTTATACATTGTATCAATAAACACACGACCAATTGCATTTGTTTTGCTTATTTTGAACATTTGCATACAGGTGCTTCGGACAAACATTTAACACATCAAACACAAGGGATGTGATTAATTAGAAATTCATTGGCAAAACTCCATGTTAAACTGATACCAATTACACAATCCACAGGGGAGAATAAGGACTGAAGAAATGTGAACGTTTGACCTTGACTGACCTGCTTGGACAAGTCATCATAGATGATGAGGGCGTGCTTGCCGTTGTCCCTGAAGTACTCTCCCATGGAGCAGCCGGAGTAGGGGGCCAGGTACTGCAGGGGGGCGGCGTCTGAAGCGGTAGCCGAAACCACGATAGTGTACTTCATGGCATCAGCGTCGGTCAGCCTCTTCACCAGCTGGGCCACGGTGGACCTCTTCTGACCGATGGCAACGTAGATGCAGTACAGCTTCTTCTTTTCGTCAGTTCCATCGTTGAACCGCTTCTGGTTGATAATGGTGTCGATGGCGATAGCGGTTTTGCTGTGAAGATGTGGATGGTGATTAGGAAATTCCATTTACAAGTTAACTTATGAAAAAGCTGCAGGTAATCCATTGCTTGCTTTTAAGAGGCTTTAGAATAGCCAGCCTATAGCCATTTATGCATTCCAATTCAGGTGTCAATGTTATTTAAAAATAAATATAGACTTCTACACAATGACAGCTAACAAATGCAAAATGCAAATACACAAAGCAAAAGTGTAGGTCAAGGTCATAGTAGCTTTACTGACCTGACACATTGTATGCATGTAGCCAGGCCTGGCTTGGGACAAACATGTCACCCATATTACATTGAAGAAGCCATGTTACCTGTAAGAGTTCAATGCCCTTCTATAGGGTATGGTGAAAACTTCATATTCATATTCATACTGGTGCACATTCTGAGATGCAGGGAACTTGTAAGTTTGTTAAATAACGTACTTGTCTAATGTAGAAATGACTGAAAAACGTGACCACCCCTAGCTCCGTGGTGAGTGTGGCAGCCTCTTACCCAGTCTGCCTGTCACCGATGATCAGCTCACGCTGGCCACGCCCGATGGGCACCAGGCTGTCCACGGCCTTGATGCCAGTCTGCATGGGCTCTCTCACAGAGATCCTAGGGATGATCCCAGGGGCCTTCAAACCAACTCTCCTGCGGGTCTTTGATCCCAAGGGACCCTGAAAGAGAAGGAAGAATAAAAACTGAGTTAACATACTTGTTTATTATGATTACAGTATTAAATAAAGCCAGATAGTAATTGTAGGGTAAGCACACTGTCTACAGCATACCACCAGTACCACAACCTGGGAATCAAACCTGTATGCTTATGAACCAAACTCCTGAACTAGTTCTTAAACACTGCTAAGAACCACCCTGTAAGCTAACAAACTTAGCTCAATGTAAACACAGTGTGCAAATTAAATCAGACCTTTCCATCAATGGCATTGCCCAGAGCATCCACGACACGGCCCAGCAGTTCATCACCGACTGGGACGTCCACGATAGCGCCGGTTCTCTTCACAATATCGCCCTCTTTGATCAATTTGTCATTACCGAAAACCACAACACCAACATTGTCAGGCTCCAAGTTCAGAGACATACCCTACAAGAGTGAAATTAAAGAAAACAAATCACTATACAATATCAGGCACATCAAACTTATCCACTCCCCCTACCCATATAATAGTCACCAACAACCTGCAATGAATAAGCCAACATTTCTCAAGCAAAATGAACCACACTGAGGGCATACCTTCAGGCCAGATGAAAACTCCACCATCTCCTCAGCCTGTACATTCCTGAGGCCGTACACTCTGGCGATACCATCCCCGATGGACAGCACACGGCCAGTTTCCTCAAGGTCAGCAGAGGTGTCTGCCCCCATGATCTTCTCCTCAAGGATAGAGGACACCTCAGCAGTGCCTGCAAGTACACCAAAGCTTTACCATAATTAAGACCACCATAATTCCTAAAAATAACAGTCCCAAGAACTGGAAATTGTCCCAATTCAATTTTACCAATGACTGCTTAGAACAAACATCTTCAAGTATATAAATTGTTTACATATCAATTCAATTCTGAAAATATCTGAATACATCAAGCATTTTGTAAACAAGACCACATCTGCCCTTTTCTATCCCCAGCAGAAAAAAACCTGCACATAGCACCTGTCACATAGCTTTAAGAATCTCTCAAAAAGGCAGTTAACAGCAATTCATGCAGAAGGCCTAATATAAGCAAAATGCAAATGTTAAACATCAAAATAGGTAACTTAAATCTTGATTGGACACTGTCAGCCCAAAGTTCATTTTAACCACCAACCTGTCTTCTGCAGCCATGGTCTGTGGGTGTGCAAGTTCTTGACGCCGACGCAGGCAGCAGCAGCATTTTTGGAAATCTGCATAAAACAGTGAAACGTACTTGTCTGTCATTAACATACATCTACAAATGTTTCCTTGAGGACTTACTATAATGAGGCAATAATGATTTTTGGGGCAAAGAATTCCTCGTGCGTGACAGGATTAACTATCATAGAAGCAATGGTAGCCAATGACCCTTTTCATAGGGAACTAGCCACACACCTATCAACAGCTAACGTTAGCTATCTAACTTTCCCAAGCGCTAATCTGACAGGTCAACAGCAACCAGCTGAGCCATTATGCGTCTACAGGCAGGTGAGTGCCTCTTAGCAATTGCCCTTGGCGTGCCAAAAGGTAAAAGTCACACAAAACATTTCATAGACATATATCCTAGGTATTTATTAACCACGAGAAGACTTCGATTGTATTGTAAGTGTACTGACGGGAAATTAACGTTAACATAGCTAACAACTACGCTTTTCGATTCAACCAATTAAGCCACCTAGTGAGTTTAAGGAGGACAGTTGGAAGCTAATGTTAGTTTCCCATTGAAAGTAAACGTCCTGGCTGTCCGTAGCATGTCTTGGCTAGTCAGCAAGCAACACGAAGTTAGCTTGTTATCTAACGTTAGCTAGCTAACGCACCAGCAGGCCCTCGATTAAAACCTGCAAAAACCTTTAGTTCTTGCTAAAGTCAAACTATTGGCATTAAGTTATAATTGGAAGATCACCCAAAACATAAAATGATGCTTACAAATCCTGCCCGCCTTGGTAGAGCGCGAACCAAAGCCGCGGCAGCGCGTACGGACAACATTTTTGGGCAAAAACGGAGAGACAACCCCTCTCCTCCTGCAGGAAACTTGTGGAGAGACTGAGGAAGATGGTGGTGTAGGGCATACAGCGAGTGCAAGTTCAAAAGCACATTATAACCCGGAAACAATTATTCTAATGTATATTTATTTTGTTGTGAATTGTGAAAGCATATTTATTACATCCATATGTTTCATTAATGGGATCAATGTCATGTATGTGGAACTATATAACATGATAATATCGAAGTATTAGTGTCGGACTAAAATGTGAACAGTAGACCTCCATCCATTACTTCCGTGTGAAATTGAACAAAGGTCTCGTCTCATTGGTCAAAGTAGGAGCGCAATCAGCGGCTTAGGTATTCGGCTAGCAATAAAGTCTAGGTCACTTTGAAAAGATAATTGTAACGATATCATAAAATGCCATCAATATCCTTGCGTTGTCGTAATTACAGTCGAGATGATAGCATAAAAGTAAGATAGGGTGATGTTGACCCCTAAAAACTGAAAGTATTGCTTGTCACGTTTTGTCAGAGGCTAGGTCATAAGAAGGACTAATGATGGGGGCGTTGTCTCTGACCAATGGTACTGACTTCAAAAGTGCTATTTGTTGGTCTCACCAAAACAGGCGATGACACATTTAAATTTATGATGAAAAATGAATATACACTCTCTTACACACACACGAAAATGTGACATTTTTATTACACTACATACATACATGTAAGCAGGAATTTAGTTTGATGTCTTGTTGAAAGTACAGTATCTCCTACAGTAGAATGTCCTCGGGCAGTGATTTAATTATATGCTTTTCAGCCAGTAGGGGGCAGGCTTCTACTTCTCACAGCAACAACATGTTCCCTGGAGGTCTCTCATCAAATTACTAACCTAGCCCATCCCTGCTTTACTTCACCCATTTGTAAGGTAGATTGAGCTTCAGCAGCTGGACACTGCATGGCTAAGCAGCTGTTTTTCCAATGCTGTCAAAATACTACTACAGATTTTTAAACCTTGAATATCACAAGGTTTAAAAATCCCACTCATCTCAGAGGTGCTTTTTAACCAGTCACAATGGTGAGGGTTCAATAACAAGCCTTTGTGTGGAAAAGGTGTCTACGCCGGCACAAATGCTGTTGCAAGTGAGTTTCCATGTTTTAGGGCATGAATATGAATGCTCAACTTCCTCTTCGATCTCAGTATTCATCACTTGGCAGAAATAAAATTAGTAAATGTAAAAATGAGTGGTTTGCTAATACGAAGATTTTAGAAGTTTTTTTTAAGCTGAAAATGAAATGTTCACTATATCTCTTCAATGAGCCCACTGTTTGACCACTTTGAAAACAGCTCTTCCCAGTTAAGATGTTCTTATTTGACACCAGAATATTGGAAAAATTAGATCTATTAAGCTTGGATTGTACAGTGTGCAGTTTGTTGTCATATAATTATTTATTATAGTATCTGAATAGTGTGGGTAGTGCATACATTTATTTCAAAAGAACTAGTAGGGAATTTTTTGTTCTGAATAGCTCTTACAATATAACTCCTGCATAAGCAAGATTTGCAGATTTGTCAGAAGTAGTAACGGGCCATTGGTTTATTCACAAAGCACATCTCCCTAGCTGGGGTGTGTCAGGCCAAAGCAGAAAAAATGTTTGGTCAAAAAGCTGACCACAAGAGACTGACAAAGTCCCACATTATATCACATTGCCCTAATGCCAAAATATGTATGACGATGCATGACAATAATATAGGTAGCTACATTAAAAATGTTTTGTTTGTTTAAATGGATGAACAACTGTGAGGACTTAGAAGAAAAAGTACAAAAAACTGCTCCATGGTTCAAGATGCTGAGCTGCCTCTGTTAATTACATTAGAACGTATTGATAATAACACTTTTGTCTTATCATGTTTTATATTGATAAAGAAGTCAATCATTTATATTTTGGTGGCCTAAGTTTATTTGGTGTCCCATGTGTTTTACATGGTATTAAATTACACATGATGTATCACTGTTGTACCTGTTGCACCCGTCTCCACGGTACCAACCTTAAAACAGGAACACCCTCTCTCAGAATTGCCTCCTCACTTTTTTTTTTTTTTTTTTTTTACCTGTAGGCCAGCCTCTTAAAGGGACAGTTCATCCAGTTTCAATATCCTTTTTTTAAAGGTCTCCTTACCTGAAAGGTTACCTGCAATTAAAGAAAGACTGGGATCATTGATTTCTCCTTATTTATATTACCAAAGAAAAATAGTATAAAGCTGGCCTCTACAATTCATCATTCAGGTTATTGTTCTATGTAATAATATATAATACTGTTTCAACAAAAATTTTATATAATTTTAAGTGAAAAGGTGAAAATGACCAAGTGAGGAAAACAAAACTTCAGTGCTTTGAAATAAAATATTATGTTCAACGATGCAGTTTGTTCTTGACAAAATACACATGAACTCATATTGAATGATGCAAAGTAAAATAGGATCGATACAAAGTACAAAGTGGAAAAAAATGTATCAACCTATCGATCTACTCTTGCTTACATATCATATTTAGTTTCAAAAGTAAATCTGCAAAAGAGCCAGACATAATGTCTGCTGGGCTGGGCCCTTAAATTTAGTTGTAAAGACCTGTCCAGGTGCAGGTATTCATATCGAGGTCATCTAATGTTGTTTTGTTTTCAGGACATACATCTGGATTTCTGACCATTACCACAATCGTGGCCATAGTTGCTACCATGTGCACTTCAGAGGCTAAAATGAGCAACTTCTGCAGCCTGTTATGACGGAGTACCATACTAAGTTGTTACAAAACCCCTTTCCTTTTTTTTTTTTTTTGGTGGAGTAACAATTTGGATTTGATTTTATGGATGACAATGGTTATAAAAGTAAATGTAGGCATTTGTTTTATTATGCGCATTGTTGAAAATGAGTAAGAAGTTAAACATTTAATCGCTCTGAATGTGCTGTTGTGTAACGTTTTGCATTTCATAATATTAAACTATTTAAAATGTACTTAAAATCCAAGAAGGCATGGTATTCTTCCTCAGAATGTGCATGACGGCTTTCTACCTGAGATTTAGATCTCGTGGTACCGTCTCTGCTAGCACCGGAAGTCAATTCTTAGTCTGGGTGGTGTGCGATTGGTCGGTTCTGTCTTTGTCCGTGAGGCAGCTGTATGATCTGTCCCACATTTAAATATATAGGAGATTGGAAGGGATCATTTTTCATGGGCCATATATAACAGTGGAGAAGGCTGCGGTACTATCAAAGGTTACCAGAATGGTTCTAGTGCATGTTGGATATCTGGTTCTTCCTGTTTTTGGCTCTGTAAGACATAGAGGTATTGTACAATTCTATTTATTTTCGAAAAACTATACACAAATGTTACATTCATTGTTAGCTTGCCACTAGGAAAGAAACGATGCGTTATTCACGTTTGGGTTTATTTCTGGTCGTATCCTAGGTTTAGTTAGCTGTTAGCCATTATTGAAAATGCAAATTTAACCATTTGCTAGCTAGTGCTAACGCTAGCCAGCCAACGCAAGCCATCGCTTGGGCTGTTGTTGCGGAATGCTCGATTTTTTTTTTTTTTTTTGCTAGCGCTAGCTAACTTAAGTTTTTCCGTTTTAGGAAATGCATACGTTAGCTAACGTTACCGATCCCGGGGAGCTAAAGTTAGCATCAAAATTGTGTTCGCTAGTGTCGACTTTTTAGCTAATTGCTAGCTAGATGTCTTTATGTATCAATAATATTTCTCTTGTTGTCGGCTAGGCTAGTGTCTACCTACCCTTTAGTTTAAGACCAGACGGGTCGAGACGTGGTTTATGATATCGATATGTTAGCTGACTTAGCTACCCTCAACCAGTCACTCGAGAAACCAGTAGGGAGTATTGTGTTTATGCGTAGTATTTATGACGTTGTCTTATGTTCATTTTAGCTTCAGGGATTAGCTACAAGGTTTTCTTCTTGGGCTAACTAACTATATAGGCTTCATGAGATTTATAAATAAAAACCGCGTACGTGGTAATTGTATAGCCAGAATGCTAGCTATATCTAGCTGTTGGTAATGGTCTATCTAGGGAGGATTAAAAAAAACGTTAGCTAGCGGAATCACACTTGCTTAGCGAGCTGGATAAGTGGCTTAAGAGGTAATGCAGCAACCTAAGGTGGTGAATAGGAAGGTAGATGTAGTCATCTAGTCAGACACTAGAAGGTGTTGTGCAAAACCTAACGTTAGCTGGCTGACATTAGTTGGTAGGTTACGTTATGTACGTCAAAGTGGTAACGTTACACAGTACTAGTTTTTCAGCATTTCCCATTGTTTGCTAAGTCTGGGTATTCCTAACAGTTAACAGTGTAATTTGCAGACTGTGCGCCTTTTAGCTAACTGGCTAGCCATTATATGTGTTGATGATGTTCTAATACTACGAAAAATGACGTTCCTCCTGATATACTATGGCATCAACAATTTCATTGTGCTTTATTTCTGTTCTTTTTTCCCGTTTCATAGTATGGAGGCTGGCTCTACATTCTGCATTTATCAGATCTTTGTCGTCCCCCTCCATTGTGTAGCTAATGACCATCTGCTGCTGTGTGGTGTGGCCTCTGCCTGTACTCTGCATTTAGCTGTATTGTGAATCCCTTCTTCCTCATTTCCTCTTTCCATCAGAAGACGACATTGGTATTTAAAAAAACAGATAATTTAGGCATAAAATATTCTCTTGTGAAAATCTAAAATATAACATCTTCTATAGAAAAGCTTTTGTCTTTTTTCTGTCAAATTGCTGTATAGTAAATAACCCATTGTAGCATTAGAAGTTAAAAACAAATGTCATTGTGTACCCCATCCAGTCTTAATTAGACTACATTATACTGTAAATCCCTGTAAAGTGGATACATTTTGTGAAGATTCGATTACAGCGCTGCTTGATCGAACACCAGGATTTGTCACATTTTCGTTTTCATTTTTTCTTTTTTTCAGAAAAGGTGCATTGTACCGAGCTGAATTTGCATTTTTCCGAACGCCGTTATTGGCTTCGCGTTGATATTTCCTGAAGTTCAATTAGATACTGAAATTTTTGGTGTTTAATATTGAGGGGGTATGATGTCACCGCAGTAATTGCTTTACCCCTTTTACAGTCTTTTAATTCTGATCGAAAACCAGCTATCTGAAAGAATTTTAGTGAAAATGCGATGGTACACTGCACCTGTGCCAACTGTTAAATGGCCAGTCATAATCTTGTCCGTGTGTGTAGCCCTTTGTTCCTTTTGAAATGTGTGTTCATGAAACCCGTATACATTTATAGCTATAACTGGCTCGTCAAAGCCCAAATAATTTACTAATTCTAAACATTTCCCTGGTGATTCATTGCTGTGCAAATTCTATACCTGTTTTCAAAGCACAAAATGCTGTCCATTCCACAGGGATAATTATATAGCCTATTCCTGCACTGCTATAGATATCCTCAGAATAAAAAAAAATGTCTTTATTCTTTGGTTGTGGTTCTCTACCTTTTTTGTTCTTGTATTAGAATATAAAGCATGGTCATATTATTCTTATTTTGTTTTACATTGAATAGTAAATTCCAATGTAATCTTCCTGTAGAAAAGATGTACCCTGCTGTACTGTAATGTGCTGTAGCAAACACATCTGCTCATTGGATGCGGCTTTTGTTCTGTTAACCCTATCCGGAGCATGGTGGGCCTTGTCTTTGGTTGTTTTTTTGCATGTAATTATTATTATTATTACACAATTCCACATTTACTAATATTTTCAATAAAGAATATAGTATTTTTCCTAACCTTCAGTGTGCTTCTTGCTGATATCCATTTATTGTCTTACCCCCAACACCCCTCCCTGCTGTGACGGATTGACTGTTTCCTTGCTTTTTCCATCATGAGGCCAGAGTGAGTGTTTCACAGTCATGTATGTGGTAATTGTATGGAGGCACTTGAAGGTGCAGTTCTATCCTGATGTTAAATTCGCAGGATAAAGAGAAAAAAAACACAGCCTCTTTGACTGTGAAATGAAGTCTGAAAGGTACATGTCAATAAATGGGACATATTTAGTAACAGCATCTGCTTGCTGCCACCCAGTCAATCATCCGGGTTGTCTTGCATTCTTTTTCATATGCTGTGGACACCTGCTTTACTCTTTGACTATTTTATGTAAGCACACTCATTTCTGTTTTTCTAAAATTTTGCAATCCTGTTAAATACTGTAAAGCACAGACATACAGAACATCTTCAATTTATTGAATGGTAATTGGAGGTATTTAAATGTCTCAAGAAAAGGCTGTAACCTGCACCTTTAAGTCTCTACTTCACAATGTTAATACTGATCAAAATGCAATGTAGGCTTTGCCTGTTTTTTGTAGGTTATAATGATTGTTTCAACTGTTTTCACCATGGCGTAGGTCACGCTCCCAAGCTCAAGCCTCAGTTAAAGTAAATGCTTTGTGTTGCAGGGTAAAATCAACATATGGTGCACATTGTCATTGCAGAATCCTAGCAGCTGTCCTCAGAAAAGCATTGTCTACATGAGACAAGTTAAAGAAGACTGAAAATGTACATTTGCTTAATCCAGGAAAATTTGAATCTGATTTGTTTTCTTGAAAGAAAAAATGCTACACATTTGTGTCTTGGCTAATGTGCGGACCGTTCACAATCTTATCAATATGTCGGTGTAGTGTAGCATTGTCCTCTGCCCATAGGATGAATGCTTTAAAATGTATCACAAGGGAAAATCGGCCATGACAGCAGAAGCTGTTGTTCAGTGATTGATAAAAATGTGCTGGGTGTTTTTTCAGTTGATTTGGCATTTGTTGCTAGGGTAACACTGACCAAAACCATATCAAAGAGAGGGTAGTTATTACATCTGCCAGGAAGTGATCCATTAACAGCAGAGTGAAGAGACGGAAATACTGGTAAATCTGGGATACCCAGATTTGAACAATTTTTGAGCATCAGGCCTGTATTATGATGAAACAACAGATTTAGTACTATGATCAATGATTTATGTAGGGACAATATAATAGGCATACATTCTACCCAGATTAGTAATGTCACACCTGCTGAGGTAGCATTTATGAATTAACAACACATACAACTATTATGCAAAAACACAAGTGGTAGTCTAATTTGTATTTTTCATTTGCACAAAGTGTTTTTGGGACATTGTATTGTAAAAGGTCATATGTGGCTGGCTAATCGCAAGCAGAATTGACCTTTTATTTCAGATGTATAGTCCACTATGACTAAAGTGTGAGTTTTGCTGTAGATATGAAATTTGGATTGTGGGAGCTGCTCTATAGTATATCTTCATTGATAGTTACTCTGAAGGGCATTATGAACATGTTTGGGTAAGTATGTCTTTTCTTCTGTGGCTTAAGTCCATTTTTAATAAGGCTATTTAATTCAATTGGAATTTGAGCTTTGATTCACTATTGTTATAAGTGTGTATAACAGTGTAACCTTGTTTGGAATCTTACAACTGGTTTCGTAATAATCAGGTTGAGGCTATAGTGTAATATGAAAAGGCAAGAGTTGGCACAGCCAAATACATAATTGTACAGAGTGTACTTTTTGAAGATGATTGATCACCTAAAATAAGTTGGGCAGGTTGTAACGTGCCTTACAATTTAGATGAGATCATTATCATATGAACACTCAAAAGCTTGCCATATTGCACAATAAACACCAATGTGTGACAGGCTGGTTTGTTTTAGCAAAGCTTTACCTGAAATTTGACATAAAGCTTTGGAGCAAGTAAAATGTGTCCATTCGTGGAGTTGCTTTTCTTTGCTATGTAGGCCTGTGGCTTGTGGTTTTGACTTAATATAGTGTCAAGTGATACAAAGAAGACCATACAAAGCATTATAGTCTGCCTGTACCTCTTAACACATGTGAATATAAACAAGTACATGTTTAAAATCCCAAATCTTTCAAGTTTTACATGTCAGTTGTGTAAAAGATATGAAACTTTAAAAGTACATGTAATTCTGTTGTGATCAGTTAAGTAATATTTAGCCTAATTAATATCAAACATGCATAAACATAATTTCTAGTAGTTAAATATGAATTGTAAATGAGTTTATTATATCATGGCCCATGAATATAAAGAGAAGTTTGAACATAGAGACAATGCACCTCTGTTTGTAATAATGTTTGTAATATGTTTGTAAATAATTAGTAAATGTGTTGTTTATAAATGTAAATATGTATTTGACACTTTACATTGGCACCCTGTAAAACAGGCACACCAAAAAGGGTCTTTATTGCATATTTTTTATAAACATTACATGATATTAAAAATAGTAGCATAATAGTAAATCTTTAATATTTATGTTATTAAGACACATGCACTGAAATTATATTATTATGATTCTTGTGGTCATTCATTTTCTCAAGAGTCAAGCTAATTCTAATACAAGCAGAAAAAAACATGGAGTAAGACAATGGAGTATAAACATCTGAAAAAAAAAATGATTACGTTTTTGAAAACACAAAAGAAATCAGAGGCATTCTGAAATTGAATGACTGCATTGTAGTCTGACGGGAAGGTGAAGCTCAGTTAATGTTTACCATTTCTACTGTGGCTCTGAATGTATTCAAACTTTAATCTATGTGGAGGTGTCACTTGGTTAGTTTAGAAGAGTGCAAGCCAAATGTCTCACTGGCTGTTGCATTTCCATGTACTTCATTAAGGAAATAATCACTGAGTACAAGGTAATAAGTGAGGATAATGTAATTATACATGTAAGCTTAGAATGGTTCTGTCTTCCTGTCATTAAAATGATTGATGGATTCACTTACATCAAATGAACCAAAGCATATGAATAATTTGATACAGTATTTGAACATTTTCTAAAATCTAGAACTGAGAATTATACGATTTCTTGCAAAGACAACTAGACAAGACGAATAATGGCAAAGCTGTCAAAATAATGGAAGCATCATTGTGAATATGAACTCTTTATTGACCCTGCCAATTTCAACTTAACACTATGGTGTGTCTGTACAGTTGCACAAATTATATTCATAATTGAAATGATTATTTCTTTAGTTTCCCCCCACTACTAAACACTTCCTGTTCTCATTGATCCATCTCTCATAACACAATGGTGGAATTTCGGCCCACTCCTTGGAAAATTGCTTCAACTTTGTGAATTGTGGGTTCTTAAGCGTGAACACCTTATCTGAGGTCTTGTCTCAATAAGGGTTAGGCCTGTAGTTTGTTCAGGCCTTTCCAAAAACGTAAATGTATTGAAGCCGTTCGGATGTAGACTTGCTCACGTGTTTTGTATAGCTGAATTGCTGCATGACCCAGCTGCACTTCAGGTTCGGCTCACAGATGGATTGGCCTGGCATTTTCCTATAAAACTCTCTAATGCAGAGCAGAACTCGTGGTTCATTTGATAATGACAAATCATCCTGGTTCTGATGCAGTAAAGCATTTCCTAACCATTAGATTACTGCTATCATGCTTGACCTTTGGTGTGAGTACCTTCTTTTTATGGAAGGCAGTGTTTGATTTCCACCAGACATAACAGTTATCCAGGCTTGACCATAATTTCACTTTTGACTCCCCTTTCCACAGAACATGGTTGTATAGCTTCTGAGGAAAATTCAGGTGGAATTAGGCAAACGCTAAATGAAAATTCATGCTTTTGATAATGAGCAATGGACTCCATCTTGCTACTCTGGCATAAATCCCATTTTTGCCCAGTGTCTTTATGATGTGAGAGCCATGAATACTGCCCTTAGCCAGGGCGAGAGAGGCCTGTAGATCCCTGGATGTTGTTCTAGGCGTCATTGTGGCTTCCTGGATGATTTCAAGCCTTGTTTTTGGACAGATTTTGATAGGACAGCCATCCCTAGGAAAATTCATTACTGTCCCAAATGTCCTCCATCTGGACAACATGGCTGTGACTGTAGGTCAGTGGAGCCCCAGAGCCTCGGTAACCCTTTCCAGTCTGTGGCATCAACATTAACAGAGGGCTTCAGGAATTTGTTTTGAATGTGGCATGATAGGCCTGTACAAGCTGTAAGCTGACAACTTCGGTATCAGGGTAAAGATTCTTACTTCTTCAGAATGGTCACTCATACAAATCATACAGAACTATGTGGTGTTTGGGCTGAAATGTGGATGTGATTACATTATAGTGATAAAACTATAATTTAGCAGTTGTTTGTAATCAGCGTTCTATCCTGTTTTCCCTTTTTTTTATCACCATTTGGAATGTGAAAGCATATTTTTTCCCTCTCTCATCACTTAAGTGTTCTCTGTCAATTCTGGGGAGTACACAAACATGCATGCCTTCCTAAATGTGTTCTGCCAGCTGCCTCTGTTTTTCTCTCTGTAGTCCACCAGCTGTGCACAACAGTCTTTTCCCCTGGAGGAATGCACCACTTCCACTGATGGCGCGGGTAGACTGCAGGTGCCTAATGAACCAGTGGAGGTGGAAGTGGGGAATACCCTGCTGAAATCCCCCCTTTCCTGGATGATACTACTATGGCCATTGGTCCAGGGACCTCAGGCCCCAGTTGGCACTGAATTAAACCATTGGTAGACCATTGGTGTGTCACCACTGTAAAACTAGTGCACAATGAAGTGGCTTAGGAGACTGCTGATGACTACGGAATAATTTAGAGAAATAATTGCCCCTGATGATTATAGGCTTGAATTATTCAAATATGTTAAACTGTTTTTACATGTCATTGACTCTGATAATGTAAAACAGCCATTTGAATGTAATTATGATAATCATAGTCATCATAAAATTTACATAATCTATGAAATGATGTATGACGTCATTGGTGTCATTGTGCATTATTTCACAGATGATGTATATTTTTGTGATTAAGTTAAAGCAGGCAAATACAATTTAAAAACACAGACCTTTGAGAACAATCCAAGGAAATAAATCAGATGAAATGGAAATGAAAAATGAAATACACAGAAAACCAGCTGAGGATGAAAAAACACAAATAACAGCAATTTTTGGAGACAGGTTCTATGATCTCCCAAATGTATGAAGCACACAAATTTCCTCATATGTTCAGTCAACATAGTTTTTGCGGGCCTTTGAATCTGAAGGTGCCCTGCCCCTCGTTCACACTGACGTTTTGTCCATCACATTCATTTGTCTGGCTTTATTTTTGTTGGATTTACCCAAGCCATAAAACATTCATCACATCAATAATGCAAAGCATAAAGCTGTGACATTTTTTTAGCCAAGCAATCTTGACATAGTGTGGTGTGATTACATGTGATATTATTCCACCTAATCAATAACAACAGCTCAATTTTATTTGTGTGATTTTTCCATATAGAGACATATTATTATGAACTGACTTGGGGAATAAAAATACAAAATGACAGAATCCTGTCCTTTATTTAGCTTGCACCAAGGGAACCTGCTGCATATAGTAGTTGTGGTTCATAGGAACTTGAATGTGCAGAGACAGTATGTGTTCTGGTAGCTTCCCCAACCCTGCATGTTCGCTTCCTTGCCCAGTAGTGCAGCTGAGTGATTTGGGGACAGGCCTCAGATGTCTTGCAGCTCATCTCCTGTGTGGCAGAGCAGTATAATAGGTAGGGAATTGGTCTTGTATCTCAGAGGATGTGGTCTGAAATCCCAGGTGGAGCACAGCTGTTGTGCCCCCGAGCCGTGCAAATAACCAGCATTGCTTCAGTGAAATATCCGGAAATATAAACTGATAATAAAAACCAGCTCCGGACAACAGAGCCTGGTAGGCAGAAAAAAAATAATGCGATGTAAAACAATGATGCAATGATATACCCTTGAGTAAGGGGCTTAACCTGGATTTCCTCAGTAAATATCCAGCTCTATAAATAATACTGGCTACAGTCATATCCTGTATAATGGTATCTACTAAGCTAATAGATTTTGTAATGGGACTCGGTGTCAAAATAAAGAGGCTAAGTACACCCTTGATGTCACAGACATCTATAACTAGGTGGCCATGAAATTAAATTGTTGTATTTCTCTGAGCTGAGGAAGTTTTACTTAATGTACTTTTTAGTCGGTAGGTTGATTGGTTGGTTGGTCAGTCGATCAGTCCACAAAATTTCCCCATCCTTTGGTGGCCACATTTTTCACACTAGGAGGAAAATGAAAAAATGAAATTTGACATGGAAGTCAAATGTGTGTGTGAAGGTGTGTGTTTCTGTTCATGCCAATTGGCTAAAAGGGGGTGTGGCAGTGGGGGTGCAGCACAGTACAGTAAATGTCCCCCTTATGCCTTTTATGTTCATCTGCGGTTTGCTGCAATGGTCACACGCTAAATAACATTCAGCTATCTGTTCTTCTGAGGCTTAAGGACAGCATCTAGCTAGACGGTAGCATCTAAACCATGTCATTTGTGACTTTGCTGAAATGGTTGCAGAAACTGAATCTGGACATGATATCAAAGAAAAGTCCCATGATGCACATCAGATGCCCTTACTGTATGTAAGAGTGTGGAGCGTAGTTTATTCCAAACATTCATGTTTTGATGACAATCTGCAGCTGATACCTTATTGCTACAAACAAAATGAAACATATATTCATATCTGCAATACTTTCTTCCCTAAGATTTATATTTGTTTTATTGAATCAAACAATGCATTATTTTGTTGTCAGTGACAATTCTGTAGGAGCCAGTTAGCAGTAGTTAATGCTGTTGTGAAGGGTACAGTGTTGCCACTTCAGCTGGAGAGCGAGTTTCAGATATAACATAGGGGAGAGCGCTCACATTCGGGTGGTGAAAGTGGGAGAGATCCCGCCAGGGCTGTGAGAGAATGTGCTCCACCGTGCTGCAGTAATATACGTTCTTCACTGGGAACGAGGGCCGGCGTGCTCCCCCTGGGGCCTTAGCAGTTCTGACAGATGAATTTGGGGGAGGCAGATGTGTGTTCAGAAAGCACTCAAAATTAAGGGTGGAATGGGGAGGGGGGTTTAGGTGGTGGGACGCGGGGATGCTGTGGACCCTATTTCTTATTTATTTCTTGAGCTGATGCTGCCTGCTGATGAAATTACCCCTGAGGTCACTTTTACCTCCGGTGCAGGAAATGGACAGACCCCATTGGTTTTGTAAATGCTGTGTAGGAGAGATAGCGAAGGCAGTTGCCAAGGAAGTGAATTTTTTTATTTATTTTTTCTGCTTTCTGGATACACTGTGACAGTCATAACTGCGGTAACGCATGTGTACTCATATTTTCATCTTTAACAGTAAGACGAAACTGGTACAAATTGGTAATAACTCTAACTAATCTAGGCGATGGTTACTGTACCTGAGCTATATGCCACTGTAAGAGCTATGTGCTTTGGCACAGTAAAATAATTTCCAGATATGAGCTGTGAAACGCACAGAACCAGTCTGGCTTAATGACTCAACAGCCACTAAGCTGATTGTCCATCCATCACAGAGAGTGCTACTCTTCATGATTGCATTGTGACTTTGTCCTCATCCGGTGGGAAGAAAGTAAAGGCTTTCTGTGAAAATAATGGTAGCTCTGTTACTAATTATCTCTGATATAGCCCCATGGCAGCCCGTGCCTTTTAAAACATCAGGCCACAATGAAATCTGATGATTGCTCAGCTGTGCTAAATGTGTTTGGATTAATTATGAGTTAAAGTTAAAAATGTTGATTAAAATCTAGACCATAGTCCAGATGTTGGTTGAATCTAGACCACAGTCACATGTTTGTACTCTTAGAATTTGACTTGCTGGTCTTGTTGAGGCTGTTTAGGCCAATATAGGCATCATATTGTTGGAGAAACAGCATATATACCTACAGGTACCACCATACTTCTTTTATCATTGTTCTTTATCATTATTTAAATCTTTCAGACATTGTGACATTTATTCTTATATATGAGATGTACATTTCTTCTTCTTGAAGCTCAATAAAACAGTTCTTATATAGCAGATGACGAACTTAACATCTTATCTCATTCATAATGTCACATTGTGCCCCTCTACATATTATATTTGGACTGCAGTCCCATCCATCAATTTAGAGGATTGGCAAAGAGATACAATATACAGCTGCTTTGGTAATCCTTGGTGGTACAAAATTGCAAGGAAAGCTTATTGTGAGCTTTTCAAGTGTATAATACTGGGTTTGTTTACTACAGATGCTTGGAATTAATTTTTGTATGGATCTTTCTTGTTTTTAATCATAGCTTCAAAGCAGAAAAGCTAAATACGCATCTCTATTACTGTCATGACTGAATTTAGCTCTTATTCTAACAGAACATAGGAGCGAGTATGATTGTGTTTATTTTACTTTGTTACACTGATCAGATTAGATGAACATTAATCTATTTCACAATTTACATGCAAATTATTAATTATCTCCACAAAGTGATGATATTGATTGTCAATATCTTTCAATTCTATGAGAAATGACAGATTTTTGAGATTACATGATATAATGAAAACATTGGTGTGGGCGCTCCAAGTGAAGCCTGTGTATCTCAGTATGGGCCTTGATCCTGTAAATCCTCAGAGAGATAATATCTGATTCAACATTCATAACAGCGAGCTGGAAATAAAGACATACATCCGGCTTGGCCACATGCTTTTGTTTTGATGATAGGGCCTCTGAGGGGAGTCTCAGATGACCAGCACACGGTTTGGGGATAACATTTTGTGTGTTGATAAGCCACAATCCAAAGTTTCAATGTGCCTATGATCTCTAACACAAGTATGCTTCTGATATATGAACTAATATTCAACATTCCCATGTTCAGCATCCTCCATTTGCTAGGCAGTTGTCACTAAAATAGAAAGTGTAATTTTCCAAGTGTCTCCAATCATTCTCATGTGTCTTGAAATTCTGGTGAGGAAACTCAAAACAAAAATTGATAAATAAATTATGTTTTTAAAAGACGTTTGTTTTGGGAGACACATGATTTTTGACATCTGAAAGGTGAAAGGTAGTGTTAGGAGAGTGAGGTTTCATTGAACCAAAAATTGGAGGAGTAACTATGTAGCATAAGTAACTCAATGATTTGAATCAATGACTCCATTGGCTGTGGAGAGGAAAACATTTTTGACTGAGAGTAGCTCAGGGTTAACCCCCCATTAGGGGCTAACCCCATTAACCCCTAATGAGGCTAGTAAAGCTTCATTTCAACCATAACTAATGAAAATTTCCCACATCTAGTAGGCAAGCAGTTTTGCAGCAAAGAGACAGCCAATTGTTGCTTTGAAAAACAGAATTATTTGTTTGTAACAGCCATTAGATTTTGCCATGAATTTTAATGAAAGATACTGATACCTTTCCATGAAAACTTTTGCGTCTACATATACAGTGAGCCATTGGATTGGTTGTTCATATGGTATACGTGTACTGGGGTCATACATTTTTTAATTAAGTTTATATTTATAATTTCATAATATGAAATGTGTAAAAAATTATCTTGTACCATCGTAGCCTTTTTGTGAGAAAGAAAGTGTTAAAGCGCAAGCTTTTACTGAGGTTGCTTCGTTATGGCAACATGCAATGTTAACAAACTGCAGGCTGAGCAAAAACCCACTTGTCAAACGCTACTTTGACGTGGAGCGATTGCTTACACATCCTAATATTTCTCCAAGTCATCAATCTGAGCTGGCACTACACATACAGTGGCCTGCACTGACTGAAGACTCAGCTAGCTGAATCGTACAAAGATACGTTTTCAGTTTCCTGGTGTTTCTTCACCACTGCGAGCCATTGTGCCAGTTTTAGCCATCAAATGTGGTCCCACAGCGGAGGGAATATGGGACTGAGAGAGAGAGTTTGTCATAAAATGTACATTTAACTGCATTCTCAGGGTCGTACAGTGCTGAATTACTCCAGGAAAAGTGTCTGTAACACAAATATTAAATTGTATTCCTGATTGAAACATTTTCTATTTTAACAATCGGGAGGAACTGGGGCCCTGATACTCTAAATCCAAGATTAATTCAAATATAAAAAAGTAGAAAGGGTTACTTTTAGTTTGTCATTGGCTAAAAATAACCTACTGGGATAAAACACTCAGAAAACAATGAGACGTGCCTTCATTCTGTGCATATAAAACATCCTCCATCCAGTCTATTATTGTCAATATTAACCAGACTTGAGGTATTAGTGCAGGAAGTGTTATCAGTTAGATGTAGTCAGGAACATCAGCCTTTTGTTCTGTTAAATTGTGTGTATAAAAACCCTGTCTGTGACTCTGGATAATTTAGGCTATGTTTCCTATCAAACAGAACATCATGCTTACATTACATTACAAAGTTATACTGCACTCATTACTGATACATAAACACCGCTTACAGGGATAAGGGGCAATCTATTATATTCCTATTCTAAATTCCCACAGCCCACAGATTCATTAATGTAATGTATATATAATTGCTGAGTCAAGCTAGCCTGACCCACATGAAGAGAAGGGGGAAAGCACATGAAATTTGTTCTACTTATGGTGTGTTCATGGCTGGAAATGCAGGTGCCAACAGAGTGGATGCAGAATCACAATTAATTCTGATTTCTGTTTTAACCGCAGCAAGACAAAACTGTACAGCTTATAAGTTTAGCACTGCCTCATTCACATTTTTTGTCCTTTCTGAGAACAAAATGTAAACATGTATATATAACATACACTGGCAATGACTGACAAACCTTGAATTGGTATTGTAATTAACTTAATTGTGATTATCTGTTTGCTTACTGTTTAGTTCTGGTATGCAAATGGGCAGTAGAATATCTAAGTTCTAATATCTATTTCTGCTTATCAGAATGTGAAAAAATGTCGCTCTCAGTGTCCTATTTGTAGCTTTTTATTGTTTGCAGACTTGCTCCAAGTGTCTTTTCAAAATGCCTTGAGAACAATGTTACAATATATAATTTAAACTCCTTGTGTTCTTTCACCGCTCGGTGATAATGAATGTTCTAAACCACAAAGGCCTGATGTGCAGGAAGTCCATCATAGCTGACCTTGAGGCAGTGCACTGTTGGACTCTCAATGTGCTTCATGAATATCTAACTCATTTCACCCAGTAAGCCACTATCATTTATTGAATATGGCTGTAGGTTTTCAAAAGCCTTTGGGATAATGCACTAATGTGCTCTGTGTTTGTTTATTATGTCTCTTCTTGTTTCTTCAAAAGTTAAATAGTTATCGTTGCCCAAGAAGGCCAGCAAACAAAGAAAGTCTTGACTCTGCAGCAAGGTCTTAATCAATTCCTTGGTAGCTCTTTTAGTTTCAGACTGAAATTAATTAAAGCAATATTTCCATCCAAATATAATGTAGAACAATAAAAGTACTCAGATTTTAACAGGACGACTGAGGCCCCTAAAGCTATATTCCACACGTTGAGGATTTTTTTTTAAATGTGTAACTGACGGTGTGCAGGGCTGTTGGGTGTTATTTGATATCTGTGACCTTCATGGGGAGGTATGTGAGTGTGAGTATGTGCATGTATGTGTGTGTGAGAGATGGAGACTGAGGGAGAATCTCTTGGGAGGTCAGATCTTCAGAAAGAATGCCCCGAGCTGTGTACCAGGTGGTGTGCAAACTGGTGAACCAGAGTGGTGCCAAGCAAATATTTACTAATTTATGAAATCCTTGTTTGCAGGTGTTAACATTATGTATATAGAAATAATAACCCATGAAAGCAGGTGTTAAACATGTTCTGACAAAATGTCACAGTAGTGTACTTATTCAGATATTCTTATTTAATTATTATTCCAGTTTTATGTTAAAAGGGACAATGCACATGCCATATTTCAGTACATCAGTAACTTTATCAATGGAACTACAGCAGACGTAGCTGCACAGCTAATTTTCATTTGTTGTTCACTGGTTCATGTGGAGAATGTCCCATATGAATTCATGTTGGTATTCCACTCATGCAAACACAAATTCATCTGCTCTTACCCTGCTGTAATATGGTGATTATATTTAATGCAACTTTGTTTCATCAACCTCCCCAAAGTAAAGAATGCACAAAGACAACATATGTGAATTCATTGATCAGCTCCTCATATTATGAAAATTCACTGGACAGCTCAAAAACCCATGATACATGCTTTGTTAATCAGTATATTAGATACATTAGAGCTTAGATATCTAATATATTATTAGATATTAGACACACTTTATAGATCTTCCACACTGTTTCAAATTAGTGGGTTATTTTTACAGTTTTTATTGAGTTATATCATTATGAATATTACTACTGTTACCATCACTACTCCTATAGCTAATAATACTTTTTATGTTGTACTACTTGTATCAATCAGAGAGGTTACAGCTCCTGTTTAATGGGTATTTATCTATACATAAATAATGTAAGGATGAACCAGGATTAATTTTAAATATTTATGTGTGATTGATCCCATTACTTTATTAATGTGGCAGTTAAACATTAAAGTTTCAAAGAAGTCACATAACGGATGCATGTTAACAAATTATACATCAGCTGGCTCCTGATGTCCATCTGGTAGATTCCACAGATTTTGCGTACACAGTGAGGGAAATGCCTCTGGTCACGTCTGCTGCTGAGGTGAGGAGCCAACACCGGCACCTGAACGCTAGCATACCATTCCACTGACACCAGTCAACCATTGACATACATATCACCCAGCACTCATGCCTTCCTTCATGGAAAGCCATGGACATAAAGCATGAATGCAATGTCTCAATGAGGGCCTCATGAGTAAGACACCATTTCCCCATCCTTCATAAGCCAGCCGTCTTTGTTATCTACCAGCGATGACCACAAGTAGGTAAAACACTGACACAAATTCTAACAAAAGGCAAAGATCAGGGCTTGGCCCCTTAGCCGTTTGGTCGACTGATGCGATGTTGTCCTTCTTCCAGGGGCTCATTTCAACAGGCATCAGCACAGCCACGCTACCTCCTGCCGCCACTTCCACCTAGGCCCGCAAGCCCCGATGTCCGCTGACTTCCCCCTGCCCCACCCGGGCCAGTCCCAGCCGGGCATGACCCCTCATCTGCCCCCCGCCCACCAGCATGCCACGCAGCTCCACCAGTCCCTCGCGCCCCTGCCGGCCCCGCAGTTCCAGGACGTTCCGGGGCCCCCCTTCCTCACTCAGGCTTTACACCAGCAGTACCTCATCCAGCAGCAGCTTCTGGAGGCTCAACACCGGAGGATTCTCCCACACTCCAGGTACATTCCTACCAACCTCCCTGTACAGAAGGAACATGGCTGCATGAGCCCTAACTTACTTGGTCTATGGTCTCGCCTCCAGACCCTCACTCTCTGAGAGAGCTTCTGGAATACACATTTTTGCCATTGGCTGCCAGTTAGACCTGTTTGTGTCTGATAGCCACTTCCAACAAGAGTTGAAAGATTGTTATTAATCAGAAGTAAAGATCGAAAAATCTTGTTTTGTTATTATGCTATAATGGAAAGAGCTGTTTCTCATGTTTATCCTGTAAAGTGAACTTTGGCCACTTGGTCTGTAGATTTATTTAGTGGCTTGAAATTAATCAACATTTGTCCTGCACTCTTGATTAAATGCAGACACTTGGTTTAGTCATACAGCAGTTTAGCCAGTTTGGAGATCTCCACCATGACCTTGCCATTCCAAACTGTGAAGAAAGTAAGAAAATTGCCCTTAAATGTGAGTCAAAGTTCAAGACGAAGGTTGATTGAATCCAGGCCACAGTCAGGTCAAAGCCTTGGGTTGCAAAGTTTCACAGTAAGGACTGATTTGCGACTGATGACTGACCTTGATATGTGATACGTCTGCACAGACGTGCCCAGGAGCGAGTCCCCCTCCACCCTCACCGACTGCGATCCGGCTACGAATACGTCCCCTCCATGCACCTCCCTCAGCCAATCACGCAGCAGCCCCGCTATCTGGCAGAAGGCACCGATTGGTAATTTAGACCACATGATTCCTTTGTAACAACAAATCTAATAAATCATAATTGATAAACTACATCCTCCTCCCTCGATCGCTTCCCTTCAGTCTATACCTTCCACACTCTACCTCTTTCCCTCTTTTTCTCTCTCCTTCTCTGTCATAATGCAATTGTGACATGTCCTGATATAATGTATGCATGTATAAAGGCCATATATAATATTACTGGATGTCAATATACGAATGTAATATACAGTGTTGTATCTGACATGTTTTGTCTGACATGTACCGTGTGACTGAATGTTTCCTGCATGAGTGCACAAATCTCCTTTTCCTCCTTTGCTAGGGATCTCAGTGTGGACGCAAGCCTCTCTCACCATCAGTACCACCTGCGACAGCTTCCTCAGCACTACCACCATTACCTGGCGTCTCCCAGGATGCACCACTTTCCCAGAAACACATCATCAGCACAAGTGGTCAGTGGATCAATTTTTTCACTACAGCTTTAAAAAAAACTGTATACCCTGAAGCACCACATTAATTAATAACACAAACACTCAACTGCATTGAGAATTGTGTCACTTCCAAACACAGGGAGACAAGTTCTTTTATGCATGGTTGAGTGAGTGGTATTAGTCTCTATCACTGTGTGTAATCAAATGAATCTTATCTCACTGTCATTGCTTGACATAAATCAAAGGGACAATAACAACATTCAGTTGTTGCCTGGTTTAGAAAGCAGTCTCAGTCCTTGCAGTCACAACAGAAGATTGCATTAGCATACAAGAAAAGACAACATCCATTCTCCTTTAAAACAGTTAACATCTTTTGCTTTGAAATCCCCAAGTCAGGAGATGATGAGCTGGTAAGCTATTACAAAACAAACACCCACATGTCTTTGTTACCTTCCCAACCAGTGATGTGAGATTTATTGTCAACTCAAAAAGTCTTATGCAGAGTATATATGTTTATTCTTTAATTACACAATATATGAATAACATAACCAACTAATGTGAGGGAAAGTGAAAACCCACCTAATGAAGGTCAATCTTAAATGAGCAAAGTAATCAAAATTCTGATGGTCGGGCAGGCAGGCATTCAAACAATAAATCTGCTATCTTGATGACCTCAGCATCTACAAATAAGCTGTAGCTCAGAGGGGATATGGACAGAGTACATTTTAAATATACTAAACAAAATGGAATTCTCTGGTAGTTTTTTCACCCCATTGGCGTTAACACAAGAATTAAGATGGTTGGAAGCCAGGGAACTGAGAGTCTGTGATTATGTCTTTCACAGGTTGTCCATGAAATCAGAAACTACCCATACCCCCAGCTGCACCTTTTGGCTCTGCAAAGTCTCAACCCTTCGCGTCACGCGACGGCCGTGCGTGAGAGCTACGAGGTACTTGTCAGAACGCCTCTCGTCTCGGCCGTGCCTGTCTTCTCTGATTTTCCGCCCGTCCTCCGACCGCGAAAAAGATGGAGAGGTGCTTCGCTTACTGCAGCCCGCTAATCAATCCGAGCCCTGCCCTTACGCTTCATGTTTAGGGCGCTTGTCAATTGTCACATTTTGTTTATCTCTGTTTGTTTGTCTCCGTCTCTGCCTCCATTTTGCAATGGTTCCCATTACAGTGTAAGAGTACATGTTATGAAAAGTGTCAGGATTTGGGTTATACTTTACGAGTGGCTATTACGATGGATTCTTGAATCTGAAAAAGACATGCATGTTGAAAGCTGTCACATTTTGTTTATCTATGTTTGTCTCTGTCTCTGGCTGTTTTGTCACGGTTCCCATCACGTGGTGATGTCCAACAGTGCCACAGTCCATATGGAAGTGTCAGCGTTTGAATTACAATTTACCAGCGCTATCATGATGGATTCTTAAGCCTGAAAGATAAATACACCCCGAAAGCTGTAACATAGCTGGCCGAGGAAAGGTTTTCTGTGTCATTTACAAGAGTGATCTGTTCTGAGGAGTTCAGTTTCCATTCCGCCTATCAAAAACAAACTGCCTGAGTTTATGGTATATGATGGTATATGCAGAACTGATTTAGGAGGTGATCCAAGACGTACCAGTAAGCTCTTGGCCACACTGCTATGACCTGATTCGCTTCGCTGGCGCTGTTTTGCTGACTCAGGTCGATTCCGCTCCTCGGCGGAGGATCTGGGGTGCTCACAGACGTGCGGAAAATGAAAAAGTCTTCTGGCTCTCAGATAAGCGTTTCCTTCTCTCCCTCCATGTGCTGCGAACTGCAGGAGCTGCTGCAGCTGGAGGACAGGCTTGGGAGTGTAAATCGGGGAGCTGTTCAAACCACTATAGAGAGATTCACTTTCCCTCACAAGTACAAGAAGGTAAGTAACTCCATTTCTGCAAGCTACTGTTGCAAGCCAATCACTGTCCAATAGAAACTAGCTGATGGAATTTTGAATTGCTTATTGAACAGTATATTGTGCATTTTACATGAAAATATATTTTAAAAGGGGGAACATACCAAAGCCAGTGTATAGCCAGAGTGATAATACCAGTTCAACACAGGTGTAGACAGTCAGAACAATAGTGATATTAAGCAATAATGTTATATTAATTTTGCACTGACATACAATTAATTGCCATACTACAGCATAGGACCATGCAGCCCTCTGGTTGCAAGTCAAGATTAATACATATCATTAGACCTCCAAAACTTATATATGACTCCAAAAAATTTCCCAAATCACAGTATTTTCCAAACAGTCAAGAAATTAAATCATTGACATGCATGCTGGCAGGTACAGAAAATTATATTATAGAGTTGTCTGAAAACAACAGCTGTGCTCCATTTGCACACCTCTACTGCTGTCGTCGGTATTATTGCTCAATTCTACTCATTTCCTGCATTTCACCCCAGAGCAGTTTGGGACTCTCAGGGTCTCCCCTTTATATGATTATGGTGTCACAAATATATGACATAAATCTGAGACTTGGTCTCCAGTTCTGTCCAGTGGCCTTAATAACTCACAGAGAAATAAGCCATGCTGGAATACATTTCCTCCATGTCACTTGAAAAATGATGTGTAACCTTATGTAACCTTGATTTTATTATTTAATACACCATAAAACCGCCCATAATCCCTGGGCCCTTCATTCACTTTCAGTGTTTATTACAGACTGGCATTTACTCTGTTTTGACACAGCTGAATTATCAAAATAGGTGAACTGAGAGAACGAAGAGCTAAACATTGCATATTCTGAATACAAATCTGTTGCAGAATATTACACTTATGCATCCACAAAATGCGAACTATTATGTGAATACATCCACACAATATCCCGATCATAGTGATGATATCAATAGTGATGTTAGGAAAGACATTGTGAGTCACTTATTAATTTACATGATAAAGTTGCTGAATTATGGGATTGTCTTTCATCCTTGTCTTTCAAAGAGCAGATAAGGTGTTTTCTTACTTTTGTGAAGTTTGACATTATTCATAGTGCCTGCAAACTAACTGAAGTATCCCTTTAAAATCTCAACAGATTACACAGTGTATATTGTTTCTCCCTGGGCTCAAGTAATTGCAGCATTAATGGGGAAGCTGTAGGGCATTAATTATCTCAGAAACAGCTTTGCTATTAGAGTATCACCACATTCTGTGGTGAACTTGGAAAAATTCACATGAAACTTTCTACTGCAATTAAAAGCACATTTAAGAACAGTAACTGCATAATATTATTAAAAAAAAACAATGCATAAGTGTATGACTAGGCTTGGAATATTTGAGAATAAATGCAAATTAATCAAGAATAATTCCAAGGTCATCATTTTAAATGTCATTGTTATTTCCTTCTCTTTGTACTTACATCTCCGGAGAGGGCAGTGTTGTGTCATTTACCTTGAGAAGTGTTTGCATTAGCTGCCCCCCATGGATCTGTAAAACATGGCCGTGGGGACAACAGTAACTGTAATTACATACTACTAACGCATTACAACTTGTGTCTAAGCGCACCCCAAAAAGAGCAGTATTTTCTACATTTTCTCAACAGCCAAGTTATTAAACCAATGAAGTTGTGTTGAGTGTCAGTTTAATGAATGGCAACCACTCAAGGATAAAATTAAAGATATTTTTCTATAGACTTGAAGATTACCGTGCTGTTATGCTCCACATGGAGTGACATCCTAATTCTGGGTAATATTCTGTGCCTCCTCTTCGGAGTGAACAAACAACACTGAGCGTCATTTTATCTGCGAAGCTAAATCTGTCTCACAGTGATGGTGTACATATCCCATCTATTTCAGCAGGCGATCGAAGCCATTACATGCATGTGAAACTGATGCGTTTCAGTCAGACAGGATTCCTGCCCGCTGTAGAATATTTTAGTACAGGTAACGAAACTAACAGGCCTGAGCATCTTGGCTCGAGTTTTAAGAGGTTATAAAGGGAATATTTGTCCTCTCATTCCTTTAGGTAGGCTAATCAAAAGGTTTCTGAGAGATAATGAGCACACCCCAATGGTAATCAAAGAATGTTTTTCAATCCCCTTTCACTAGGGAAACAGGAAGGAGATGCTAAAATCTTTCCTCACTTTAATTAAAAGCAGGGATCAAGGTTTATCCTGCTCTGAATGCAGCGGTTTTCAATAAATGTCTCATAAAAAAAGCGGGAGGGACACTGGCAAGCTTTTGAGGATAATATTTCTTCTCTGCAGGATTTATTTTAACATCTTTATAAAATGCACCAAACATTATGATGGGGCACATTTTTATCATTAGTGCAAAGCTACAAACAGGAAAGAGGCTTAACCGTCTGACTGTGGAACGGATTCTTTGGAGAGGTTTCAATGCAGCAAGAACATCAAATTGGTGTGTGTGTGTAAGTGTGTGACAGAGAGAGAGAGAGAGAGAGAGAGAGAGAGAGGGGAAATGCACAGCTGCACATATTTTTAACTGTTAACACTTGTGGATATGTATCTGTGTGTGGTGTGTCTGTATATAGCTTTTAAAGGGTTTTCTTGGGTTTGATTCTAGGTGCATGGCTCTCTTCTTCCTATTTAATCAGCAGAAGAGTCATTTACATAACAGGAGCTTTACTCTGCATTATTCAAAATGTGCGTGTATTCGGTGATGGCCCAGGCAGTGTCGTCTTCTTCTTCTTCTTCTTCCTGATACGGAGCAATAAAACATTCATTTACTTATTTCCCTCATTAGACAAAGGGTGATCTTATCACTTTTCCTGTCGAACTATTTTTAGAATAGTCTGTAATTAGCTAACACCATGAGCAAACGGGGATAATCTGACCATGCAAATGCAGCACCAGCCATTCCACGGAGTATCTGAATTCTTCAATAGATTAGGAAATACTAATACTCACATAGTGGGAGATGGACTAATGAAGACAGAAATATATTCAGATCAAAATTTTTATTTTTATTGTTGCTTTAATGAGATGTAAGAGGCTAACTAGGAAATGCTGTTAAATAAAAAAATATTTTAAATAAATAAATAAATTGAAAAACATTTAATTTACATTTTGATATCTCATACCTGAATTATCATCTTAGAATAGCTATCGTTTGCTGACAGTATTTTCTGCTGGAAAACAGAGTACAGTCATTTTCCAATGACCTTTTTAACAAGTGAAAGGGATCAGGAAATAATGTACTAATCAATGCTTTATATGTATTACCAACAATGAATACTCTTCATAGAGGGACAGTTGATAAAATTATGAACGATGGATATGTTTTGCAGAGAAAACCCGTGGACTTGAAAATATCAATGGATGAAGAGGAGTCTGACATTGATGAAAAATGCACAATTTGTCTGTCAATGTTGGAAGATGGAGAGGATGTCAGGTAATTCCACCCAATCTAAGAAATATTGATTATTTGGGGAGTCTACATTGCTTATATTATTATTTCACAATGACCTACTTTTTCAATGACCAATTGGACCAAAGAGACAACTGAATCTTTTCTCTATGGTCCACAGAATGCATGTATTATTGTATTATGAAGAACATACTGTAAGTTCACAAGAGGTTATTTTCATTGCATTTAAAAAAAACCAGGATTCATTAGTGTAAGCAACTTATCTTGTTTTAATGCATCTCTCTGTGTGTATAAAATAAGAGCTTTATGGCTGAGTGAATCTGGTTAATTTCCCTGAAATTTGAAAAGTGCCACATGAGAGCAAAAACATCTCCAAATGAGGGAGAAGGCACTGCTGTACTGCTGACTGGGCTGGATATGCAGAGCTAAGGCAATGAAAGAAAGAGAGAGAGAGACAGTGTGTGTGTGTGTGTGTGTGTGTGTGTGTGTGTGTGTGTGTGTGTGTGTGTGTGTGTGTGTGTGTGTGTGTGTGTGTGTGTGAGACAGTGCTTACTGGGCCCACCGCTCTCTCTGTGTGTGTGTGTAATCGTTCAGGCTCTCCTCCTCCTCCCAGCTGTCTGTGAGCTCAAGCATGCTGGTATCTTGGATGACCTTGTGTGACATGGGGGGAGGGGCAGACAGCTAGACATGCGGAAGACCACGGCTCTATCATTCAGTTAGAAAATAAGGATTAAATGAAATCCACCAACTGGTATCTCATTTCCTTTAATGTGTCATTTAGTATTTTATTTTGTGAACAAATCTGTGCAGAATTTTGTAATAAAATATCTATAAATAACGTACAATCTATAATAAATGAGTTTCAAACAAAAATACCCACCGAAAAATGAGTGACTGAAATTATCTGAGGACAAGACTGAGGATCAACTGTATGAGTTATTATTATTATTAGTATAATTATTATTATTATTATTGTTATTGTGTATCTAAACAGGGGTTAATTAGTGAGGCTGTCTGTATACTAAGATTTTAATCTGGCATACTGCAGAATGAATTGACCTCAGCTGAAATGTGCACTCAGCCTTAAGGTTGCATATGGTGCAGGTGTCATTGAGTTATTGTTGCCGTGTCTTTCATCAGGAGGCTGCCGTGCATGCACCTTTTCCACCAGGCCTGTGTGGACCAATGGCTGGCCACCAGCAGGAAGTGCCCCATATGCCGTGTTGACATCGAGACCCAGCTGACGCCGGACAGCTGATACCCGCGGTGGCCTGGATCTCGGTCCTGCCGTCTCCTCCCCTCCCAAAGCCGTCCCCCCGGGTCCTTCGCCATGTCTCCCGTCTTCACCGCTTCAAACCCCGCCTTCCGAAGACAAGGAGGAGATGCGAAAGACAAACAAAAAAGCACAGTCGTGAAAAGCAAAGAGGAGGGGGAAAAGGCTTTTTTGATGGATTCAGAGAGGAAGGGTTCTCGGCTGTAGTTGAAATGGGTGGGGATGGTGGCGTGGGCAGCTGTGTCGTTAAATGGGTGGGGGCTGGTTTTCCCCACATACGGGGTAGGTAGCGCAACCCTACATTTCATGGAGTCATTTAACAATGGGGGCAATGAACAAATACTCCGCAGCATGCTGTCCTTAGTTCAGGATGTGTAGAGAAACCTCCATGCTTCAGCGGACACAACTAGCAAGGTGTCATATTTGTGTCCGTGGTGGTATGTACAGCATCATGAAACAGGATTTTCTTTTTGAAGGCTTATGGGTGCACCATTGAGGGAGATGACATGAATCTATCTGATCATGGGTCATGGTGTTATGGAGTATGTTTTCCTGAAGATAAGTCTGCCAGAAAAAAAAGAGATTTATTAGAGTTTAAGATGGAGGAGATCAGATATTTGAGTGGATTGTAAGATATGGCATACAGCGTGATTGCTGAATGGAAAGCCAAAAACATCTCCTCTGCAAGATAAAATACAGAGGTCTCTCCCCCTACAGTGCATAATAGATGAAGTGGTTACCTGGTGACAGCCTAACTTCACGTGTCCGCGGTGACAGAATGGCAAGCCAGGCCTGTACAAATTAATCTCCTTTTTTCAGTGGCCCCTCTACACTGCAGACTGGGCTCTTAAAATTGTCTTTCGGTGTTGGCATGGGCTGTTGTTTGAGTTTGAGAAGAGGGTTTGTGCACGCATGAGATAGGATAGAGCAATGTGACTTTCTTTTACAAACTAATAAATGAAAAAAAAAATCTCACCATGTAGATGGCTAGAACTGACACGAAGAGAAGTGTCTTCATCGTGTTGTTTGTGTGGCCACTGGTGGAACCCCATTGTAACATTTACCTAACTGCCTACAAACAAGCACATGTGATCTTTATAATGACTGTTTCAATAGGAAAAAAAGCAGCAACCAGTGTTTGAAGAGAATAAGCTACCGTGTTTCTTGTACTTTGGTGTATCGGATTGCCCCTTGTGGTTTTTAGCCTGTATTGCTAGTACAATGAAGAACGCTCTGTGAAGGTGGCAGTATTTTTCATACAACATGCATGACCAGTTTGGGTGCTTTTCAACCGCTGAGATGGGAGAGGAGAAAAAAGCCATCTGTTTTAGAAAAACCAAACAATGTCGCCTGTCTGTGTCTAACTGGCCGCTAGGTAATGTAGCTGTTGGACATTTTGTTTTCATGTTTCTTTTCTGTTTGCTTGTTTGTCTGAATGTCTCAAGTGAAATCGGACATTGGACAGGTCCATGTCCCTTTTAACTGAGTTTTAATTAATAGCTGCAATGTTGTTGTCCTATTTATTGTTCTGTTTTTTTGTAATGCACTATAATCTTAAGTTGCCTCAAACTGATTTGATCCAGAGAATATTTTTCTTGTTTCTGCTTGCGCATCTGCACCCACTGGGTTTGGTTTTGTACCCAGTCCAGTGCATTCTGGGAAGATCAGTGCTTTATGATTCTCTGTTATTGATGTACACGTTTCTTCCATCTCAAAAATATGAAATATAAAAGCTAGGGCTGATCATCAATTAACTTGGCTCTCAACTCCTCTGGTTTTACAGTATCAGATGTTTTTGTTTTGAAAATCCCCCTTTTATTGTACACCAGTGTACAAACCTTTTCTAAAGAGCGAAGTGAAACTACATTAATTCGCTGCATTAAAACAGACAATGAATACTTCATTAGGACTGTTCATTCATTAAAGAAGCCATTGCACTCCCTCAGAATCTCTGTGTTAAGTAGGTAGGGCATCTGGATATTATAAATATTGTTCTTATTAATTGTGTTGAGATATTAATTTGGAATTGGACCATCTCCCCAATTAACTCAAAGAGTTTGGTGTCCAATCTTAACATCCATTCATTGCACGAAAGTCAGAATTTGTGAGAAAATTTTCTAACACTTCAATGGCACACAGGGTACTGCATCTATGTTTCGTAGAGCTTCTATGGGAATAATTAACATTACACAGAGTGTTGTGAGTTGAAATGCCTTAAGTATTTAACAATCATAATTTATTACTAACTGTAGATATTTTGGGCATGTATTTACATTTTTTTTTATAGTTTTGCAATTTCAATTAATTTATTACATTAGAAGCAAAACGTTAGCAAAAATAATTAAAAAATACCTCGGTTTTGCCTTGCTTAATCGGAATGCTTTGCATGCAGTTGCATTTTCCAGAAAAAAAGAAAAATTCTAAAAATATTTTACTTTGTCCAATCAGGATGTGTCTGATAGTTTATGTGGTGCTGTTAATATTGGTTACATTCCATTAAATGCAATTTCTATGATTCCCTATGCTGTGATGTTGTGGACAAACTGCAATAGAGTCAAATTGGTTTTAGTATGTATTTCCTGTTTTGCACTCTTATTTGAACATATAGCAACCCCTTCACTGGCATTACAGTACTGCATCCACTGTACTTACATTTACTTTTCCATGTGTCTGCTCACACTTTGTTTCTTTTCCAGAAATGTCATTTCTCATCCATTAATTTTGGAATCACCACCAGATGAGACAAAGTCTAAGTGCCTCAAGTTAAGTGGCAAAAAATATTCAACCTGAAAAACTAACTATAAATACTATATGTTTTGGTAGGGTTCTTTTTGACAGTGATCTCTGTCTGACAGAATTTGAAATGGTTCAGGGATAAATGCTAATGATTTGAAACTGGATTTTTTGGGATCCTACCAGGTATAATTAGTATTTACAAACCAAATGAGAATTACACACTTTAATTTTACATAATGCAATCACTGTGCTACTCATATTACATCACATCCACTTCTAACCTGTTGGGTCTTTGTCTATAATAATAATAATAATAATAATAATAATAGCCTTTCCTCTCAGGCCAAAGGGGGTTAAATATGATGACAGATTCTGGGTATCTCTCTTTCAGCTGTACCACAGTCCTTTTTTGTCAAAGCCCCAGTTTGTTCTACATTTTATCCTTTTCAACATACTTTAAAACTAGATTTGCTATGAGTTATCCCTCTTTCTGAGAAAGCTTATTTCTGATCATAGCTACATAATTGCGATCCGTTTCCCATGGGTCTGTGGCACACAGGTGTGTCCCCAAGCCAAAGAGTGGGTAACTGAGTTGAGTGTGCGATGCACTGGATTGGTATTCTGTGTCACAGCCTGATCTCTCTGTGCTCCCACAGGATGCTGGGAAATCTGTTACAAATGCCCCACCGAAATATACAACTGCACAGCCCAACTATCTTTATCACATGCCAAAAATAACAATAATGAAAGAGTGAGATACAGAATTGTTAACTAATACATTATGACTTACAATCAATGAGTGATGTTTGTGTTAGATGTTTCAGAAAATATGAAAAATGTTACTGTAGACTGAGCTTAAGGAGACAGCCCAGTTGTAGTCACAGTTCTCACAATGAGCCCTCAGTTCTGTATACTTGCAGCATCATTTTTTCATAACTCTGTGAGGCTCTAATGAGTGAGTCCTGTGACTCCAATGAATGAGTCATGTGATTTTTTTTTGTACAAGATTAAAAGCTTGACCTTAATGGAAAATCAAAAAAAAGCTGTGAAAGAAATACAAAACCCATAACAGTTGCTTTCAGTTTCTTTAACTCAGACTTAATGCTGAAGCAAAGTATGATTAGAGGATCTGAGGTCCAAGCCATTGATGTGCATTGTTCATCAGCGCTAGCTAACAGCTTCCATTTTATCTTTGACTTGATTCAAACATCCCAGCTTTTTCATTCACATGTGTCAAAACCAGTCACTCAGTGCTTCTGCCATAGCATTATCTCATTGTGGAAACCCAGTAGCCTATGAACAGTATCTTAAAGCACAAGCTAATTAGGTGTATGTCGTTCTCAGGTTTTAATATATACAGGATAATAGATGGATATGTTACAAATGTTACAGATTTACCTTGAATATTACAGATGTTTATTTGCTGCTGACGAATGAAGCTGAAAATGCTCAATAGCCTGCCAGTGAAAGGGAAGCTGTCCTCTTTCTTCTCCTTTGTATGAGATACTGCTGTTTGCTATCAATGCGCAATGTTTTACCATATGGCATATTTTACAAATCAAAAGTAGAAATTTGTATCATTAATAAGAAAGCAATAGCTCATTAATGATTGTGATGATGACGAGGAATTCCTAGATAAGTGTAAATGTGAATGTGTAAAATCCTAGATTCACATTTGGTGGCTTTTGTACTGTATTTATAACTAATAAGAATGATTTAAACACAAAACTGCATCGCTAAACCCAAACTGTTCTGTTCTTTTTTTAATTTCAAGGCTTGTACATGATCCTTTTTGTATGTGTTTTTCAAATAAATTGTCTGAAACAAAAAAAAATCCCTAAATATCAGTGTTCTATTGATTTTAGTGCACAATATTTCAAACCAGGGCTGGGATTCAATCAACATTTGCCTGTAACTTTTACTTCAAACTGAATAAGAATGTTATACATTCTTATTCTGGCATGTTAACTTTCATGATTGTGGAACTCGCCAAACTGTGTTGATGAAGATAAAATCTGAACACTTGCATTTCATTGTAAGCCAAAGGAAAGAAGTCTGTTGATTGAATCCTGGCTAATGTGTCTATTTTAAAGAAAGGATTCATGTTGAATAGAGTGTGCCGACAACATTGAAGTCACAGTTGTAATTTGTTATTGATAACATTATAGTCACATTGGAGAGTGAACTTGTTTGATTAAGTAATAATATTAAGAATTAAATATTAAGAATTAATTGATTAATTCTTAATATTATTATCAACCTTTCTCACTCAAAAAACCAACATAATACTTTACCGTATTCCCAACTCCATGTTTCACTTCTGATTTAGGACAGTCAGCTCAAATACGCTAAATCTATTTCTTTGAAAAATGCAAATTTTTATTGAAATCTGTGAATACTGCATAATTCAAATGCTGTAAAAGTCACTAATTTTGTTAAAAAGCCTCAATTTGTGGCACATTTCTCAAAATCAGGTTGAAACGATACAATCCCAAACAGTCAAAACAAAATGTAGATATTTAGAAAATTATCTTAAATAATATAGCTATTTAACAACAGTGATTTCTTATAGATTATTATTTGATAATTCATTAATTACAAACATGTGAGCGGCCAAGTGTCCTTACAGTCATGATAATTTCACCACAAGTATGTAATCACCAAGAATAATTCAGATCACCAAAATTTCAAAACCCTGATTTGCATTCTAGCTTATTGTTATTATTATGCTACTTTTGAATAGCTCTGAAAATGCTGCACATTTTACACACATACATAAAGTTTATAAATGGACAAAACACAATTCTTAAAAAAACAACCCTGGATTCAATCACATTTATCTGTCATTTTTAATTAAATAAGTCACAAGTGTTACCTTTTCTTAGTTTGGTGATTATGAATCATAATCATAACAAATCATAACAAAGATGAATAAATCTTCATTGAAACCAGTTTCTGTTGCTTCATTGGTAATTTGAATCAGATTTCTAAACTTTTTAATTTGTTCCTTTGGTGTAATCAATTCAGGAGAATGTTATTGTACAGTGTATAGGTGTTAGAAATCTTGCTGGACAACACATTGAAGAATTCTCACTAGATTTCTAATGAAAATATAATGTTCCTCGTGACAAAATATTTAAGGAGGTGGTGCTCTCCTCTCAATGCAATGATGCCACTATTTTTCAAGCCTCCTTTTGATCAGTCCTCCATTCCTGGGACGGTCATTTGGGATGACACTACTTATGGATTTCCTCAGGGTTTGTTTTTGGTCTTTAATGATCAGTCACTCACATTGTTTCCTTAATGATTTCTAAGATCAAGTGTGAGATTTGAATGATTACAGTGACATCTTGGGGGAAATCTTCTGGTCATGTGCCTCTCAAATACAGTAAGGAATTCCTATGGGCCCTAAGTATTAGGATCAGGCAAAACAAACATAAAACATAACAGATTCATCTGAGAACGCTTCAATGTACAAATACCGAGAACAATAAAACCAAATTAAAGTACTTCCCAGTGGATCCAGTCTGACGTTTGTGTCATTGGCCCAGACTAATTCTGCATCGGCACCCCAGCTCCTGTTCCATGGTGTTCACGCTTCAGGAAGGATGAATCCATTTGTCCTTTTCACATGCTGACACAACATCAGGTTTATTTGATGTCAAGAAAAAAATGTATTGGTCCATCCTGAGTAAAGCTTATTTTTATATATAAAGCATTAGTACGTAAGAACATGGCCTTAAGTAGATTTTAAAATATACATAAATATACCAACAAGTTGTCTTTAGAGGCCAATCTTGCAATGACACCTTCAAAGTCTGGGATTCAAACAATGTACACCTGGCCTCTATGACCGACACACACTGCTTGGATCAGTATTTGGGGAACAGCATTCTATGAACCTCTCCATCTGCCTTCGTTCTGTCCAGCCATTTCCCACACAAGAAGACAGTGGTCACCCCATTGGCGGTGTTGGTGACCTCCACCCTTTCAAGGAACCACCCGGAGGTGGAGCTGGAGTTATCGTGCTCCATTTTGACCCTCTGCAGCTCCCCTAGGTCCAGCATCTCCAAGAGGAAGCGGTCAGTGCGTCCGCACTCGAACAGGTTGCGGAACTTGTGCTGCAGGGCCCTCATCCCTGAGTCCCCATTGGACCCGTATAAGGTGATGAAGACGTTGGCATCTGTACCGGATCCCTTCTGGTTGCCTGTGACAGTTATGACCTCATACTTGACTAGGACCAAGCTACGGACCTTGCTGGCAAAGCTCTCCATGGTCTTGCTGCATTCGAAGGTCACAGAGTCTTCCTTTTTGTTTGAAAGAGGAATCTCTGCGTTGCATCTGAATATATACCTAGTGTAGCAGAGGAGGGAGATTTTAAAAAGAAAAATATGGTATTATTCCAAATTTCTGATAATGGAAAAAAATGACACAATGAATCAGGCAACTCATGCTGGGGAGTAAAAACAATACTCCACAGAGGGTCTAAAATGCTAATAGGTTTGGACGGAAATATGAAACAACATCTTTCAAAGTGAGCACCCAGAGAATTGTATTTGATTAAGTGCCTTACAGCCTTAAATTGCCAAAGTAGTTTTCCGAGTACAAAACAAGAGTTAGAATTTAAGAGGAGAATATGAGAACATAAATGAGCAAGCACTCAAACAAAATGGAACAATTAAATAAAGCCAGGGATTCGATTTTTTTTATTATTTAGGCCGTCCAACCTATGAATGCCACAGCAAACACTGTTCCAGTAGATTCAAGATTTAAACCTTGATAATGATTTAGCAGATGACCAACCAAATACTGCCTAAGCTCTTCATGACTTTAATGTTCTGTGTTAAATTCAGACTTCCATTGTTGATATGTTTGCTGAGTGTCATTCAGTTAACGCTCACTCACTTGTTTCCAAGCCCTTTCTCAGTAACGACAACTTCTTGCACATGCCAGTATGACTGAGTCTTCACTTTTTTGCCATCCTTTGGAGTATGTCCCAGACAGATATTGGCAAGGTCACCCAGATTTTTGGAGGAAAATTCAAATGTATCTGTTGCTCCTCTGTTGAAAAGAAAATGCGAGCACATATTTTACACACAGAGTCATTCACGGAGCTATGATTTTACAACCACTTTTATGTGACATTTCATTTCATTTACTTGGTTTCCAAAAAATGGAGCTGAAAATATAACATTACAATAATGATAATACCAAAGGCCCTGAAATGATAAAACACACACTCTCACATAACACCTCAACAATGGCACCCTAACTGCTTTGTTCTTCCCTAGTCATTGAGGGCATTGATACTTGAGGAAAGCAAAGAAATAAATGAAAGCACACCGCAAGAACTTCTTTTTCTTGTTCTCCATCACAAATTCCTTTGAACGGCCCTTCTTCCCTTGAATCACAATCCACACGTTTTCTTTTGTGTCTGCGTCATCTTCGTTGGCCGTGGTGGTGGCGATTGCGTACTCTTTCAGAGCAAACACAAAGCACATTATTTTCAGCAGTTACTGATGTTGCACTAATACATTCCCAAGAGGAGCATTTATACCACAGAGCATCATTCACCGGAACACACTTAAACTCTCAACAGCCTTCATGTCTGAAGTATCAGTAAGATGTGCCATGTGTTGCAAGTCACTTCATGAAAACACACCAACTGTATGTAGCTGCAAGGAGTAACATGGCTCTCAAAGGACATTTCTGTTCACTGTCTCCAGTATTTTCCAACACTTCACTCTTTCTTTGAAGTTAATTTAAAAAACTTTCACAATGCTTTCTTCTTCTTCACTGGATTTGTGTAAGCATTGCTGCAATCAATACCTGCAATATGCATCCTCATAAAGCCTTTATCTTTCAATATTTAATCCAGCAGTGGTAGGAACTGTCACCAAATCAGGGGACTTCAAACACCGTTTTCAAGCATCTCAAAATTGTGGTGCCCAAAATTTTGTCAGACAGGAGATATAGTATATGGTAAAATGTTTCCTTATTTGCATAGTCATGTATCATGAATATTTCCTTCAAGTGTGTCATTGGGCACTTTCAATTAGCATATTACCCAGCACAACAAACATTTGCATGTTCATAAAAATACACATGAATTTCCTGTTCTTTTAAGCTTTTAATCTGAACATTTGTTTTGCACATTACTACCAAATTGTTTAACCTAATTACTGAACCATGTCACTTTCACATGTCATGAGCCTCCGTGGTAAGATCATTAATGGGGAAATTGGGATGGCTGCTTTAACAATTCTATATGAGAAGAGATTGAGGTGTATATTTGTTCCACTGCTCAGAAAAGTTCAACGACAAAGGATCCTACAAAATAGAGAGAACAACAAGACCAAGAGAACGATGAACTTGCTTGTTTTGTCACTGAGTTCCACAAAATCGTGGTTGGCGCAGGGCAGTTCCCGTAGGATCTGACCGTCGTCCTCGTTTGTGGCGAGCCAGCGGTCACAAGGGAAGCGGAACGTTTCGTCCATAATTTCATCCTTCACATCAATCGACTCCAAGTGCCAGCCTGGAGCAGGACCTAATTGCCAGAGACAACAAAACTGCTGAACTGTTGCTAAAGCACCTCACATTTCTGGACAGCTTGTATATAATACTTAGCATGTGGCTCAATTAAATACGTAAGCGTTTTGACACTTAAGCTATCCTTCTGCTTGGGCCTAATATGCTGGGTATTAACTCTTGCACATTCAGCAAGACCAATATTCCTCAGAAATAGAAAACATTCAGTTACCCTGTGTGTTTTTCTGCCATCTCATATACTATATAAGCATTCACAATTCAATATCATTCCAATTCATTTTAAAATTAAAAACCACTGTCTGGAACTGTAATGGAAAACAAAAACCTATGTTTCTATCACCTGCATCTGCACTTGAAAAACAAGACTAATTAGAAGGGGAACATTAATGTGCAATGCACGACTGCTTATACAGGTGAGTAATTGTGAGCATGGAGCGAAAGTCTGACTGGCTCACCCTTGTTATCATGCCATACTCTGATCTTGGATAGCTCCCCTAGACTAAGCACGTCGGTGAAGCGGAAAACGTCCAACTGGTTGCGCTCGAACTTGTTGGTGTTGGCGCTAGCCTTCAGTGCCATGGTGCCCGCATCCCCATTTTCCCCAAACAGGATGAGGGACACGTTGGCATCAGTGCCAGCTCCTGTAGGGAGGACACGACACAAAGCAACACAGCGATCACACTTCCTGTAGACGCTGCAACATCTCAACACAACCTACTCATTAACTTACAGCGAATTTTAAAGAGGATATTGAAAGCTGGGATAAATGATGATTGACGCTGAGTCTGAATTCTCAGTCTACATAAATATACAGGAAAATGTCATGAGGAAATGAGAGGTTTAAATATGCATCAGGATTACAGTGTAAAAATATATGTCCATATCGTCAAAATGAGCTTCATAACATGGATACACTTCCCTGGTTTCAAGCCACATTTGTATTATTCACAAATTGACACCTAATTTTATTATTATCTCTTTTGTCTCCACACAAATTACTATTTCATGGAGGCAACAGAACTATATTTTAAAGTTTTAATTTGTGAGTCTCATGTGAGAAGCCGTGTACTGACTCCGAAATTATAAATTTCTCATTAAATCATCACGGAGGGTTTCAGAACACACATTTTAATCTCCCTTTCCTCGAATATTGTCGCTGTTCTTGCTTGAAACGCTATTGTTCCCGTATTTATTTGTCTTCGGTTTGCAATCATGTCCTGAAGTTAGCCAAGCTGCAAATAAGATAAGAGCATAAACACACCAAATGGCCTGCATCCAGCGAGCATACAGGACTGTTGGTGGTGATTGTCTCTGGTCTTGTAAAACTCTTACAAAGCACAGAGTTTATGAGCTTTCAGGCTCTGGAAGCTCTGTTTAATAAAGGCGGCCATGATTAATTCTTACCCCTGCACTTTATTACCTGGGTTTATTGTCCCTTTTGCCTTTATTGGGGAGAACTACCAGGACAACAGTCTCCTATTTTTAGCACTTTATTTCATCCTGTGATGAGAGCAATGGTGCTGGCATTTAAATGTGATTGGATCTCACTCTCTATTCAACAGCCCATAGATTCTATATGACTTCAGACATTCCATTTATAAAGTGTGTTGAAATCAAGGTAATAGGTATTCTCTCTTGTGGGTTACATTAGCTACAGAAAGGATTTACATTCATTTATTGTAAACTAATTATGTTTATTGTCTGATGGGTTATTTGTCCACCTGGAAACAGGTCATAGATATTTGGTGCTTTCATGATTAATCCAGATGTAATATGGGAAATATATTTCATCTGTACTCTTAAGGGTATAGATGAATCATTTTTACATTCATTTCATATGAATACACTATATATATATAAATATCTGCAACTGAATATGGTTAAATCCTTATGCTTTAAAATAAATAGTAAATAAAACATGAAAATCTTGATGAAATTGAATTTTGACTGCCAATCAACATATCACATTCAATGATGGAAATTTAATTGATGTAATTCTATTACAAGCATGAAAATTTCCACACTATTACATGACTAAAAATTCCAGCAGATGTGTCCATTTTTAAAGAGAACACTCTTGGACAGTGAAAATGGACATAGGATATGGAACAACTGATATTTAAAAAGTGTGGGATCAATTATCACTTGCAAATCTCTCATAATCTATAATAAAATGTAATAGTGTTACACAGTTTTATTTCAATTTATTTTAGTAGGCTCTAACCTAGAGTGAAGAAGCCAATATACATGATAATTGATTGGCAATGATTTCTACATTTTACATGATAATTACAAGTGAACTGTGCTCCACTGACCTCCAACGTCACTGGTCTTGACCTGGATGGTATATGTTGTCTTCTCCACCATCTCTTCCTCGTCCACCACGGCAGCCATCTCACAGATCTTTGTCCTCTTGGGCCCTTTCGTCTTTGAGAGCCATTCCTCATAGGTGAACACTGCGACGTCCTCTGTGCTCGGGTTTCTCATGATTATCTGAGGAGAACATCATTTGACATCTCACCCTACTGGGAGCCATTCGTACAGTATGCCAACTCTGTGGTGTAACCAGAGAAGCTGCAATGCCAATGACTACAGCTATATTCCTGAAAGTCATAAAATAAACCAAAAAGGGGATTCACTGTTTTGATTCACCAGCTAATTATAATTGAGATGCTAAAATCTGGCAAATAGTCTCCAAGGGAATTGTATTCTTAAGATGTTGTGCAAGTAAAAACTCTTTCACACATATTTGCCTTTGGTATGGGATTTCAGGTGGAAATATAGAGGTTGCAGGTGGCTAGGACAATGAGGTAAAGTTACTCTTCATGATTTATGGGGAGCTATCTAAAACTACAGTTTTACAATCGGGTCAATCTTTTTTCCAGGTGAGCATCACATTTTTAGAAATAAACCTCTGTTAAACTATTAATCAATTTTGTTCTGCCTTCGAGTGTTTTGTAGACTCAGGCAAGTCCATCAGATATGTCCCATTTGATCTTCAGCAGAAAACAGGATTGACTAGAATAGGACTGTAGAAGAAACCGCATACCTCCCATCCAAATGTGCAACCTCCAGAGGTCAGTAAATCACATATGCTACTCTGGGTAAACTACATAACAATAATCTAAATAGCTTAACGTATTAAAATTATATAGACTGACATCAGCAGTAACTATAGTTTAACAGTTACTCCAGCAAGGATGCAAACTCTCACCACTTATCATCACTTTGATGGCTTTTCTGTCAATTTGAAATACATTTGTGAAATCAGTCTTAAGATTTATGTAACAACTTTTTCTCAGTATTTTTCCTTTTTTTCTCATTTGTAATACACAGTCAAAATGCAAAACCCTTCCCAGCACTGTAGAATCCTTATGATAGCGTCAGATTGAGAGACCACATATGTGAATGTATCTGTGCTAGTCTCTCTTTGCCTGTTGACATTTTGCAGCCCATGGGCTAAATGAATGGTTATTGCACTAGAGGGCTATGCTTATTGAGCAGTTAATACAGGGAGACCATGTCAGATTAACCAAAGGAGCCTCTAAAGCATAATGGCACACACTCAAAATACATTAATTAATGCCCACAGCATTCACAGCTGGATTTAATGCACAAATCAATTGTTAAAAAGCTGGATTCATTACCAGCCTGTAACATTACCAAAATACATTATTAAATTTGCAAGGTAATTCATAAAGCATCAATATACAATAAATTTGACTTTGCAGGAACACACTGCCAAATAAAACCCTACCTCTGTGAGTTCTCAATAAATCGTGATTTTGCAGGAACACTCTGCCAAATAAAGCCCTACCTCTCTGACTGTATAATGGCAATTCATACCATGCCTTACCGGATTCCTTACCATTGCTGGCACTGGCATGGACAGGATTCGGATATGGACCCTTGAGTAGAGCTCTTCAGATTGACGTGACACTTGAGAAGCTCATTAATTCCTTATGTAATGTAAAATTTAACTTCACTTAATGTTCTAACCTTGTCCAGAAACCAATCGGGACGACTTCCAGACCCATCGATGTGAACCCTAATCTTTTTCAGTGGAGCGATGTCATCTATCTCCAGATTGAAGGTATCCTCTTGGCCTCTCTCAAACCTGCACAACATTAAAATATTTATTCCTCTATAACACAGGGAAGATTCACAGTGTAATGCGTGTTTATTAACATATATTTGGCATGCTTCAAATGAGCTTCATGCCATTAGAATTTACAGTGGTTTTTACAGTGGAATTTACAGGATTTAATCTAAAAACGTGGTTAAAAAGCTGGGTGTTTTCCCAGTCTGAATGTTTATACCAGTTAGTACTGGCAATGTGCAAGACGATTCACAAAGTAGTGATGCACAATAAATTGGTGTAATGGCTGCATAATGTGGAATAATTCCATAAAATGGCCTATTGTAACACAGTTAGATAAACTGTTCACTCCATTGTCCTGAAGAATTATCTGGGCACCTGTCCTCATTTTTTGGGAGAAGAATTTCCTCTGTGTTCCCATTGGCTCCATACACGACCATGTAGATCTTGGTGTCTGTCCCTGCATGTTGAACATCTCCCGTGACAACCGTGACCTCATAAACAATCTGGAGGAGGGAACATGACACAACGTTTCCTGTGGGAATGATAACTCAATTCAAAGTGTTACCTTCATAATGGAAAAATTAAAACTGATATTACTGGGGCTAGTACAAGATGTAATAACTGGAAGAAGTGTAGCAATAAAAATATATTTTATTTGGAGAATATAAAAATAAAAAAAATATTTACTGTAGAAAGTAGTTCTTAAAAGGCCATCATTACTCAATAAATCATTTTTATTTTTGCCATAATGTAATTTTTTGCATAACAACAGCACTTTATGCAAGAGGAAGTGAGCATTTGGAGTTTTAGAGGGGTCATTTGGGAAAACAAGGTAATAAAGAGCGCTCTGTGTAATGATTTTAATTACGGACTGAAATGAGCCCTGCTTCAATGTCATCTGTTTATAATTGCTGTCAAACCATAAAAGCAGTGAGAAAACTGAAAGTCAAGGAACCAGGACAAAAAAACTGTTGAGAAATCTCAATCTAAGCAGGGCTGCATGATCTTCAATACTGTAAACAAATCAACCAGTTTTTGAGCAGAGAGATGAATTAATCATTCATGCAGGAGCACTCACTAAGGTGATATCACGGTGAATTATGTATGAATTACATAGGAAACCTGGCACATCACTGTGTACGCCACTGGGTAGAATTACAGTCCGCTCACCTTTTGAGTGATCCCGATAGTCTCAGCATCCAGCACATTGAACACCCGCGCGGTGAGCCCATCGCCACGGTCTTTGGCCAGCCAGCACTTGCATTGGAAGTCATACTGGATCCCTCTGGAGGGCACAGCCACAGACAGCTCATCCACCAGCCAGCAGCTCTCAGGAGTGGCCCCATCATGACCCAACTATGGTAGGACAGAGAGGACCAATCCCAGAGTTAAGGGATGTACCTGATATGTGCTTAGACTAACCAATTATATGACTCACTTTCAACAACGATGCACATGCTTTTCATATCACTTTTTAATGGTCCCATAGATTAACCCTTGAGGAATGCCAGACTCACAAAAAGTGGGTGTGTCTCTGTAGCTTGTGCTAACATGATGGAATAAAAACTTGACAGAATATAATGCATGGTAAGTGGGTAACTTACTGTGTGATACCAGATTATGTGATGCCTGCATCCATCCCAACCATATGCAGTCAATGCATGTTTTACTTAGCCTAAACAACATTTTTCTCTAACGTACATGTGTGTTTCCATTCCTTATTTTTACTTCCATGCCGTTATTCACAATTGTGCAACTCTTTCAACAATTTACTACGGTTTATTGTAGCTACCACCAGTGCCGAAAACACTCTGACAGGAACAGTTTCCTCCTCTCAGCTGTGAGGTTTAATAAGATAATTAATGTGTATGTAGTGTCTAATATGATGATGTGATGTTAATTTAGCTTCCAGTGCCAGTGTCAGGGAATTCACACTCTGTTGAATTTATCTTGCCCCCATACTCTAAGACAGTGATAGCATCACCTTTGACACCATGTTGAAAAGTGGCCAGGAAAAGCACTACAGAAACAATGAGTAAAACTCAGAAGGGGGTCCACAAAATGTTTGCAGATGCAACAGGGGCATCAGTGGCTCTCATTATTCATAAACTTGATCCCAAGGCCTTCATCACTGGCCTCTCTTAAGGAGCAAGAGTCTTGGCAGATCTCACATATGCCAGGGGTGAATTGTGCAACAATACAAAAGAAAGGCGCTGTGAGTACCCGTTTTAGTACTGCTACATGTGGGTGTACAAATCCCTGGTGTGATACGGCTTTTTGACCCAGCCCTGTATAAAAGCTGGTAAATCACTCGGACTAACTCAGTCACCAGGGAACGAGACTTCCTGCTGGTCTAATAATACCGTACACCTACGCTTGGAGTATATTGGACAAAGAAGTGTCAAATGACACCGAGGTGACTACCTTCTCCCAGGATGTGACCTTTTCCTCTGATAGACTAGCTTAGACTCAGGAAATAAGAGGAAAGGACAAGTTTAACTCTATACAAAACTTTTAAAGACTTCCACAATAGCTTATATTGGCTTTTTGCTTCTCCATCTTTCTATTCACGGCTTTTTTGTCTCTCCTCTTTGTGTTTTTCATTTTTCCTTCCTTTGTGTTGTGTTAGATTATACACCTCTGAAGGTGCAGAGTGCAGGCAGTAATAATTAGGGCTGAGTTGTAGTGACAGCAAATTTTTTAAAGGTGTGAATGTTGTCTGAACACCACATTCTTAAAATGTCATTTTCAAATTACTGCTTATGTACAAATTGTTCTTTGGAAATAGTTTATTTCTGGCCATAGGAGGGTATGGGATGCATGGGTATCAGACCTTTGGAAGATTTTAAAAGGGAGACCAGGTCATGGGATTCAATGGAACAAACAGAGGAGAGCGGGTGAACTTATGTCACTGCTTTACATAATCAATAATGGAAACAAATCAGTTGACAAATGACGTGGGCTTCATTCATCATCTTCTTGTAAATGGGACACTAACCCCTGGCATAGAGGCACATATGATATTGATATTCTGTGCTTTGGTTTTGCTCTCATTTTGGCACAACATCCTGGTTCATTCATCTGATTTAGTTACTGTTAGGTATCACATTGCTTCAGATGATGTATGAGTGACAATAAAATGTTTGAGTAGGAAGCTCACCTGCAAAAAGGTAAAATATCTCTTTCCCTCACTCTTTCTTATTGCCTATGTTTTAAGTATCTTCTGTAAAATTTGAGTTGTCTTATTTTCGTAGCACATGTTCATTGACCAAACATAATTCTTGAAGTAATCTTAGTACTGTCTGTATGGGACAATGTAACACTTTGAAACAGAGCAGTTTCTCCTTTAGGATTTATGACCAATCAGAGGAGTTTGCTTCCTTCATTTTGTCCTTGGTGTGTTCTGCACTTACTTCCACTTTCTTGATCTCACCGACATCAATGCCGTAGCACACAAAATTCTCCATTGTTCCGACGCCAAAGCATTCCTTTCCATCAGGTAGGTCGAGCCAGAGCCGGTCGGTCTCAATTTGGTTGGGTCCGATAACGATGACATAGACACGGCTGCTGGTGCCAGCTTCACGGTCCAGTCCCGTGGATACAGTGAAATGATATGGAATGACTACAGAGGAGTAAACAGAAACTGGTCATGAGTCAAGGAAAAGTAATCAAGCAGTTGTAGATTGTCATATCTGTTGATCAGGCAGGTTAGGTTGTTTTTTAAAAAAAAAAAAAAATACCAAGATCTAGATTGTAGATACTTGGATTTCTGTGTCAGGGCAATGTTGATTTTATAAAGGTAACCTAATGCAATTAATGCAACTACCTACATGTTGATGGAATTGAATAAGCAGAATAAATTACTCAGGGTCATATGTGTAGTTTGACTTTTCTACAATGAGTGTAAACCAATAAAATAGAGCCCCAGGTGTTCTAGGATGTGTGGACAAATATCAAACTTTAAATATACACTGAAGGTACCTAATACATTGAAGACTGCAGTAAGTGCGTGTCACTATTGCCCAGTACTCAGATAGGAGGTAGAAGAAGAGAAGTAATTGCTGGAAAATTCCACTTTGAAAAGCATGTGATCCATCCCATACCAGGGCCTTCTTCAATGATCTCCTCTTCCTTCTTCTTCTTGCTCTTCTTGTTCATGTTGCTGTCCAAACTCTTCACACTCTTCTTTGAACTCTTCAAGTTGTTTTTCTCTCCTTCATACCCCTTAAAAAGTAACATCAAAAACACAGTTTAATAAATTCCTTATGATCAACTGCCAAAATGTATTTTTTATGTATACACATTTTTGAATAACTGAGACCCCTGTTTAATGTATTACAGCTACAGAACACCAGAATGGTCACTTCCTGTAATACCTTGACAAAGAAAGTTCTCTCAATGCGTTTATCCTCCCTTTTCTTGGAAAGCCAGCGCTCACAGAGGAACAGGTAAACCTCCTCTGTTTCCACGTCAACCACCTCAACCTGGTCAAGACACCAGTCTGCCGCGATCATGGTGTTGTCATGGCGAATCTTGATTTTGTAGATCTCCCCCAGGTCCACAGCTTCAATGGTGAATTTGTCCACCTAGGAGGGAGAAGCAGCTCTTTCAATAGGCAATGCATCCATACAATGCAACACATGGAAGTACATAATATAGTACATATGACAATGAAAAGTAAATGCAACAAGCTCAAAGTAGAGAATCAACAGTCCTGCATGGAATTATACTGTTCATTTTTTAACATAACATTTGATTATTCTTAAGCAGTAATGAATGGCAGGTACAGTTACACAGGGCTGTGTAAACTGACAGGAATATAATGGCACATTTTACAGACGCAGCCACATATTTCAAAATCAACTCTGCAGATCTCTTCAGCGTGTCACATTAGGCCTGCTTCTGTGTCTTACATAACCTTAAATGCAAAAACATGTTTCTGTGATTTTCAGGGGGTCTGGAGAGGGGCTCAAATGTGAGCATGAGGGGAAGCACATGCTTCAGTGGCCTGTACACGAATCCCCAGCCACAGAACGGCAGCTCGCTCTCCGGGCGAGGAGAGAAAGGGACAGCTGGAGCCAGACTGCGACGAATGCTGTACCAACTTGACTCTGACATGAGGGGAATTAATTCTGTCACTGCAGCCCACATAATCATTCTGTCATAGTCCCCCGTTGCTGCAGGTCAGTGTGTTGGTAAAATGAAATTAAAAGGGAAGATTATTTTTCCCTAGTTTGGAAATCGGAAAGAACTGGTCATGTACAGGCAGTTTGTAAGCTTAAGAAGGTGACAGCTGGATCAAGAAACTGCAACACCACGGCATAGAGAGTGACAGTCTTACTCTTCTTAATGAGGACTATAACCCACAGGGGCATCATACCTCAGCAACTCGCTTCCAAAAAACAGCTACATCTTACAGTACAGTGTTCCCATCACTGCAGTGGGGTTACAGACCTCAGTCTTCACACACTTGCACTTTACACAAAGTATGTAAATGTAAAGCTGTCATGAAGCCTGCATAATTTGTTCAATAGCACAGTACAACATCTTTTAATATGTCATTAAGAACAATTTAGGTCAGGAAAATGTCTTTAGATCACATGACATCATGAGTCGTGTCACATTGAGAACAATGTATTACATAAAGTGTGTTGCGTCATCTATCATACAGAATAGCATTTTACATCATTCTAATAAATGTGTTCTAGATGCCTCACAGAAGATTTAGAAGCACATGCAATTGAAAAATGCAACACAGTGCTTGATTAGTCATACAGAAAAAGTTATCATTTGAAAAAGTTAGACAACCTAGCCGTGAGTTCTGAAAATCTCTCGAGATCCTCTGGCGGTTTACCTTGAGTCAGTACAATATGAAATGCACTGTACAAAGCAATCTCACGGTGGATGCGACATGAGTCACTGTTTGGACTGGGCCACCCAATATCATATCCAATATTATATTTCTTCAAAGAAAACATTACCAGGCACATTGCTGGTCTCAAGACTTACCCCTCCTCTCTCAAACTTGTTTTTGTTGTTCTCGGAATTGCTGAGTTTACGCTCTCCCGTGTCTCCCAGATTTCCATAGATGGTGAGAAAAACGTTGGCGTCAGTGCCCGCCCCATAGACATCGCCCGTCATTACAGACACTTTGTACGTGTGCGCTGGAGGGGGCAAAGACAGGCGCAAACATGTACATCATGTATTTCTGACTGTGGCTTTAACAATGGAATATACTCAATTATTAGATATATTTAAGAATTCTTTGTTCAACTCAGCGGCATAAAGAGAAAATGCACAACCAGAATGATCTAAGACTTGATGAAAGAAACATAAACAGACGAGCAAGTAAAGTTGAATCATTTATCATTTCTGTTGTATGAATTCATCAGATTGACAGTTTTTTGGTGCACGCTTGTCTTGGGGAGCATGTTGGGGGTTACTAGCTGTGTTGACTGCTGAGGCTGTGTTAACATACTCTCTAGGGCATCCTCAACCTCGGTCTCAGTGCGTTTCAGAGTCCCATCTCTCAGTAGCTTCTCCTGGATGATTTCACAAGGCACCAGTTCCCGCACGGTTTCTCCATCGTCTTCAGATTTGGCCAGCCAGCGCTCACAAGGGAAGATAGTGGTTTCTGATCCCTTCATGGGAACATCAGCAGAGAAATGAAAGGTTAGGCCGCAGTATTTTCCATGAACTACACTTTGGCTATGCTCCACTATGGAATAAATGAGAGAACCCTGTGCATGAGTGAAAATGTGAATCAGCACTTCTTTAATATAAGATATAATTTCATTCTTTATGAATATTGCAATTATTTGATTGTCGCATTAAAACAGATTCCTTTGCATACAACTATGTGTTAAGATTTCAGCTATGATTGCATCATTTTGATGATTGATGAAAATTTTGTCCAGCTTAGCAACATGATGACTCTCATCTGCCACTAGTTGAAGTCATATGACACAACATTAAAATGGCAGCCAAGATTTGACTCCAGTATTTTCCCTTTTGAGTGAATAGTGGCACATTCGACTCTGACTGGCCCAGATGCTCCATGTTAACTATCTGATGCAATCAGTTATGAATAAAAACATTCTGCTCCATTTGGAAATATAGTAGTATACACAATAATGACAAAATAGAAATCACCAATATAAGGTGCAATATACTCTTGTATTTGTGGATTGAATGGCATGTTGCTGCTTTTCATGCACAAAACAAATTAACTACACTTTGACCCAAATATATTGTGTAGCCATGCCACTTATGTAATTGCTGACAGCTTACATATCGCTTAATTGTTAGCTTCAACTCCTCCATTCTAATGAATAAATAAACAATCTAGTTGATTCATCTCAGTTAGCAGTGCAGTATCAACACTTCCTTTTTAGTTGAGATACATAATTTAGACACCCATCTGGGTTTTATTTCACTACAATGCACATCTGTCATTCTGTTTGTTTTGAACTTCTTAATTACAGGCTATTTTACTCTGCATGTGAAGAGTAGGATGTGTTCTGCCCTCATAATCATACATTAATTGCAGTCAGATTCTCCAGTATGGATAGTATCATTAAAGGCTTAGCATTGTTATTTAATTTGAAACATACCGGATCAAGTGCTTCTGTTTGCTAATAGCCTTTGTACATATATTATATCATGGCTTCTACAGTACCTTCCCCTTCCTCAAAAGTCTTCTAATTTCAACTCTGTCCAAGTGCCAGCCTGGATTTGATCCCTGGTTGTCATGTCCAATTCGAATTTTCTCAATGACATCACCTACATCCTCCAGCTGCAAAAATGATAGACACACATAAGACAAACCCTTACCATCCCCTTATAGTTTATGTGAATAAACTAGCCTAATTATATCCACCCTACATCTAGGTTTAGAAATATACTGACCTAATTACTGTCGTAATTACTGTTTTTACCTGTATGTACACTGTATGGTTAAATCCATGGCCTGTCCATAAATGCTTCAGAGACCAACAAGGACTGAAGGGAGACAGTCCTTGTTGGACAGATTTTGTGTTCACATCAGGGATGGAGCTACAATATACTGTTCATAGATTCAGCTCCTTTGTACCAAGAATTGATATGGCTCTCCACTACTTTTTATCATTTTGTGTTTTTACTGATGAGATTCCTAAAAATACTTCTGGAGTCTTTTGTTTTAAATATGCTCTCACCTCCACAATAAACATGTCTTCAGAATTCCTCTCGAAGAACAGGCGCCTCTCTCTCGCGTTGACACAGAGATACTTCTGCTGTGTGCAGACGGCATTCCGTCCATAAAGGGCGATGAACACGTCCGCGTCTGTCCCAGCTCCAAAGATATCACTTGTAACCGTAGTTATCTCATAGGGAACGACTGCAAATCAGGAAGGAGAGCTACATAGTCTTCGTTGATTTTGTCAAATCTTTGAAAGTTTGGATTGCTAAACCAAGAGGTCAAGGGGAGTCATTTTTCACCACAATCGGTAATTCTGAAATTAAACTTGCACTCTAAAAAATCAAGACGCCACACTGTCATCATAACATTCATTAATTTCTCAGATAAAAAGCTATCCTGATATGTATGCAGCTCTTGTGAAGTTTTTTCAACAGCCTAGAGTCACAAATAAATGAACCTCACATGCCAGGCTCTTACCTCTCCATTAGAAAGTAGTCCAGTTTTTCACCCACATTCAGGATGTAACTAATATTTTCAAAGCAACCAGTTCAAATCAGTGAAGGCAGGTCTAAGGTGAAGGCAAGAACTCTATGGCTTGAAGGCAGCAATTCAAACAGAAAAACATTCCCTCTGAGAATTATCAATATCTAGTCTGAAAACTATTTGGCATGGTGGTTCTGCTGGAGCAAGCATTGTTCCCAGATGCTAAGGTGAAAGTTGCCCTCAGGTTTCTTGCATTCTTTCTATCGGGGCTGTAGAACTGCAAAAAATAGACTATTCTCTTTCTGTTGATTGATGGGCTTAGGACAGGGGTACGAGAGGAAGGCCTTACATGGTGTGTACATCTCAGTCTGTAGTTCATTAGGGTAGAGGTCTCTGATGATAAGCCCATCGTCTTCAGCCTTGTCCAGCCATCGGCCGCAGGGGAACCGAAGCTTCTGACCCAAAGAGGCAGCACTGACCTCCACCCAGTCCAGAAACCAGCCAGATGAGCCGCCTTGATTGGAGGAGGGGTAACATATGATCATAGTGGTCTTAAAAAAGGAATAAGGCGAGGATCTAGCAATGTGAACCTTGGAAGAAAGTACAATACTCAAGCAGGTAAAACGGACCCACAACATTCATTTTCACTTCCTTTCATTTTTAGCTTCCTGCCTTTAGCAGCTGAAATGTCAAGCTTGACGTACCAAGCTTTTTCTAATCTTTCTGCTTCATCTTAAGCCCTTGATATTCACAGTGATTAGTGTATTGGTTTTGGTAATTACCTTCACTATTACAGCAGGATCTACCCCAAGGCCTGTTATGGTACATGCCATTTTCCTGGCTTTTTATCCTAAAGTATAGCTCTAGCCTATATGAACCTCACTGTAATCTAATTCTCCAGTGTATCATCAAATTTGTGGGTTAAAATAGGCAATGTATAGTGTGTTGTTGCTAATCCATGTTGACATATTTAAATATATTGTTATTATTATGGATCATGTGGGCTTGAATGCTAGTGCTAGATTGCTGCACTACCATAATACAATAAATATAGTAAATGAACTCCTGTGGGATAACCACAGCTAAAAATGGGTCATCTAGACATTGTACCATTAATGAATTACATAATTTACATACATGATAATAAAAACAATTTGTAGCTTACCAAAAGTTAGGAAATGTTATGGATAAATTACAGGCTGAAGAAACACCACATTGTATGAATGCTGTAGCATGTAGTTTGACATCCACTGACATGATCAAATATATACAAGACAGGGTTGCCATCCTTCATTTTGGTTTTACTGTCAATAAAAATACTGACTTGACTCAGTTTAAAATTAAAACATTATACACTCTTTGGTTCTGCCACATTTTGTACAGACATTTAGATTTTTTCCAGATGTGTGGCTGGAATTGTAATATTTTTGCAGGCTTTGTAAATCTCTACAGAAAGTTGGTACAATGAACCCTTTCTGACTGTAGAGCTGGCGTTCTCTGTGTGTTCCTGGGTAAGCATCTCTGACTGAGCCACCAAACCACACCCCTCACCTGAGTTATCATGTCCGATGCGCAGCTTCCTTAATGGCCCGATGTCCACGGCTTCCACGGTGAACTCATCGATCATCCCTCTCTCAAATTTGTTTTTGTGAGACTTGCATGCTTCGAGGTTTATCATCCCTATGGAGAGCGGTGTGATACATAAATATCATATAATCATACAGTCATGAAAGGGTGTTTAAAATAACTCATCCCAGGTATTTTTATTCTACAATCAATGTGTTAAAATTCTGGGCGGTTCAAACACTGTAAATGCATTAGATCTTGTATAAGAAGGATCAAAAGTGGTAACACAATCAGTTCTTTTTGGGGGCATTTCATAGATTATATCTGAATTTATCTTGAAGCATGTCTTGCCTTCAAGTAGTTATTACTATTAAATGTATGAATTCATTTACTCACACTTCAGGTACTATAGATGCTATTAATAGTGACACAAATTCCTATTTAGAGAAAGAAAATGGTGTTATACTGTTTAATATGGACCATGATGAACTAAAGAAAAAAGCTGACCATAAACTTTAACAAAAAAGGCTGACATGAAATAAGTATTCATGGGTCACTAAGAAAACTGTTTTTGTAAATATCAATATATATAGCCCAGAAAATATTAATACATTCAGTATCCAAGTGGATCTGCCATCTTATCTTAAGGAAACAAGACATTTTGGTTTCAAAGCACTTTCAGATTGGCCCTCCTATATACTATTGATGGGTCAGCCCAGCAGCCAACACAATTTCCACAATACTACAACAGTATGACCACTTTAACCATTACCGGTGTCATTGTTTTCTCCAAAGAGGACAGCAAACACGTTGGCATCTGTTCCAGCATATTTCTTTTCACCCGTCTTAATTCTCAGGGTATAGGTTCGTGACATGGCTATAAAAAAGACAAAATAATTACAAGAAATCTTCTCATTTCACTGCACGAAAATGTGTGGAGTTAAATATGTAAACAGGGACCCATTAAACTTTAACAACGTCCATTTTCCTTGTTTACTGTATCGACCCGTGTTTAAAAGACCATTTATTTTTCTGTGGGTGATTATTATATTTCTTCTCACAGTCTTAATGTTTAATATTAAAAGCAACCACTTTTATTTCAGTCTAGGGAGCAACTGCATTTGTTCTCATGATGCATTTGATGTCACATGTCACCAGGTATCCCCCTTGTTCTCTAAATGAGAAATGACTCACACTTTAATCAGCTTTGTTAACCCAATTGCCCCCCTCCACCTCCCACTCTCACCCTTCTGCTCCAGCCCCAATGTGGCCCCCGTGCCCTCCTCATCATCGTCCTTCTTCATGAAGGCCTCGTCCACCGGCACAAGCTCCCTGGCGATCTGTCCATCATCCTCATCCACTGCCAGCCAGCGCTGACATGGGAAGTAGTAGCTGCATTGGAGGTGTATCATGGACCACTTAGCATTGATGTCTTTTTACAGAGGTGAAACCTCACACTGCTAAAATCAATTTAAGAAATGTTGTTTTTGGCAGAGTTGAATAATATCTTTCACACATTACAGTTGCATGCAAAAGGAGTGAATGTTGAAGGGAAGGGAAGGGCATTTTTCGAAAGAAAAGGAATTTTTATGACTCACCACCAGGGGGTGGTCTATTACCTTGTTAGTATTGGATAAGAGGGGACATGAAGCCCAGACAGTTTATATAAAACATAAAATGTAAAGAGTGTTAATATTTCACTTGTCATAAAATATCAATATTGTTCATGGCTTTGTATATATGTGGTGAATGCTTTGTGCATAAAATTTCATTTTTGATTTTTTTTTTTTTCAAACAACTGAATTGCTGTGCCGTAAATCTACTCCACTGAAAACACCCATCATATCACCCCTCCTCCTCCGCCTCTCCCATTCTCCTGTCTGTCATCTTTAGACTGGACTCACGTGGTGTCGTCCTTGAGGTCCACAATTTCCACGCGATCCAGAAACCAGGATGCGTTCGATTGGGCATTGTCGTGGCGAATTTTAAGCTTTTTCAGTGGCCCCAGATCAACCGCAGAGACTGAGAACATGTCCTCCTACACGGTACACCAGACATCGTCAGTGAGTCTCCTTACAATGAGGTCCCTTGCTCTCACAACATGTAAATAGATATTTTCGGTTTTAATCATATAATGTACAGTATGTATGTGCTGCTTACTTATCTAGGTCTCCCTTCCGAAAGAAATTCTGAATTTCATTGGTATCATACATGGTAAAATAATTACAACAAGTTTAATTAAGGAAAAAGTACACTCACTCCCTCAGTTACAACTACACCACTGGTTGGCACCTATTTATACAATGTTTGATCTTACAAAGGACTTACAATGGAGAAAGAATGTAACTCATCTCAGGTAAAAAATATATAGCTATTGTTCATTGTCTGTCATCTGGACAACATATTCTGAACCATGATCATTTCTCTGGAAAGTGATCTTACTAGATCTTACACTAACTAGATATTAATATGAGGCCTTTAACATAAAACAACTACAGATCGAGGGTAAATAATTGAATTCTTGAATTATTGTTGCTGTTTATGGTTGCATAATCCTTGCTGAATGTGAATAGCGTCATGTTAGTATAAATGATTCATGTGCTGACAGTAACAGATGAGTAAAAGTATCCCTGTACATCTACTTTGAATAACATGAGGGAACGATCAGGTTTGCTTCTCCAGGCTCCAAAACCTGGCAGACTCACTTGGGGTAATTTCTCCCACAGCTACCTGGTGAAGGTACATGTAACCAGAGCCCACCTCACCTGGCCTTTTTCGAACTTATTGAGGTTGTTGGACTTCCTCAGCCGCCTCTCTCCCGTGTCTCCGTTCTCCCCATAAATATTGATGTAAACGTTGGCGTCAGTTCCAGCTCCCCACATTTTCCCGGTGTAGACGCACACTTCGTACGTGTTGACTGTCGGGGACAGAGAATAAATTGACACACATTCAGCAGCTATACACATTCAGTGTTCCTCTGTGGCCTGAATTAACTTATCCACACCAAACATCATTAGGAATAGGTCCAGCTGACCTTTGTGGCTGGGGTGGTGTGCATATGGGTTTTTGTTTCAACCAATTACCCTGGCTCAATTAGCTAATTAGCTGCATTCCCCAATGCCAGTTCACACATAGATCAGACCAGAGTAAATGTATGTAGGGACTCAAGAACAGGTGTCATGAGCTAACATTGAATATATGTCCATGCAACCGAAATATGCAGTGCTTAAATTTACATTACATCCACAATCTGATATGGCCCTTATTGTCTACCTCTGCTGTATAATCAAATGAGAAGTTTTGAGCAATGGTAAGATATTATTTTGATTCTGACCACAGTTCATATTCAGTTGAGTTCATATGAGGTTAACAAATCAATGTGTGAATGAACTGAGCTGAATATCAGTTTCGTGTAAACTGTTTTATCCACCCTTTATAAGTGTATTTTACAATGCAAAGCACAGGTCTTCCATGAAAAATAGGCCAGTTAAAGTATGCTCCATTCATATCTCCTTTATGTATCGGTCAGTGTAAAATTGGTACACAGAAGTGAATGTGAATCAGGACTAATCAGTAATTAATAGGTTTTAATTACTTTCCAGGTCCTCTGCTCCCTCTGGAAGCAGCTCCACCACCAGCTCGCCGTCCTCCTCATCCTGAGCCAGCCAGCGCTGACAGACAAAGGCGTACGTCTCCACCACCGGTTGCAGCTCCATCTCCTCCTCCTCGTCCTCATCCTTCTTCTTTTTCTTCTTCTTTTTGTCCTTCTTCTCCTCCTTCTTGGTCTCCTTTGGCGCCATTCCCATAGTCAGGTGCTTGATGTCCACCGTCTCCAGGAACCAGCCATCGCCGAGACCCGACCCGTCATGGCCAATCCGAATCTTGAAGATCTTTCCCACATTTGTGGCCTCAATCTGTGGTTCGCATTTTGTTTGCATTTTGATAAAAATGGGAAAACACACCAATGTTTACCCATGTTGTGACTCGCTGAAGCTATGCTGGTAAGAAATCATAGCTCTTCACATAAGGACGTTTCACCTCAGACTGAGACTGGGGACATAACTGATAAAATGATTTAATTACTTGACTTTTTGATGGCTAAATATAGTAATTTTCAGTTAAGTTCTCATGTGAACTTACACAGAAACAAGTAAGAAAAAAGTGCTAATATAAAGGGTTGTATAGAATCAAATAGCTTTTTACTAACGGAGTCCCAAAGTAAGGTTCCCCAATGATTAGGAGTAAAGAGCCCTCCTTTAGTGCTATTTAAAACCTCCTTTCTGCGAACATACTTAGCTCTGCACGGCTTTGCAGTTTGTATGTATTTTCAGGTGCTTTCACAATAAGCATTCATGACATTCAGTACATTTCTCAAAGACCAGCTTACTGCAAGGATTTCATTTTGGATTATTACCATGAATATCTCTGTGCATCCTCTCTCAAAGTTATTTGATCGGCTTTTCAGGGTCATTATTTCTGTTTTTCCAAGGTCCCCATAAATCTGGATGAAGACGTTGGCGTTTGTGCCACCTGCACTGATGTCGCCAGTGACCACGGTTACCTCGTATTTTATCACTGGAAAGAGAGAAGGACACCTCACAGTGATTCAGTAACTTTTATGTTTGATTGGACACATTATTATATATTTATGAACTGTGTTTCTGAGCTTCACAAAAAGTAGACTTTCAGTATCCTGCTAACCCAGAAAACAAATATCAATATTTCAAAGATACAGTGAGCCAGCCTGTTTAAAATTACTATTAGTCTACCTTTAGAACATTATTTATCATACAATATGGCATATGAAATTTGACTACTTTAAACCTCTAAATGTGAGAATTCAGGTCAAATGCTGCAACTGAGTTTTTATTGTGATATACAAATGTCTTCAGTACTCTTAAAATCGGGCTCAGTTTTTAACACAATGACGATGAGTATTAGTGCTCATACGCTCTTCGATGTCCAGAGTTTCGCTGGGGTAGAGCTCCACTTCCACCTTCCCATCTGCCTCGTCCTTACACAGCCAGCGATGGCTGGGGAACATGTACTGCTTTCCATGGACAGGAACCATAATCTGCACACTGTCCAGGAACCAGCCAGCTCTTAGGCCCTCATTGGTGTGTCCGATCAGGAGACGGTTGATCTGTCGAGAAAAAAACAAGGAATCAATTATAGTTAGAAACATATTTCCAAATATCCCAACCTCAAGGTACATTTTCAGCTACATGAACCAAATAGCTAGCAGAAGCTTCTCAGAGAATGTAAAATATTGAGATGCCGTACCTGTCCTATATCGAAGGTGTCAATAGTGAAGATGTCCGTGCGACCGGTCTCGAAGTAGTTGCTCAGGTTGTTGTCGGAGACCACCAGCATCATCTTGCTGGTGTCTCCCTTCTCTCCATACAGCTTAACAAAGACCTTTGAGTCAGAGCTTGCTCCGCTCACGTTTCCCGTCTTCACCGCTATGTGGTAGCTTGTGTCTGAAATGTTAGCGCCAGACATCAGCACTTCAGGTAAGTACCAGAATAAAAATAAAAGCAGGTAAAAAATATTGCCTACATACCAAATATAGAGACAACCTTTGCCATGTTTGACAATGGAAAGTATTCCCATACAAAAGCTGTGCATGTTGCCTGCTGAATGTTGAGTTTGTGCAAGATTTTTTAATGTGAAAGATTACTATGCTACAAAGACTTACTAAAAAGCCGCTGTCCATCTGTGTTTGGCACTAGCTCTCGAACTATCTGACCATCATCTTCATTTCGGTCAAGCCACCTGAAATGAATAGTGAAGAAATAAATAAGAGAACTGATCTGTAGGTGTCTTTGACTGACAGCTGCTGCAAAATAACTATTTGTAAATAACATTGTGTTAGCAAACTGGAGTAATTTGCACCTCACCATAACTCAGTTACAAGCAATACATCGCTAAAAACTGGCAAAGTTCAAGCAAATAAATTTCTCTGCAATGCTGTGGGGGAGGTAAGTATGAGCAGGAGAATCCTCAGTCACTGACCAAGTTGCCTGTTTTGGAATCTCAGTTGACAGTAATTATTTTGCCTTAAGTTTAACAGGATTTCCAACTATAACGCCAATACCAAGATACATAGATAACAGGTACATCCAAACATGTGGATATATAATGTGTGTGTTTGCTTAGATTCCCATTGTAGTTCAGTTCACACTTTGGTGGCCAGCTTACCTGTCACAGGGGAACTCTATGGCCTCATTCTCTGTCTTCCCCTCTTCCCTCACAATCACCTTGTCCAAGTACCAGCCCGATCCCCCGCCTTGGCCATCGTGGCCAATCCGTACTCTTCGAACCTTCCCCAGGTACACTGCCTCAATCATGAACTCGTCCATCTACAAAACAAATGTGCGGTCACAGACTCCAGCGGTGGAACCAACCAATGTTGTTCAAATAAAAAATTCTACCAATATTCAATGTTGACAAGATATGTGGAAAGAAAACCAGTTAATTTTCAAAATGTTACTATTTGAGTCAAAGGACAGCTTTAAATGTCTTGTGACCTAAATATACAGAACATCAATGTGCAAATTGTGTACTGTTACAAAAATCAGATTTTATACCTAAAAATGTGGAAAACATCCAGACCTAGACCCAAGTTTTACTGTGATGGCTGGTTTTACAAAATATTAAGCCTAACAAATTGTCAACAACTTTGCTTGTTATTGGCAAGGAATATCATTAATCAGACTTTTCTGTAAGTTTAATGTCAATGAAGACGACTGAGTGCTAGAACCATGAATATTTTTAATATCTATTTGCTGTTGTAACAATTTCATTTTTAAAAAGGGACTTACGTTCCCTTTCTCGAATTTGTTGACATTGTTCTTGCAGTTCAACAGGATTCGGTCCCCAGTGTCTCCTTGGTCACCAATAAGGCAGAGGAACACGGTGGCGTCTGTGCCACTGCCGCTGACCATCCCCGTGACAACGGTAACGCGGTACTTTATGACTGGGAAACACAATATTACTATTTCAACATACAAAATGGATTCTTTCACTAAGCATGGTTATGACTCAGCTTGAGGATAAATATAATCTCTAGCAGACACCAAGAATATGAACCAGGCAGAAAAAGATTACATTTTGTCTGTTGGCATCAAATGGTTCTTACTTACAGACTGAAAAAAGGTCACATGACAGTATAAAATTAGATTGATCGCTTTTTATCCTTTTTACACTTTTCATGCCCTGCTTGCTTTTTCTCACACAAACTGCTCCCTCCTTGTATTGTGACTTTCAGAATACTGAGATATATTTCTTAAAGTTGATACTAGAAACATCAGCTTCTGCACTGCAACTTGCAACCAGATAAGGTGTGTAGCCCCAAACCATTAAAGGTGAGTTGAACTTCTTGTTCAGTACTCAGCATGAAAAATACACAGAGAAATTATGATTGGTTAAATGGGGGTTGACCTACGTGACAGGGGGGTGGGGTTTTGTTCTCCGGTGGCAGGAAGTTCTCTGATGATCTCGTTGTCATCCTCGTTGATATCCAACCAGCGTCCACAAGGGAAGTTGTACTTCTCTTTAGTCAATGTCTTCATCAAGGTCAGCTTTATCAAGAAATTGCAGAATGTATCTTTGTTCATTTTGGTTCTACCACACACAAGTTGATCTATATGAAATGTATTTCTAATACATATGTACCCAGTGTAAGTGTTTTCACCTAACTAAAATTACGATCTAGCTACATATGATTATATGGCTATTGCTGAAGGTCTGGAGGGAAACATCTACATTATCAGTTAGAAATCAGTCAACAGGATATAATCATATGCTTAACCGATACATTTTGCCATCTCTGTGGACCTTACCTTGTCTAAATGCCAGCCTGCAAAAGGATGCCTCTTTTCATGCCAAATACGCACTTTCAACAGCCTCCCCAAATCAGGCAGTTCAACCTGTGTGCGTCAATAACAAAACGAACACAGCTGACAGCACACTGAGAGGACATTGATACATATATGACCCAACAGCAGGTCTCTTTCACATTCATGTGATTTCACTGCTCGCAGAGCTTTGAGGCCTACCATGAACTTGTCTGTCTGACCCTGCTCAAAGTTGTCTGAGTTGTCGTTAAGCCTCAGTTCATCTGACTTCCCCTTCTCCCCGTAAATCTGCAGGGTTATGGGGGCGTCCGTGCCCGCCCCACTCACATCAGAGGTCCAGATCCACAGGGACCATGGGTGCTCTGGACATAATCAGGAGACAAAAATGGACACTTGTGGGAACATCCAGTAAATTTACAGCAAAACAATTACACTGCCAAAACAAATTATAGGCAGGCAGCAAAACTCCCCCCCGCACACCTGATGACAGACAGTAAGGCAGAACCAAGCAGATGGAGGCTGGGTAGTAGCAGGAAACAAAAATCCAAAAGGAAAACAGAATGAAGACATATCACTATCAGCATTTCTACAGTGATGGTTGAATGTATTTGAACTGACATTTAAATACACTGTAAAGTAGACCTTGCTGATGCCGACCAGCAAGTTAGCTCCAAAGTAGACCTGTGTCCATCATTACATGATTAAACATTAACCCTACAGATCCCTGACATAAGGCCAGTCCTTCCATTTGGCAGGGACACTTTCTGGCAGAACATCTCCTATTACTTAAGACTGGCATCGGCTGGATTCCGCTTCAGATGGCTAATGATTCCCAGAACTAAGAGCAAAGATATTTTACAAAGCTGCCAAAAAGTGATCTGTTCAAAGACACAAGAACTGACAAGATTTTTTGAAAATATTATCAGATAATGTTAGACCACAACTGTGTGATCTCATGGGGCACTTCAGCCAGATTAAATTGAATACCAATTACATTGTCTGTTTCCAAGCTTAGAAGAAATGGATTAAAACGCATTTGTTGAAGCACCCATACACAGAGAGAATGCAAAACCTTTGATTAATGACTAAAGTAGAACAGACTAAGGAAGAGAGCTGTGTGAAGCTGACTGGGGAAAACACCCACTCTTCTGTCTTTTCTGACGCAGGGAGACCATCTCATAAAGTTCCCTCTCAATCAGTCCGTCCCCGTCGTTTGCGTCCAGCCACTTGTTGCACAGGAAGGTCTGCTCAATCCCAGTGAATGGGCAGTATATCACCACCTGAAACACAACAGGATAAAGAAGCATTACAACGTTTTCATAGCGATGCTCCAGACGTTGCTAAGTTGTGCCAACTAGAATTTAGCCAAGTCTCGCTGAAAATACGGCTGACTCAGCATTGTCTTAACACTTTCCTCACATTGCCTCAAACAGCCTCATTGCTGCATCTTATTAACATAAATATGATCAGCAAACTTCACAGGTGGAAAATTCTGGCTTCAGAATTAGAAGTAGCACAGTATAAGTAGAAGTATTTGTTCCACCCATGCTCAAATTAGTTCCTATACCTGGCTGAAGAGTTGTGCTAATTAGTTTCAGGTGGTTTAGTGCATGCATGGTAGTACTTCTGCTTTCTGAAGCTGGGCTTTTCTACTCATGTCAAACTAAAATAAGTACATTGTAATGGGCCATTTATTCACAGTATTGAGTCAGTATCATTACCATAATCAATTCAAATGGGTTTTAAGATGGATTTCAAAATTATAATTCATTTACCTGGTACTCCATTCTTGTGAAAGTGCTATGACAATATCAAACATTTATATTAAGCATGATATCAATAATCATAAATCATATGTAATATTTTTTTTTTGCACTGGGTGCTTCTATTTTGAATATCTTTAATAAGTTTGGGGGACTTTCTTTTTCCCTTTTCCATTTGGGAATTATTTGTTTTTATATGAAGCAATGTGTAATTCCTTTTTCCTTCTGTTTGTAATATGGTATTTGCGATACTTATTCACACATGGTAACAGTAATTTGTGACTTGTTTAAAAAGCACTGTACCAAAAATTTCCATTCTGTAGTTATTCCTGGAGGCATGAAGACAAAAAGGGAAGAAGGGAAGAAGTACGGCACACCTTCTCGCAGTACCAGCCAGAGCTGACGCCTCCGTTGTCGTGCCCGATTGTGACGCGGCTAAGGGGGCTAAGCAGGGCGGCGATCTCCACCTTAAAGATGTCGGTAAGCCCCCGCTCGAACTTGCCCCCCTCCAGGAACACCTTCCCGCTGTTCTTCATGCCCTTGGAGCCGTGCATGACCACGTGAACCTTCGAGTTGGTGCCAGCACCCCTCAGCCTCCCTGTCACCACATGGACGTTGTAGACGATTCCTGCGGGGTTGAATTGCACACGCGCCGCAGTCAAGCTCGCAGCTCGCGCCAGTTTAGATTAGGCTGCATTTAAATAATTAATCATGAGATAAAATGATAAACTGTAATGTAATTTAAACAAAATCGGGCCACTGCAACCTGTTTAAAATCATTGTCTGAGCAAATATTTGACTTGTTAGTCAATTATAGATCTTTAAAAAGAACAAAATCAGAATATTATTTGTGTCACATATCACTGAATTACTGATTTGCAGAATGTTCCATAGTTCGCGTGCTGTTCATCGTTTTTAGTGTACAAATTTGAACTGAATTATCTAATCAATGAAATAACATTTGATTGGACATGATATACTAATTCTGGAGTAAGTATTTTAATGCTTCAGAATATGGCTTTCAATCTGCAAACAGTTAAATGTTATAAAACATGCAGATACAGTAAACAACTAAATGGTTGCAATATTATTGGTTTGGCATTTGTGTGATGGTGTCCTGTTAAAGAAATTACTAGCGTTAAAGATATGAGTAAAGGCTATGCATGCGTAATAGTTAGCCATACACAAGATTATATGGGTAGACGTGATGGAAAGTTGTCTTGATCTTTTGTTTTTGAAGGAAGTATTTTTCTGATTACCATCCTACTGCAAATATAATTTTTGCTTACTATGAATATAATTTACAACAGTGCATGTGTTAGCAGTATTCTTCCCTTATCACACCTGTAGGTTGACTGCCCCCCACCAGTATATCTCGTTGGATTTTCCCATCATCCTCATCTAGGGCAAACCAGCGGTTCACTGGGAACTCGTACAAAGCCTTGTTCCCCATGTCATCAACTATAACCTGAGAAGAACAAACAATAAGCATTGATTATAAAGCTTTTATTTCGCCTACCAAGAATTTTCTGAATGCATGTAACTGAATACATGAATACTATAAATCCTTCAAGATGCCCATGGAAAGTCACTCTCAAGGTTTACAAAATTAGTGTCTGAAGTAAGCAGACATGGTTTAACCAATACAAATGTCTAAAGGGCTGAGTTTGAGAAACTGATTGCTGACAGAGCTGTGGACTGCTGGCATATGATGTCACTGATGTGACCAATATGTTTCTTAAAGTGCATGATTTGATTTAATCTGATTTGTTTAATCCCATTTTCACTGTTTAAAAAGGTAATCCATGATGACTATATTATTAACTTTGCATCATACTGAGTTGTATTCAAATAACCCAGTTACTGTTTCACTCTCTGTGAGTATTGCACTCTCTGTAAATGTGTACAAGACAGCGCTATTTCAAAGGGACCTACAGTCTTTATATGACAAAGGCGAAAATTAAATGTTTGAGTGTTCATATGGAAAAACAGAAGAACATAAGTCCTGTAAAAAGTATCGATATACACAATTCAAAGAGGAAACTTTGGGTTATCTGTACATCAGTTAACTAAGGGAAAGACAATCTTGTAACGAGGCCTGGTGTTTTCTTACAGGTGGGATAGAATGTCTGTTATGACCACATGATCTCATCTCCTCATTACGTTTGTGCTTAACAACATGTGTGTATGAGTGTGTATGTAGGGGAGGTGTGAGCTAGACAACTCAGGTTTCATTAGTGTCGCGATCGACTGTCACTTAAGGTTGTCTGCATACATGTTACGAGTTCTTGAAAGTCCCCTGTCAATGTGACACTTAATTACTTCTAGAAGTGTGCTGCTGTTTTCTTCCAGTAGTACTAACATGAATATAAGACTAACTTGCTAAATTGCTGTTAGGGAGCATTTTTTCAAGTTAACTTTAAAAACTATTGATACTGCACAGTATAAGAAAACATTCCACACATCTGCTAAGGAATCAGATCCAGTTCTGACCTGCCTGGAGTAAGCTCTAACTCAGCTGATAGGTATTACGATGACATAGTATTTTAATGAGCGTGACTATGAGTGAGTCCAAGACTGGAAGTTCATTTTGCAAATGTAAGTTAAACCAAAACCATCTGAGACAAGAAAATGATCAATTTAGACAACATTTAATGATGTGCTGCATATACCATGTATGTATTGCAACACTGAATACAGGTTAATTAATTCAGGTCAATTAAAAACCATGGTCTCCATTAATTAAGGTGATTGTTTCTTCAAGTTGTTGAAGAGTAAACGTTTATCAATTGCATTTAAATGGACCATGTTGATGGAACCCAGCCCCAAGATCATAAAAAACCTTAGAGACTGAAACTAAAAGCAAATTTGTCAAGGACTAGCCTGGAGATGGGAGATGAGAACAATTATCAGTATGAATTGCATTTATCAAAGTAAATGTCCTCTCAATGGCCTTTATACATTTAAGAATGAGCATTAGCAACATCTGAGCTCAATGTCCAAAACTAAGATCAGCACATTTTTTGAAACTAAAACTTGATAGAATCTGCTCATTACTGGCCCTGATGCTTCCACCAAATCTAAAAGCCTTAGTTTTGAGCCTGACATTACTGTAACAGGTACCTTGTCCACAAACCACCCAGCAGAGGAGCCCTTGTTGTTATGACCAATGGTGATCTTCCTGATCTTTGCCAAGTTGGGAGACTCGATGGTGAACTTGTCCTCTGTCCCTCGCTCAAAGTTGTCTCTGTCATTGTCGAGCCTCCTCTCTCCTTCAAGATTTTTAAGACCAATATGTCAGTGGGACCATGTTGCTAAATATGTTGGTATATCAAAAATCAAATACAGATGAGGAATTTTTCTTATTCTTTAATGTTTAGCAATTCAAACAGCAGCATACTTACAGCATAGGTTTAGGTATATGAAGCAGGCAAGTCTCCATTGTACGCATTTTAGTATGAATATAAACATTATTATAATTTGTAATATACATTGCAATGCTTACCTGTATCACCATTCTCTCCAAAAATATTAATGAAGACATCAGCATCTGTTCCACTGCCCTTGATATCCGCAGTGAATACACTCACAATGTATTTGTTGTCTGTGGATTCAAAAATACATAACTGATTACTCAGATCTCTCTCTTCACCTGTTTTGTGTGTTACATAATTGATATGCTTTTAATAGCAAACAGACACAGATTATGTGACAATGTGTTTTTCTGTGTTTCTCACATTCTGTTCATACATGCATCACTTAATTTATAAAACAGTTATCTCTTATTACTCATATGACTTACGAGTGCCCTCCATAAAGCTTGGGACAGAGTCACATTTTTTCTTGATGTGGTGTTGTACTCCACAATTTCAGATTTGTAATCAAACTCTTCCAATGTGGTTAAAGTGTAGATCAGTTTAGAATTTTTCATTTTAAAATTTTGATGTAGAAATTAGAGTACTTCTTATTCATACTCCCCCATTTCAGGGCACCATAACATGTGAAACAAAGGGCTTCATGGGTGTTTCTGATTAGCCAATTGAGTTAAATTACTCCATTAGTGCAGGCTTAAGAGATCTTTCTAGCCTGGATTCTAGGCTTTTGATTGCCTTTGAAGTCTGTTATTAGTGTTTGTCAACCTAAGGACCAGAGCTTTGCCAATGAAAGGCAAGGAATCTATCAATGAGACTGAGAAATAAGAAAGAGCAGAGATGACAGGCCAGACCAAGGCTTACCAGATCTAACTGTTTGAAACACAATTAAGGAGAAAGAGCAGTGATGAGCTCAGTATTTGCGAAGGGTATGGGAGGCCAAGGAAGAACTCTGCACTTAATAAACAAATTATTCTCACCATAATGAAAAAAAACCCCAGACACTTGTCCAACAGATCAGAGACACTCTTCAGGGGGAAGATGCAGATGTGTAAGTGATAACTGTCCACAGAAGACTTCATGAACAGAACTACAGGAGCTATACCAGAAGGTGCATACCACTAGTTATCCACAAAAACAAGATGGTCAGGCCACAGTTTTCTAAGAAGTACCTAAAAAACTTTCAGTGTTTTCACTGGAATTAGGTCTAGTGGACAGATGAGACCAACATTCATTTGTGTCATAGTGATGGCAATAGGAAAGTGTGACCAAAAGGAAGTGTGGCCAAAAGAGCTGGGGAGTTTTTTAAAGACAAAAACTGGAAAATTCCTGACCGGCTGAGTCAGTCACCTGATGGAAATCCAATTGAACATGCATTTCATAAGCCAAACCAAAGATGATACCCAGCACCTGGAGATGTCTGTGTGTCACACTCTTCAAGCAGTCAATTCATGTACAGGAAATGTGACAAAGTTACAATTTAATTTATACATGGTGAAACCAGAATGTATTCATGTACCTGAGTATCAGCACTTGACAACATATGAATTGTTGTTACAAATCTAACATTGTGGAGGAGTGAGGTTAACCAACATAAAACAACAACTACATATACCCACAGCAGGCTGCAGGGGAACAGTTTTCCATGTTAAATTTTCATGCTATTTGTGGCCCATTCTGTTACTTTAGCTAGCACCATCAACAAGGAAGGTTTGGAATTACAGTTAAGATGTGTGTCTACTGATGCCTTACGATATCACCATTCAGAGCCATTTATTTGCTATCTTCAAGGGACATCAGTCTCGATACTTAAGCACACAAATACTGCTGGAGACAATTGAGCAGAAATCTGATCTGATCCACACATTAATCCTTTCCCCATCAAAACACTTTGTAATTCACGTCGGTCGATTGTGTTGAGTAATGAAACAAAGAAGAGGGGCGTTCATTAAAACAATGCTGCCTTCTTTTTGGGTGCTGTATTGTAACACGTATCCGACAGGTTGACAGTCTAGTGTAATTGCACACTCTTCAGCAAGGTACTTAAACTGAATTGCCTCAGTTAAGAGCAAGTGGTATAAAAGGATAGTGTGCAAGAATGTAAGCTGTGTAAGTTAGTCCGGACATGAATATTTGCTAATTGCATAGAGAATGACTCTGCTGTGCCATTTGTCAGTTACTCGGTCTTTGAGAGACTGCTTTCAGCTCCACAATTATGGCCTTTTGTCTTTCAGTCTTAGTTCTGGAGCCTCTTATTTGATTCCAAAAGAGCACAGAGTAGGTCATGTGACGTAAATATAGTAGCTAGTTTAAGCCTAGGCTACGTCGTTATTTAGTTATGATCAGGTACATAGTGTGTACACAGTGTACACGATTACCTGGAGTGAGATATAAGCCTCTTTCCTGATTAGCTGCAGTGCTACAATGTGTCACAAGTTCACAGGTGAGAGCTCCAGAGATGACATGAGAGGCCCAAATTATAATTCCAAATTGACAAGGGTTTTAATTAAAAAAAAAAAAAAAAAAAAAAATGTGTTTAAAGCTACAGCTTTGTGATGTTGCCATTTATACTGGGTAGGGGGGGCAGTATAGTTTAACATGTGTAATCACATATACAGCTTTGGAATTAAAACATTTTGTGAGGTGGACCTACATTTAGGCACATCCATGGGGTCGAGGCTCCCCAGCAGGTCCCGCACGATCAAGCTATCTCCTTCCTCAAGGCTCAGCCAGTTATTACAGGGGAAATAGAAGCGTAAGTGGGGACGGTTCATATCGGTCACCACCACCCGGTCCAGGAACCAGCCGGAGCTCATACCTGTGTTGTCATGTTCAATCCTGTGGAGACGAGAACCATCATTCAGCTCACCATCACACACTTACATGAATGAGGCCATGTAAAATTATTTTTACCAAACACAACATGTGACAAAATACTGTATATACTGTACATTACATGGATAGAGATTAGCTTATGTATTTTATCAGAACATATGGATAGAATATCAGTGAAGGGCTACAAGTTTCTGAGTTGTAAATCATTTTGAATGTGAAGGTTTCTATAGGAAAATTTTTCAGGAACACTTTTATTATTCAAAATGAAAGGCAAATCATATTATGTTTTTAGTTTATGTGAGTCTGTATAAATGTCACAAAAAAAAAATACCAAACCTTATACTTGTTAAAGGTTTATACTAGAAGATTCTAGAAGTTCATTCGCTTAGTGGCATACCTTATTTTCTGTATGGGACCGACGTTATTTGTTTTGATTCTAAAAACATCAGTTTTGTTATTTTCAAATGCCGTTCTGTTCCTGCAATGAAAACACATAATTAGAGGTTTTTCACAGTTGGAAAAGATATAGGTCACTCTGAAAAAAACAATGGGCTCTAACCTACAAAGGAATCCTATACTACCCCCATCATTAAAGATTCTGTAACCGTAGAAACGTGCCAAAAGGAGTGCCATCGTCCATCTGAAGAATCTTATAGGGAAACCCTGTACAGGCACTGAATAAGATATGCGGCCCCAGCAATAGAACATTGGCTAGCCATTATCATTGGCACACGTTTCTTGTGATTGTCTGCTGGGGATAATTTAATGTAAGGTTAGATAAAAACTCAGAGAAAGTGTCTGGTTGCAAGTTTAAAGTATTCACAAATCAGTCTTCTATGGGTCATTGACTTTGTGAGTACCTGATATGTCTTAAACTAAACAGTTCATATGACAAGACACCTTCTGTGTGATAATGCAGCCCCTGTACTTACAGAGGATAACTGATACTGAGTTCATATCTGAATTAATTCTTCTTCCTACTGGCCATAAATAACAAATATTAATGATAAACTTGTTCATTTGTGCATAAAGTTACTAGTAATGAAATGTACACACAACAAAAAGATGCAAAATGTTTTCAAACCCCACAAACTTTGGAAGTAATGCAATTTAGACACCAGTGTGTGCCAAATTCCATTTAAATTCCAAAATATTGCATGATTTTCAACCACCATTCAGAATGATTGCACCAGACAAAGCAAAACACAAAACTATAACTTACCAGTCATACCAGTCTCACCAGTAAGTTTATAAAAGTAGATTCTTTAAATCAACCAGGCAAAATGTCCTAAAGATGGTGTACATTAATGAAATCTTAGAGAATCGATACTATCCATTAAAAACTGTACAGGCTAATGTTGTTAACCTAAGTTTTGTCAGCTCTGTAGGTGTACTTTGGAATTAAATCAATTTGTTGCATACCACTGGATGAAAATACATGAACTTTTCTCTTGTTCCATGGAGTATTTAGCTGGCGTGCTTTAAATTCAAAGTGATCCTCTCTCCATCAGTATAGTAAAAATGCTGACAAAGAGAGATTACCACACTTTCATGAACCTGAATGCATTTTTATATCATTTGGTATTCCTCTATTTGATTACCGAAAACTGTAAGAAAACTACAGCTTTATGAAGCTTTAGTTTTTGCAACCATTTCATTAAGTAATATCATATCCATTGAGGTTTTTCATATAGAGTTACTAAACAGACTTCTGCCCCTGAAACAAAATAATAAACTGGAACAAATGTTCATGTATTTAAATGCCATATTGAAATATATGAAATTGAATACACCACAGGTACACATGCCATTCCACCCTTCTGTTCATGTTATTGGGAGTATGGAAGAGAGAAGCTGATATGGAATGGCATGCATAACAGAATCATAACAATCATTTATTAATTCCCATATGATGACAACATGTCAAGAAACAGCATGATATTATTTCCTCTTTTGTCCCCAAAAAGATATATCATGCAATTTAATATAACCCCCTGATAACTAATGGTTTTTATTTATCATGCTGCTGTATGTACATGCTTGTTCTATCATTTTACCATGTTAATAATTAAGTAATATATTAATCATGGTTATTTTATATGAGCTCTCATAATTCTTCATCACTCGACTGTCCCTTGTCCAACTGTACTTTGAAACTGAAACTGATATTAACTTATTACAAATAAAATTAATTTACAAATGTGCTATACTTTATGGTAAGTACATATTTATACAGTGGGCAGGACTGTTCTGAGGTAACAGTATTTTATGCCATGGTTTAGTTTATTAATTGTTTTCATATACAAAAATTAAACAACAGCTCCTCCTACAGCTTGCACTTGCACTATTATTTCTGATGCTGTAGTAGTATTCAATACAGCTTAGATTTTTTTCCTTCCTACTTCCAGTTAAAAAGAGTACTTTTCAAGTTATACACTGTTAAAAACCCTCTTTTGTCATTGGTTGTAGCAATGATATCACACAATATACGGAAGTGTACAACCACTGGAGTTGGGATACAGGAAATCATAAAGAGCACAAGAGCCACTATGTTATTCCATGTTTGCATATAGAGAAGTCTCTAAAAATGTTGGCTAGGGTCTGTCATGGCACCCTAACAAAATCTGAGCTCTGTGGTAGAAACTAGCTGAAATATTAGCAGTAGAGATATCTCATTAAACTCAAATAAGTTTGGCTGCTCTTGTGTATTTCCCTGGCACTTTGGTCTCCAGTGTAAATGTCTAGCTAGCTAAATTTAGCTGCCCTTAGGAATCGTATTTCGTTGGTATTTAGCCTGCTAACAAAACCTCCTCTGATCTATCAAGGTATAGAGAGGACTGATCCCATGGTAGAATGTGCTAGAATAGCATGTATACCAATATACAGCATCATATGAAACACAGGGTGGGGAAATTCTTGAGCCACTTTCACTTCACCTCTATGCTAAGCGTGGTACAATAAAATACCTCTTTTCCGTGCTGTAGGGTTGGAGAGAAATTCACAGCATCATGTTAAATGAGAAGTAATCGTCATGAGTTACTTTCACTGAACAGTTTAAACTCATTTGTGTATACTTTATCCTTTGTGTGTACTATATCTATTTATTTAAAATGTGGTTGTAAATAGTTGAACTTAAAAACAAGATATCAAGATCTCAGTATACTTCCAGTGAACACCGCTTTTTGCTGGTTCACAGACAACCCACTGAAAAATTTATACTTGACTTGAGGTCAATTTTGTAATTCTCCAATGCAGTAGGTGGCATATGCTCAAAAATAAAACCTGCTTCAAGAAAATGTTGCCAGTTTTATAGCAATAAAATAAATACCCTGAGAATGGAGCACAGTTGATAACAACTGTTTCAATCTAATTCTAGCTAGCTTGAACCACCAAAGAGCTTCAACTCACTACTCATGAAAATGTGTCGTTTTAAAGTTGATAGGGAAGTAGTAACAGCCTATTACGCAAAAGTAGAAGCTCTTCATACTTTGGAAGCTGAGTAGTTGTGATAAATGAACTGGTTGGTAACTCGACCTCAACAAACCCTCCCCACCCATTGGCCAATTACTGAACATAGTGAGTTTCACGTTCATTTGTTTGCCTGTAATTTTGTCATAAAAAAAAGGTTTCACAGAAAATAGCATAGCAAACACCCAAAAGTGAACTTGTGATCTCATTGCTTGTGTTCTTTTGTCCTCCTGTGAACTGTGATCACATGACGTATACCGAGATCTTAAGCATCAAACAATGCATTATATAAATAATGAATATATAAAAGGAGTGTAGTAATGGTAGGAGTAATTATGTGCATCAATAATAGATAGAAATTGTCATAAAATATTTGAAAATAAAATAAAATACTTTACCTGTTTATGAAGATGATACTAAGGAATAACTTCATGGTTAATGGAATCAGGCCTTGCTATATATGTTTGCATTACAGCTTTTAATTGGTTGTTTAATATCAGAACTAAGGTAAAAATATTAGGTTTACTTATTAAATTAAGTTGCAATTTAAACAACCAAGACTGCATGGTTTGGCCTGTGTGTTAGCAACTGAGCATATCTCTGTTATAGTGTCCAAATGTATTAGTACACTTGTATTAATGTATTGATAACGCATCCTGCTGTTGTGATGGTTCATATGCTGAATGTAGCCTATTGAGGGGACTCACTTGCTGGCCAGGTGCACCTTGGGAGTGATGCCATAGTCTCCAAACAAAGTGACAAACACATTGGCGTCTGTGCCCGCACCTCTGACATCTCCAGTGTTGGTGACCACCTCATACACTGCGGGCGTATGAGGTGAGCAAGGGGAAGAGAGAGAGAGAGAGAGACATAGAGAGAGTTTGATGTTCAGAGGTGGTCACAGGGTTGGTGTGAGGGAACAGTGGAAAGGTCTGGTGTAGCCAAAGGGGGGAAGAGCATGTTGTACATGAGAGTTGATAATTTCATTGTCCACACATCTAAATGTTATGACCATTGCAGAACCCCTGCCAGCACATACAGTCCCTTTTAGAAATCTGAGCTATCATTTTGTTCCTCTGTGGATGTCCACATGATAGCCACAATCAAATAATTTTAATGCAAGCTCTTTAGCAGCGAAACCTAACAATTGAGATGTGGTTTTATACAAAGCCACTTGTCTAATGTTAGGTCTTGTGGGAGGGGAGAGTGTTTTCTCACTTTGGATTGGAGCTAGGTAGGGTTGCTTTTAGTTACCAGTTGCTATGGTAACTGTACAACATAGGAAACACATCCAGAGCATCAATTAGGAATAGTGATTAAACATCTCAACAAAAATTCAAACAGGCTATGGTGTAATTAGCAGTAATTGTGCTACACACACACACACACACACACACACACACACACACACACACACACACACACACACACACACACACACACACACACACACACACACACACACACACACACAAACAATGGGCCCTAACCTATGCCTTGTTCAAAAATGTTACCATTAGATTGTTGATGTACAATACATCCAGAGCAATTTCATTATAGAAATACACATCACAGTGACTGTACTGAAATGACTAAAAATGTGATCCCTTCCTCAGAAAATAATTGATTCACTTTCTTTGTTGCAAAGCCATATATGGGCAAGTAATCAAAGTATTACCGTTAAAGGGATATTACACTTTGGAACCTTTGGCTGTGAGACATCCTTACCTCAACAGCAGTCATTAACATCACCTGGCCCTGTGATCCATAGCCACAAAAAGTGTCTATGCATTCATTTTGCAGACAGACACTATAAGACTTCTACAGTACATACCAACTCCGTCGGCACTGATAAAATGACTCATTCAAGGACATAGCTCACTGAGGGTTTGAACACTCTGCTTACTTTGTATTCCTTTTTGAAAACATCCAGTCTATATGTTGTTTGTAGAGAGATACCTCCTGACACTCATATGCCATTTAGAGACAGCCCCATAATATCCAGCTACTTTTTTTGCATACTGCAAAACTACTTATCAAGTAAAATGCTGGTGAGGAAATGAGAGAAATAGTTGGAAATTGAGAAAGGCTTCTAGAAAGATACTTCCATTTACCTGCATGTATTAATAGTATAATTTTTGTAATCTGTTTTCAAAATGATTTAAATGAATGGGGTGAGAATGCAAACAGTTATCGATCTGAATATGCTTTTTCCATAATGCTTGAAGGTGCCATATGGCAACAATATCTGATCAAACCTCACATCTCAGAATTGTAGAAGAGCACCAGGCCTGTGATCAAACCATCATAAATCACCATCAGTGTCTCACCAAATTAGAATAAATATGGCAAGACAATATAAAACACAAGTCTGCTATACTAAATAAATGTATACAGTATCACTCATGCAGAAAAAAACTTGTTAATGTAATCACAGTAGCTGTTCATAAACCTTATTAAATAAGTCAGAGGCTGTTGATGGTGAGATTTCATTTTCGCATCAGTATTATTCTCTCTTCAGTCAGTTATTGGTACCTATAGTTTCAGCTCAGGTTTATCTTGGTACCAAGGGAGTACACTTGTTTGAACTGTACCTTTCTTTTTGTGGTAATCATCCTCATATGCTTCTGCTGTCTCCTGATAGTTCCTCAGCTCGTTCTCATAGATTTCGACATAGTCGACATGCTTCGTTTTGGTCTTCTTGCCTTTCCCTTTCTTTGTGTCCTCATCACTGTCCCCTGAGCTCTTCTTGCCCTTCTTGGCCTTTTTCTTTTTGTCTCCATCGTCCTCCATTTCATCATCGGACCCCTTCTTGGACTTCTTGTCTTTGGCCCCCATGTCTTCTTCCTGGTCTTCCTCAGACGATGACTTCTTCTTCTTGTCCTTTTTGGTGACTTCGATCACTTCATCCTCAGCATTCTTTGTCTTTTGCTTAGTTTTGGAGTCATTGAATTGTTCCTGACTCTCTGCCTCATCGCTGGTCACCTCATCATCCTCTTCTTCAGAGCTCTTTTTCTTCTTTTTTTTCTTTAGCTTCCCATTTTCATCCCCTTTCCTGCTGCTCTTTTTCTTAATGGGTTCAGGGCTATCTGGTTCAGAGTCTTCCTCTTTGGACTTCTTCTTCTTCTTGGTGACCTCGGAGTCTGCAACTGGTTTGCTCCTACTCTTGGATTTCGGCTGAGGTTCATCAATGTCGTCATCCGTTTCTTCGGTTTCCTCCGTTCTTGCTGTTTTTTTCTTTTTCGATGGCATCTTTTATTCATCCACTGGCCTGTAACCTTAACCAGTTTATGTGATTCTGGGTGAAACACAATTAATCTGACCTGTGACGCCACGTTGACCTACCACCAGTGTGGAGCCAAAGGGCACACGCGTGGAACCCTGGGTACTGCCTCAGAGCTAAGAGAGGATACTGGCTGCTGAAGCTTTCCTTCCCAAGCCCCAGCATCCACTGTGACCTCATGAAAAATTACTCACAACTTCCTGGGTCACATGACCAGAAGAGAAAGCCTAGTGAAAAAGGAGACTTGCTGGGCAAACTTGCATTAAGTCTGTGAAGCTCTTCATTATTCATTATGTAAGGATCGCTTTACGGACAAAGGATGTCTTATCTGAGCCTTGACACTAGCAGAGGTGATGTTAAAAGGCTTTGACATGACTAGATACTGTCACAATGTCAGTATGAACATCTGTTGTAATATCAGTTGGCGGGAGATCCAGTATTGTTTTCCCTGCTGGACACTGCAGCATTTCACTCGAAGATTTTAGGGTCTTTGCTGTAAGAATAATGCTAAGCAGATGTAAAAAGGATTGACCTGCAATTAAAATTTTCCATAGACAGCTGGTGTTACATACAGTCTACAACAAACTTTGACATGATTTAAAACAAATCTATTACCATGGACGTTAATGTGCTGTATGTTGACTGTGCTAAGTCATCAAACTTTTCATTTCATAATGCTAAGTAACTGTTACTGCATTGTGCTGTTCTTTGTCATCTACCAAATGTGTACTTAAAATGTGCACTTTAATTCCAGATCAGTTCTGAACTACCATGGGATTGATAGATTTTAGTGAATGTACAGGGTGTATAAGTGTATTTTTTTGCTGAAAGAGTTTTTTTTTTAAATCGTTGGTTGTGTTCAATTCTTCTATCCACATTTATCTACTAACAGAGTTACATGATACACAATTTAGTACTACTTCAATGGTAGCAATGATACAAAGATATCTACGATATTCTCATCTAGATCATTCACATTCTTTATCTACCCACAGGCTGTGAAGGTGTCTGTCCATTTTAAAACACTATTTTAGAGCACCTGGCATAATGTAGGCATAATTTCATTGTGCAAGTAATAGAATGGCAGATATAAACTGAACTTCAGAAACTTCTAGAAAACAGGCTCAGGGTTGCCTTTTCCTCATTTTGGTAATGTGAAAAAGCTTTTCATCCCACTGACATTACTGAGCCTGAATGTCTTTAGTATAGTGCCACCTGCTGGTTCATACATATCACAACACCCACATCTGCTCAGAGCAAGCAGGTGATGTAATGGGCATTCTTCAACAGTAATATCAAATGTAAAAGGTACCATGACCATTAAATCAGGATGTAAAAGTCAAAACTAAAAAAAAAAGGAAAGAAAAAAAAAAAAATTCAAACTAAAAACTTTGTTTAAATTTTAATTCAAAACACATTGTTACATTTAAAATGAATCTATTGATAATGTGTGTGGAATTTACGAGTTCACCTTCCTCATAAATAATACAACCAGGGAGTGAATTAGGGAAATTACGATCTTGTCCATGTGGACACAACAGTGTGTGGACTGGACATTAGTTATTTCAGAATGAAAACTGATATGAGCTTCCTGGATTGTGTTACAGGGAAGTAAGAGCTGGGCTAATAGCTTACTGAGCTGATAGCTTCTAAATGTCACTGTTTATCTGAGAGTTGCCAGGCACAATCTTTTAAGATGTCCTCAGTCTGAGTGGCAAGTTAGAAAGGAGATTTGCCTAACAAAAGGTATGCAGAAATGATTTATCAATCATCCCATTCAGAGCATCATTACTCAAATGATTGAATGCTATTAAACCTCTCCTGAAGGGCCATTATTATCCATGTTACACCCTGTAAGAGCAAGTTTTGAGGAAATTGACATTTAAATCCCAGTCTATTTTTTTCAATACCACATTAATTTTTCCTCTGTCAACTCTCAGGGCAATAATACATTAGAGTATTAAAGATAGCCTACCGACTATTGTAGGGCAGAGTGCTGGATGGATATATTGTTTTTATGACAGCTAGGTAAATGTGAAATAATGAGTGGGCCTGATACAAATGGAAGTATTTCTGCAAATAAATATGAAATAATGACTAATAAAATGAAATACATTCACAATCTAATATTACAGCAAATAGTATGTTTAATTAAATATAGATGCATGTACATTGAAAGAAATGAATACCATAAATATAGTTATTTTACACTTACAATCTGTTCTCATTGTAATTCATCTTTAACACCAAAACTCTGCTCTCACTACAGTGGTTCTTTTAAACATTCAATCTGTTCTCACTGCCTTGACCTTAAAGAAATCAATACTTTTGGGGTTTTGTTGGAAAAAAACAATACATAAAAATGATCTAGTTCTCAAACATGTCCAAAGCTCTAGCTTGTGCACCAACAAGTATGTTTAATGGAAGCCTAGATTGAATTCCTCCAGCACATATCCATCACATTTCCCCAATGTGCCCCTTAATGTCTTTGATGGCTGTGCATCTTTGTCAGGTCCACAGGATCCGGAGTTCAGTGATGGTTCCAGAGAGCCACACACACACACAGGGGGGACCTCATCAGTGGCCTGTGACTGACTTGCAGCGATAAGAGATGTAAATGCTACAGCAGACTGGGCACCTTTGTTCCTATGCTGAACCGCGCTTACTTACCAGCCTCGTTAAAAAGAAATGAGGCTATCTAGGGCTGTGAAAGGAGCTTTTGTGTGGACAGGCTGTAAAGCATGTGGACAGATTGATAAGAGTAACTCTCATAGTCATTACAGAGGGGATATATGAACAAGACATTCTCTTTTGTTTCATATTGCACTACAAAAATGATGTTGCTGACAACTATTTCATGGGAGCTATAGAACTTAAGCCTTATGCATTATCCCTCTACACAGCTGGTTATTAAATGGCCAATTTAGGTAAAGTTTTGCACAAGACACAAGGGATTTGAAACTGCATCAGGCTGGATTCAAAGGGCAGGTCAGTAACAACTGAATGGAAAATACAGCATTCATTACATTAGAATTCTTCAGACTAAGTTTTTATGTTATTTTCTCCAGATTTAGTCTATTGCTCCCAATGAATATAATGTTTCTGGTTAAGCCTATAAGTGGCTTAGTGTGACTTTATTTGTACTACAATGATCACACCCCAGATCTTTCACTTTTCCTGTTCTTGTCCTCTTACTTTCTCAAAAGAGGGATATGGTTAAGGTGTATTTCTGTTCTCTGAAAAACATGTGTTATTTGATTCTTCATTGGTAGAGTAATGATTCTTAATGGTATGGTTATGTATCCTTTCTCACATTAACAGTACAATGGATGTACTCATAAATTGCCTCTAAAAATTAGGGATTCCATGAAAAGCCAAGAAAATAACTCTTAAAATCCCTCAGAAATGTATTGTATACTTTTAATGATTCAGCATTTTCAATGGTTGAATTATGCTTGGTAGGGTAGGGTATTGGCCAAGAGTTACATTACATTATATTACTGCCATTTAGCAGATGCTCTTATCTAGAGCAAATTTCAATGCAAACTCCATAAGCCAGGAACAGCAGTGCCAAAAATCCTAGAGGGAAGTCCAAACTGGCAGAATTGACAGCACAAGGTAGGGCTACTTTCTCCCTATGGCACTGATAGTGCCCATGAGCTACCAGTTGTCTTCAGCTGACTAATGTCACCTCATTACATCAGTGTAATCAGGTGACACTTTTTTCCCTCAAAATGTTTACTGTATATCTATTGTAATTTTTAATTATATCTACTGTATCTGACCCAGATAGCCCCCTTGTCAATGGATAGTGTACATGGAAACTCCTGCTTTTCACCAGGTGATGGGATGGATGAACAGTGGAATGAGGGTTATATATTCAAAAGGCCGGCTAGGGCTGGAAAGTATACTAACTGCCTTGACTTAAAATGTGTAGGGTACAGTAGGCTGTATATAAAACAACTTGACTACGAAAACAGATGACTACACAATTGATGACATACTGTACATTAAATAAAAACACAAAAAGACATTCTGACATATGTATAATTGAATATTCCTACTATTAATACCACTTCCAATAATACAATAACCATCATCACCATAATCATAAAAGTAATATTAAAAACAAATCCTGTAAAAAAAGTGCGTTTATTTGTGGATATATTTTTGGTACAATAACTTTTCATTTTTATTTGGCAGATGCAATAGCCAAGTCATATATAGGCAGCATTAAAAATGATCATAGCACATCTTGGCTATATGTTCATATTTGTAAACAGCATTGAACATACACACAGACTTGATACAAATCTACATACATTGGCACAACCATTTTTCAAAGAACCAAGATGCTTTTCGAAATTTAAGACAAGACAAAAAATGATCTTTGTTGACAAAGTCTTCAAAAGTTCTTCTCTCCACACAATATTCAATATCTCTAACAAGCAGTTTCACATTTCTGGCAGACAACCTCAATGCATCACAGGAAATCACCTGAGATATTAATATATCTGGTAATATTCAACCAGAGATATGGTTATATCTTATATACGTTTTTCCAGTTATATCTCTACACAGAAAGTGAATGTTAAAGTAGTGCAACATTTCAATAATGACATATTTAATGTTCCTTGTCACTTTACAAATTTGAGGACAAAACAACAAATTTGAATAATCACTTTTGTAAGTTATTCAAAAATTAATAACAAAACTGCCCATCAACACAAATTATACCAGCAGATGCATATAAATTGTTGCTTTGCTGAGCAAAGTTGAGTGATTATCGACAGTTCTATATAGCAGATACATCATATAAGCAACATCACTGTGTTTTAAGTGTGATTATTTACACTTAAAAATTAACAAAAATGTACTGTTGTTTTATTGCTCCGTTTACAGGAAACATAGATTTTACAGTGCAAAAAAATCTATTCTGTCCTGACCATAAGTTACAGGTCAATAACTGAATATTTAAAAAAGAACTCCATCTTTTAAGAGCTGCACTATTCTGTAATTTTCCAATTACTTAAGGAAAATGAGCAGATAAAAATAAAACAGAAAATCTGTGCATAAAAGTGTTTGATTTTGGCCATCACCTGCAGGGGTTTGTATGGACATGGAGTATGCCCCTGCTGTGCATTTGCAGAAAGCTGAAGATCTCATTGGGCATGGCGTGGAAGCCTGGGCGGGGCTTAACGTTGTCGTAGTAATGGTGCATGATGAAGACGCCTGAGGGGTTCGTGGAGAAGGCCCAGAAGCCGTAAAGGTGCACTTCCTCGCACAGCTCCATGGCGGCTGTCGCCAGCATCAGGCCGCTGGTCAGACGCTTGGCCCGGACCCCCTGCAGGGCCCAGAAACGCTGGACGCTCAGCAAATACTGCGGGTTGAAGAAGTACACAGCCTTCTGTGAGCCGAAGTCGTCCATCATGTACTTGACACGGAAGGAGACTTCGGTGTTGTGAGTGTTGTAGAAGGCTGGCAGCACCACCGAGCTGTTCTTGTAGGTCTGCAGCACCTTGAAGAAGGGCTTTCTCCATTTCTCCAGCTTCTGGAATCTATTACAGGGACAGCGCACAGCTGGTTACAGTGAGCATAATGGAACATCAAACCTTTGATCTGTGCTCTGCAGCTAATGTTGGAACCATGATTTGAAGAGTCTCCTTAAGTGTTCTTGTATGTTAAACTGATCGGCACACAATAGATATCAGCCAGGTGTCTCAGGAGAGCTATTTACTCACTGCAGGATTGTTAGCTTACAGGCAGTTTGTTCGCATGATTTCAGTCCTGTCTTCACATGAGGAGTGTATAGACAGTCCTGAAAACTGTTATGTTACTCTGCTTTGCTATTAAGCTATGCATCATATCTGGAAACTCTGGACTGTATGATGGCTCATGTGTTGGAATTCTTGGAGCACTTTTTTCTCTACTCAGTGAAAACATAAAGAACAGAAAGATGAGTGAATATGAGAAAAAAAGTGACAGCTTTCCTGTTTTGAGTCTCAGAGCCCAGACCACGACAGGTCCATACCCGCAGTGGACAGAGCTATAGCATGTTTGTCAGCCAGGCACAGAACACACCCATTCTCAACCAATCACTGGCCTGATTTACGCCATGTTTACATCAACACAAATGAATGAATCTGATATCACTTCAGTCCCAGCTGCACTTAGGTCTTAGTTCTGTCAGTTAGATATTCCGTATGAGCAGCTCTGTGTTAAAGCACTTCCTCTGTCCCTTCCCTCCCTTCCCCCTTCAAAGAACTGCTGCACTATAGCCTAATTTGGATCTTTTTTAGAGATCAGCATCACTGTCACGTTAAACAATGCAGAGGGAGAGGCCTACTTTGCTGGAGGCCCAGTGGGTGCTTTAGTTTTAGATGGGGCATGTGCTCGGCCCTGTAGCTCAGCAGACATGGGGCATCTGTGCGTGGAGCCTCTGAGCTGTGCTTGTCAGTGGAGAGCTGTCAGTTTATCCACAGATGGCTGAGTCCACTGACACTGCCCGCACTTTGTGGAGAATGAATGCCAGTTACCAACAAACCCACATACACTGCTATAAACAAATGCCTGCTGAGAGAATCCTTTTGCCATTGAATTTACTTTTAAAATAGTGCATGTTTCACTCAATTTATGTTATATGATGGAAGACATTGAGGAAACAATGGGTATAGGGTGAATAATGGTGGTTGTAAGTTAACTGCCTGAATAAAAGAACAATTTGCTGCAAGTGCAATGACACCACAGAGTAAACTTTTATTAAACTGATATTAGTATGATGGAATATGCTAATTTTATATTGCCAAGACATTCCTTTAATATCCTTAAAACCTCTTAACTATTTTTAGATCTATGTTATAATATCATATGTATCTTATAAATATTTTGATTATTCTGATAGGGGGAGATTTCCCATCTAAGTAGGTATTTTAAAATCACTACGTTTGTCGTAACTCTTAAATGCTATCAATGCTGCTTACCTACTTACTTTAAGGATATTACCAATGCATATCCTTAAAGTAATCTGGTGCTGGCCTTATCTCTTTATTTTCATTTATCTTTACTTATCTCTGCATCAAAACAAGTGACTGCATCAACAGTTCCAAAAGACCAGCATGTAAGTCTCGCCACACAAACCAGTGGCATGTGATCGATTTGATCTGAAGAGACCTGAAAACAGTGTTGCATTAACAGTGAATTTGGTGAATGTCGCCATAGTCACAACAGCACACATCACATCTTGCAGTGGGATCAAATTTTTCTGTCACAAAGGGGTTTACAGCACCCCTTCTGGGTCAGATTATTATGCTCCATTTAATGCTATTCTGCAAAGACTTTGCTGAGGACCTGAATATAATATTTTCAAATGTAACAATCGCAGCACAGACTTAATTCAATATATAGGAAGCAATAAACTTTAGCAAAGCAGGACATTGAAAATCTTTTGTATTTATTTCAATGATTCAATAAATGTTATACATTTACATGGTTGGATTGCTGTAGGATGTCCATTTCTTTTTTCAGGTAATGTATTTATGTATTTCTGTTCTTCTCAGCTGCCATTTAAATGGCTTTCAGGAAGCAGTTGCCCACTCTTATCAGTTAAGCCCTGTTAGAGGCTGCATTACAGGGAAATTCAGGGAGGTTAAGAGGGCTAATGTCATGAGGGCTGATGTCCAGTTGCTGTCATTGTGGAAGCTCAGCCACGGTGGTTAATGGCACGGCTGCGACTGGAACATTCAGTCCCTGGGTTCACACCTGCCTGTCAAACATACGTTTCATAACATAAGCCACCCAGAGGACCCTGTACAGCATTTCATAATCTATCTTGTGCAATTGTGTACATCTTACCTTTCGGTGATGATACTTGGATTGACTGTCACAATGTCTGTCTTCTGCCCAACGTCCACAGCATACTTTTCAGAGATAGGGGGAATGTTACACCTAGTAACAAGGTAACACATAGACATTTAGTCTCAAATCAAATTTAGACCAAGTCATAATAACATGCTTGATGTTTTGTGAAATCAATACCAGAATGATCTAAAGAAAACAGATCACCAAGTCATACAAGCTAACATGACTAAACCGTGATCTTCGCCTGTATTAATTACCTAAACACAAAGTCTGCAGAGTCAATCTCCTTGCCACACTTGCTGTTCTTGATGATTCCTCCATTGCCGATCACTGCACATTTCCTGAACTGGGACTTGGTGTACGGCATATCCTACAAGACAGAAAAGAGCAACATTGCAATTATCGCAAAAATCCTCAGCATGAATTTAATCAGCATTTGTCCCTAATATTGTATTGTAAGGAAAAGCTAGTCCTCTTGATTTGGTGATTTTATCAAAGTGCTGGAGCCTATCCCAGCAAACACTTTGGAAAGACTAATCTGCCTAATCTGTTTGTTTTTTGACTCTGGGGGGAAACAGAAGAACCCTGGGGAAAAAACCCAGAGAGACACAGGGAGAACATGCAAACTGTACACACATGGTTGGAATTGAACATGGTTCTTTCTCGCCATGAAAAGACAGTGCTAACCACTGAGCTACCATGCTGCGCTTGGCAAACTAAGCAAACACAAAACATGAATAAAAAAATGCAATGCTTGAATTTAATTGAGAGAGAAGCCTAAAGACAAATGCTGATTAGATTCACTCTTGGCTGTGAAAACGCTTGATATAGCATTAATGCACAGATTGGCAGAATGAAAGTGCATACACCGAATTTCCTTCTCACTGCTGAAACGACAATTCCTAGCCTGCCTATACCTCACAGGCTGCAACTGCAGTCTGGTCATATGAGGTATCATCTGCAGAGAAGCTCGAGTGAAAGTGTGTCTGTATCCCCAGGGCTAAACAAAAGCACATGTCCAGCGCAGGAGCAGCCGAGAATATCCGCTTGATGTGGCAGCGTCTCTGCGCTGTCCCTCAAGCACAGGGGCGGTCCTAGCGGACAGAGCCTAACCTTTATTAACCTTCATTAAATAAAGATACTTAAAAGGTTATGCCAACGGTATATTACTTAGAACAGAAATCCATTGTAGCTGTGGAGATGGGTAACACAATAACACAACCCCCTCAAATTAAATACAATATTAGCCTTGATGTGGCAATTTTTTTAATTGCCACCTTAAGCCCCTTTTAATTGATAAAACTGCCATATTTAGAAATAATACAAAGCAAATGCACCTCAGCTTGATTTAAAATAATAATAGATTAATAAATCACATTAGGAATGTGTTGATTACTGACTATTTATTGGGTAGGAGGCCTTTTGAAATTAAATATTATGATTTAATGATTTTTTTGCAGATCTAACTACTAGTGAGAAAATTATGGCTCTTATGACAAGCAATGTAACATGTACCCTGAGTAAACATGAAGCAGTGAAGAACTATGTAATGGAAGCCTTTATAAATTTAGTAATATGGATATTTACATAAATGAATGACAGCATTAGGGTGAAAAACATACCTTTCACTTATTTCCAAAATTAAGGTATGGTATGACCAATATTATGGTACATTATTGAAAAGTTCAGACTTAAAATTAACATTTTAAATTTTATGAAACACAGCAACATTTAAAATGTGGTTTGTTATTGAAAAGTATGCTTATAAAAATCTTTTTTTAAGATTATTTTATAAAAAAGTTTTGTGCACAATGTAAGCACTATCTAAAATTATGTGCTCAGATGCAGCATAATCCATCTTCTTATATTCAAAATTCAGAGAATAACACAATGCTTTTGCGCCATAAGATACAACCATAAAGTATCTTTTCATCTTAAATGTATCATTCAGCTGTGCAACAAAATGAAATTTACATGCTGCTGGTGCAACGTAGCCCACAAGTTATATAACTCTCCACCTTCCTGGATTTAAGAAAGAATCCTCGACAGATTTTAAAATAGGCCATCTGCTCAGATGGAACTCACGTCTGGGAACATCTTGAAAATCTCAGAGTTGACGGGTAGGGTGCCGCTGGCATCCACCTCGTATCTCAGCTTGCTCCCTGAGGGCGTGTTCTTCTTGGTGGTGAAGAGAAACGAGGGTGCATTGCAGCACCGGGACAGTAAACTCCTGAGATGGGAGGGAGCAGAAACTGCATCAATAATGTAAGAAACATTACCTACAGTGCCTTGCACTAAAAGATAACACAGCAAGACGTGCAGAGGCTGGATTAAGAGAACAAATAATGTTTGTGTCCCGTGAGTTAGCCGCTGTGACTGCTAAGCTTGAGCGCTCACCTGAAGGCGTTTGTTTCCGCCTTGTTTTGCTCCCATTTGCAGACCTGCAGATTCTTCCATCTTTCAAAAAGTTCAGACGTCTTGACCCTGAGGGGGAACGGTGAAAAATGAACCTCACTGCGTGGAAAACAATACAAATAATAACACCACACACAACAGAACAGTAGGTCAAATCACCCTTAAATTAGTTCACTAACCTCAGGCAAACGGTGATAAATGTATTGCAATCAATTACATAAGAGTACAGGACTATCAGAGTTGAACTTACAATGAACATTTTGCTGTGCAGTCATGCTGGGTAGATATAATTTATATCTACATATATATAGATATAAAATATAATTTGCAATATTTAGTGGCCTTTTTCAAAGACAGACTGTGATGAATAAATACATATGTATACAATGGGGTGCAACTGATTCTCTATATTGGGCTGTCTCAAGTTTCCTCAATAACATAAGGTAATGATCCCTCTTGCCGTAACACAGGTAACAGGACATTTCATTTCCCTGCAACCTCCTCTGAGAATAAAGAACAGGAGAGGAAGGACAGGGAGGGTTAAGCTGTAGATAATGTCATCTGCAAGACAATATAACAGTATAGTAGAACCAAAGCCTTTTTATGCAACACAGTTTGTCCAACACATATGGGATGCACTCTGTGTGTGAAAAACCACTTTAGACAGCACTTAGCATGATCTTCTTGCTCTGAAATTTCACATGGTCATGTATGTAATATATATTCCTCTGAAGAGTATTGAATTAGCTGTTTGAGATTAGCTCACAGATTAGCTGTTGTCCAACAACCTGAGATGAGTGTATATCATGCGAAATAGCCCAGTATAGCAAACCATCACAGTCATTACAGCATTTTGCTACCTTGTCAGTGCAAAGGTCAATATAAAGCTGAGACAATTTCATGAATGCCCTACTTTTTGGGGGTTTTGTCACCAGTTTAAACTTAAACATAGGCATTTTATAGAATGCTGTATGAATACTAAAGGGCATTAAATGATTTCTGTAATATCAGGGGGGTGTGACACTCGCTGTATGCCACATTTTAAACTGCATGCTGGAATTCACATGATTAATATAAATCTATGCCTTGGCCCTGTGAAATATACACTGACTGTTAATGACAGCCTTCAGACAAAGGATCCAGAATGAGGAAGCAGGATGTCTTCACTGTGACAATATTCCATATTTAAAATCACGCCTATGATAAAGCGTATCGCTGAAGCCCAATATCACTGCCTAACATCCATTAAAAGCTTGAGAGGATCATTTTTAAATCCAGCTGAAAGCTAATGAAATGACTGTGTAAGCCTCAAAGGATGCATACTAAAAATAGCCTGAAGAATGCAAACTGGGAGACAGAAAATAGACCATAAGTCAAGGCAATGTACAAAATACTAGATGGAGAGTGCAGAGAATGGCTTTTGACAAACACAAGGAATGACTCACATTGGCTACAAAATTTAACGTGGTGTGAACGTGGTGCCTGTAATAGAAGCTGACATTTAAATCATGTAAGGTGTGTTAATTGGGTCCTCCTTTAAGGTGGCTTTGACTTGTGATGTCATAATGGAGGGTACTCACATGGAGAGGACCTTCACGGCCATAATGTCCTGCCTGAGCTTCTTGCATGTGCTGCAGTTGAATTCATAAGAACTGCCATACTGGTCAAAATACCTGCAGACAAAAAACTCTGATGTTAGCCTGATTCATTCAACATCATGCTTTCAAAAGGAAATAATCCCATTTGTAATCAACACATATAGAGCATCTTTTTGAGTAATGTTCTGAGATGACATGAATAAAAGCATGTAAAAAGGATAGTCTCTAAAAGACAGTGATGTCTAAAAGAATCTGTTCATTTTTTCTTGATTTGTTCAGATTCTTCGTCTCAGAACTGCAATGCAATACATAAAATAATATTGTCTTTACATTTTCTGATGCAATTACAATCGCTCTATACTAACTATGCATGCTGACATACATTTTTATTTTATTAAACTACATACCATGCAACTACATACCACCACATAACATGTATTAACCCCTTTAAAAATAAATGTTTTTTTTTTTTTTAAAAATACACCCCAAAACAAAATATGAACAATAATATAAAATACAAAATACAGTACATTTGTTACTCTGAAATCTCCAATAATTATTTTTATCTGCTCAATGGGAAAATATTGAATGTTAGATAGGGTATAACAAAGCACCTTTACCGGTTATATATATGCTTAATTCATACACTAATTCAGTGGTGCTTTGTACTTCAATAAACATGCAGTATGTCACATCAGTAAAAAGGACTTGAAATAGCTAAAGGATTTCAACTTTAAAAGACTGACCATGGTCCTAAATATGGCAATGCTAACAGGAGCTTTCTGTCATTAAGGAAATCAAAAGCATTCTTTATTTTAATTCATGTGTCACATGTTTTTCATACATCTCATCACTCTATACGGTGTAGGTCTTCAACAAAAATACCTCCCAACTAATGTTGCCATTTTGCAAATTGTAGAAGGGATTTTAGCATGGGGGATCGTGTAAGACCACGATCTGAACGTCTTACATTAAAACCATGATTTCACCATCAGTGGGAAGAATCTAATTAAATATACTCAAAGACACAGTCCTTCCATTAAAGTGTTGCTGAACCCAAAAAGGCTTGAGATGGGTGACTAATTGGGTCCTCACTGGCTGCTTAAAGCAAGTCCAGGCTTACGACTTATCTGTGCTGTTAAACAAAGTCCATGAAATATACCTACGAGCCTCTCTCAGTGGAAGACATAGATGATCATAATACAATTGAAATGTGTGACTGTTTACTGTGCATATTGAACATAAAAAATGTTACCAGGTATGTGCTGAGGATAGATAGACAGATTTGTGTTTTTTCCTTTGTGAAGTGCATGCACGGAATATGATAAAAGTGGTGTTCCAAGTTCTAGGTACCCAGGAAACATTTCACGTTTATGGTTGATCACCATATAGAACCCCTTTTCTGTCAATATGCAGCAGCATAATCACAAGAGCAGAGATGTAGGGATGTATCAGTCTACAGTATGCTCTCTGGGCCCACACCTACATCATTATATAATCCTCGGTGGTCCACTGGGTTTGTCAGTGACTGTGCTGCCACAGGCAAAATATTACAATAGGAGCTTCTCAAATTGGGGTACTTAATAGGTATTAGGATATTATGCAACAGAAAAACTTTGACAAAAAACTTCTGCTATCTGATACAAATGTCTGTCCCAGCAAAAACACTATATTCAGTGCTCTTCTGTGAAAATACTTTGTTTCTTTAAACCACTCTCCCACTGTCCCATGCTGGTGAGTCAGTGAGATGCATGCTGGGAGATGAAAAGTGTTAGATTATGGCCGAGTGATGCAGATGCCAGGACAGAAGAAAGATCACTGTGCAGTGTGTGACGTATCACATGACATATCACATGGTCAAAAAATACACAAAGCATGACTGTATGAGGCAGACGGTAGATCAACAAGAGGGGGAATGACTCAATCCAAATATGTCCAAAATGAAAAATAAAATCTGTTACATAAAACAGAATCTAAAGGCAAGCAGATACAGCACTTAGTACTTGTACAGTAATTACTGTACAGATGCTATAAACATACATAAAATAAAAACATTATATACATATAATAAATAAAGTAGGCTGAATCTTGTTAGAAAATACATTCTGTACCATCCTTGTTAGATGAAGGCTTTGAGACTAGTTAGTTAGCAGCCTATGTTTTGACACCAAGGAAAACTGAAAAGAAAATATCTTGTCTTATTTTATTCTAAGAACTACTTTCTTCTGTGAGTTCTTATAGTCAGCAATTTTGGAATTGTACCTTCTTTCCTCATTTCTGGCTGGTTTCTGTGTTCCATCATCCCAGTAATAAACAGGTTCGGTCCAATTTGTCCTTTCGTCTCCTTTGTCCTGGCTAAACTCTTGCCCACTAGTAAGAAAACGAGTAAGTTTACTTTGGATTTAATTATTTATTCATTAATTATTATTTATTCAGAAAACCACATACAAACACTGTGAAATAACACATATATTCAACTGGTTTAATGATTTTTTTTTACCTCCAGTTGTTTTCATAACAAACTGACAATAAGAGCCTTACAATTGAGAATGTACTATGAGCTGTAGCTCCTTTTATGTACTTAATATAACTGAAACCCCCACAAAACAAGAATATGGTCTAATTAAGCTGGTGAATGCAGGCAAGTATTATAAACCCATCTTTCTCTCTGGATGTTTCCAGTGCACTAATAATGGTTTCAGCTGCAGAAATCATTCAATAAGGAAAAATAAATTGTGGCATCTATATATGCATGTGTGTTGATACATTATAGGACATATACTGTCTCTGGGCTAGATCTGAACTGTTGTCACATCACCCTAAAGACACAGTTCCCCTTGCACTGTCCCTTTCTACCTCAGCTTTTAGCCTCTGACTGTGCCAAAACTGTCACAAGAGGTAAAGATTTGGCATGTGAAAGGATTTAGCTGAGTGGATATACATAAATAGCAATATTCCTCGATATGAATCATATTAAAAATTATTATTTCCAATGGCCTTGCCTCATAATGCAATGCCTATATAGAAACACAATGTTGCATTATATGTCATTATGAAACATAACATTTAAAATTATTCACAGGCTACATTTCATACTTGGTCTCATTTAAGCATCAAAAGTGTAACACAATTTATATGCAAATGAGTAAAAACAAGGGAAAGTATGTATTTGACCATGACCTCATATTTGCATAGAAGAACAGAAGCTTTACTTTTACATTAAAAATGGTGTTATGCTTGACCAATCACATCCCAAAGATTGTCCTTCACACTCTACAATGACCTCTGTGGCCACCCATTACCTTGTACTTTTAAATTGTCATAAATCATTTGCATTAAATACAAAAAAGCAAATATATGCAGACCAAAAGTCCTCTATCCAATAGCTATACAGCACATAACACTACTGACTGGATGATGGGGCATCGGAAAGCTAAGCTACCATAAGCTATCAGAAAAGCACTGGCTGGAATTCAGTCAACATTTGTTCTTAACTTTTACTGATAACTGAATGAGAGTGTCATTTTCATTCTCATTATTGTTGAAACGACTAAACTGTCAGCAAAGATAAAAATAAACGCTTGTATTTACTTGCGTGCCGTTTTAACCATTTTTAAACATGCTTTTTGTGAGAAGCACTGCAGTCAACAGCCCCGTTAACTGCAGAGAGAAAAACATTAGCTTCACACTATTGGGGATGAAGTTCATTTCAGCCACAACGAGTTCAAAAATATCTGTGATTGACAGCTCATTGTAGTTCCATCCATCAAGGGATTTGAGAAACCTCATTCTCCCATCACTACGCAACGCTAGTAAAAGAGAAGTGAGCAGAAAAATGTGCAAATTCTGCACTACAACTGCCTCTGGCAATAAGGGACAAATCAGAAACTTGCCTAAGGGTACTGGGGCAACACTGTGCCATGGAATGACAGTGTGATTATGCATGAGTGACTGAGATATTTTATATTTCTCACAAAAGAATAGCCTACATTTCAGTTTATACAATTATATTGCTAAATGACATGTCACACTGAAAGTGTGGACAGCAATCACATTTAGTCTGAGACAAAAGGTTACTTTACATGTGTATGGCTGTATTTGCTTCTCTATAATATATACTTTGCTTTTCTCATCAAAAACCTTTTATCACATTGCCACCTATTACTTTTTTTTGTTCTTATGACCCTCAAATTCAAATGATTGCAGGTAACAGAGTGTTTTAGTTATTACTGCAAAATTAAAATAAAGTACACAGGAATTTAAATGGCATAGTCTATTTCTTATTCAACGGTTTCTTTTTTCAGCTCCACTTTATTCATCCTTGTACATTTTCCCTCCAGGTTTTGAATGCAATCAACTGCAATGGCCAACTGCATTTTCAAGGCTCTCCCAGTGATGCAACATCCTCTGCCAATTTGGGTGAGCGCAGATTATTCTGTGCTGTAGTCCGCCAGTGCAGCTCGGCTGTGCAGCAGTTGAGCTGGGGGGACTTGCACAGCTACTGCAGACTGACTGCAGGCATCCATTTCCACAAGAGGAGCTGCTGACGCGTGATAAGAGGGAGATGCGTTGCTGACTAAAACCCTCCAAGTCCGCATGGGCGATGCCATGGCCATTTCAAAGTTAGCATTAGCACGGCCAGGGTTCAGATATCACTGCATCAAGCACTGGTGCTATAGATGGAGACTGCCCCCCCAATAGTTTTGTGTAAATCCTTAACAAACACTAATTGTGCAGTGTTAACCACTTATAGGTCATCCACATCCCACAAAACCACTCCCAAAGAAGCACTACATCTATTTGATGGGGTGAAGTAAAACCAAAAAAAAGTCATAAAGCCTGGTCTTCATACTAATATACAAGCCTACTTATGCTCTGTACCTGACATGTAATACTAACATGTTATATGATAATGATAATTGATTAGTCAAACCTCAACATTTTGGACCCCACACTTTAAACACATACTTGGTTAGTAAGATGTAATATGAGCTTTATAGATGCAATAGCTTTCTATTTGTATACATATTTTATCTTCCATAAGAGTATGTGGTGTCATTCAGAGCAAGCTGTCAAATGGCATGGTTAATTGAGTGAGGTGGGAGAGAAATTACTGCCATATGATTTGCCCTGAGCTCAGCTAGCTGATTGGTTGAGCCAGCAATTAATAAGTCAACAAAAATCCTCATGGGCAGGAATCTGCCAATTGGAGCATGCCTGAAGAAATGATGAATGACAAACAAGCAAAGGGTTCAAAACAAGAAAGGTACACACAACTACCCTGGTCTTTCACATTCTTACAAACTTCTTCATAGTATGTCTTCTCCTTATGCTTGCATTACAAAAACCTAAATTCATGTACTCACCTGAAAAAAACCTTGACATTTAACCATGAGCTGGGACAAACTAAACAACACCAGAATATTTATGTGCTTAGTTTTATTTCATGAAACACTTTAAGGACGATTGAGAGGTATGTAATTTATGATATGGCTTGATTTATTCAGTTACAATAGGCTCTTAATCCAGAACAGTATGGTGCAGGCTGGAAAAATTTTGATAAGTTTCCTCCTCAGTGGAATATATACTTTCAAAAATGCACATGATGTACAGGACACACTTGGATTGTCTAAACCATTCTAACCTGGATTATTTTTAAAAGGTTACCATATCAAAAAATATGGCTGCTACCAATAAATGATAGTGCTAGCTTTGCTTTTTCTTTCTGGAGCATACATTTTTACAGGAAACAAAAGATTTAAATGAACTTAAAGTGACAAAGTGACAGGTAATTATTGAGAAATGTATCCTAGATGCTGATTCGTACCATTCTGACATCAAAGTTTGCAATATGTCGGCTAAAATGAAAAAATGGTAAACCTATTCTCTGGAAACAACTACAGTGTTTTTTGCACACATACACACCTTTAAAGTGTAACCATCTTCAAAACCACAATTATTACATTGCACATAAGAAATTGTGGAAATGTTGTAATATTATACATTAAACACATTGATACATGTAAATGGCAACTATGAAATCATACTCATGATTTTATGCTGAATGGTTCCTCTGAATGTATGCAGAGGATTTTACTGGCTAATCAGTTTATTGCACGATCAATAAATCCAGTAATACTCTCAGTACATGTTTCTTATCCTTTATTTCAGATATTATGGATTAAGAAAGACAAGGGCACCCATAGTTTAATTTTCTTTCGGCAGCAGTTTGAGAAAGCCTCGATCCAGTTTAGGTAACTATCTACAGAGATTCAATACACTTGGATACATTTGACAGTATAGCGCAGTGACCACAATGCAATTAACACATTTAATCAGCATGCAAAATCAAAATCTCAAATCAACAGTAAAGACGTGACACCATCTGTAAACTTTAAGAAACGTAATAACTTGCAAGTCATGAAACATTATTCCAATGCAAAGGCATGACCTCAACCAAGGAGGTTTAGGCTACGCATAATTATACACATCCCAGCCTCACCCACTGTATAGGCTATATTTACACCAAGCCTATGCAACATTATCATCCAATTACAGATAAAGCCATGCTAACAAATTGCCAAATACAAGTTAAAACGCTTACCTCTGTATGTAGTTTTTGCCGTATAGAATCTGTTGCAAAAGAGTGACCAATCCAAAAGCACAAATGAAGATAAAACAAATAGATCTATTTCCTAGCAAATCTCTGCCCGACGGGTCGTAGGTTCCCATTCTTTAACGCAGCCAGGGGGTCCGATCTTCTAAGAAGACTAAATAAGACTGTCTTGAGCGCTTGCCCCGTAAATCATTCTGAAGGGCAAATAGTATTTATTGTGTATTTCAAATAAACCTAAACGGCGACACAAGATCCGTCTTTAAGACGTCCAATATTGCCGCTTGGTTTCCCGAAGCTGCTATTGTTTAAAAGGTCACGCGAGAGAGGCGCGATTATTAATCATAGCGCGAAAACCCTCGTGAAGTCGCTGGCATCGCATGCACTGCATGTCCGCGGATCCCTGAAGAGAGCAGCTGTACCTGCTGTTGTGCGGTGCGGTATGGAGACGCACCCCCCAGCCCCACCCCCCCTCCAGTCCGTTTTTCTCCAGTGATCCAGAGGCTGGTGGTACAGCCGTGCACTCGCGACCACAAGAATATAGTATATTTGTATGGAGATATTAAAAACTAATTGCAATCTACATACATTAAATATTCGTAGTATACGCGTGTATTTAGGCGTGTCAAAGTTTCTGTAATCATATTACCAATATAATCATAATTCAGGCTCACAGAAGCGGTATAGCCTATATGTACCATAATTAGTTTCGCTGGCTGACAAGGTGACTTTCCATCTTTGAAGGACATAAAAAGTTTTAGCCCCCCCATTTTACTGTAAAGAGCCGTGCCATGATTGCACATTGCACTAGACACCCCCACACACACACACACACACACACACACACACACACACACACACACACACACACACACACACACACACACACACACACACACACACACACACACACAGTATAAAACATTTAAAAAAAGACAACTTCTGTGGATAACATACTGCATGTTCTCTCCTAATGACTCTTTCCAGTCACACTCGGTCTCTTAACCTACATTCTTAACAGCATTGCTACAGCTGTTTCTACCACACCTTTATTGTTTGTTAGTATTGCATACAATTTTGTATTAAAACAAAGTGTCTGTAGCTTCAGAGATTCATATCTGTTGCACTTTCAGCATTCAAAGTATTCTGTGCAACCATCCATTGTATTGTACAAAACGTGAATCACAGTCTGTTTCTCATGAAAGGAATTACTGTTTTACAATGAACTACATGGTTCTCCCTTTATAGATCGTATTGTCCTCTTTCATCCTTGTTTGAAGGATAGAACTATAATCTTTGTCATTACTAATGCATTTTACATCATGGTCTTCAATAGCTCAGTAGACCCTAACAAGAATCTATGAACAAACAGGTCTATGGGCATAGAAACACAAAACTCAAGTATGACTGGAAGACTGGAAGTCAAGTTCAAAGCTGAATTAAGGGCCACCTGTAACACCTGTGAAAGGATGTCTTAGAATATGAGTCCATGGATATTCTACTGTTGTACTTCTCTGAGCACAACAGGAATAGCCATCATTGTTGAAATGACTGTGGGTCTTTGCATTTCAAATGTGTGCCTGGTGCATTTTTTTGTCAATATGAGAACATGATCAGTTGCCAGCCTTGTGTCTTACCTGAAATTGATTAATTGAATGGAATGTTAACATGAGAGTGATTGAGGGCCTACTTAATGACAGGTGTGCTGTCTTGGGGGTGGGGGTCAAGGTCAACTATTTTATATGGCAATAGAAATGTCTGTAGCCTTTCTAAACAAAAATGCTTTTACATGATTGTGAATTGAAATTGTAACTGGTTATGTGAACTTTATGTAGGTATTGTCAAGCTTAACATCAAATAAACCCTTTTTTATATATTGGCTCTGATGGTTGAAGAAAAACCCTATGCTATTGCCTGAGGTAATGGCCAGCTTCATGACAAGCTCATTCTGCTGTAATTATTGTAAGCCAATCACAGCTGGAACTTTTGCCTTTGGGCTTGCTTTGTATCTTACATTATCCTTCTTTTTATTATTTGTGATGAAAATGAGCCTACTTAAGTGGTGCAGTGTATCCCTAATGTATCGATGAAGGTTTCTGTCAATTATTTTACGATTCATCTGTCTGAAATTATACTTAGAAATAATTAAACCTTTTGTGTGAAATAAGTCTGATTTACTGAAATGTAATGTTGTAAAACATTTATGACGTGAAAATTTGCCCTATGATGTTTTGAAATTGTACTTCTCACTTGAGCAAGAATCTGTATTTAATAATTTTCATGTGATAAAATACTTTAAGAAAAATAATAATATGAAGTAAAGCCTAATTTGTACCCTTTATAAATTCAGCAGCGTAACGCAGGGGCTTTTCCGAGATAGCTAAGTACAGTAGCTAGCTAACACTGATAGTTAACGTTGCATAGTTTTAGTCATTTTGAATGACAAAATCAACATTTTGGCTTAGTCCCAAATTACTTTAATTCGTAGACTTCATAACAATAACGTTTGAGGTAATTATATATTTTTCACTTCATACCGCAGATGTATTCTCTACTTTCTCAGTTTCGTAGTATATTTCATATTTGCACCGGAAGACCTTACTTAGTGTAACACCGGACTCTTTTCCGGTCTCTGTCGTGTCAGCTTCTGAAGGAAGATGGTGAGTGTATGAATGCTGCCTAAAGAAAATCTTAAATCATCTGTTATATTAAGTTCTCCTTGCCATCGGCAGCATAACAGTTAGTAAGCTTCACGATCTGTTGTATTATTTATCCGGATATTTCCCAGGACAATGAGATTTTCAGTAAAAAATCATGAAAACACACGACTCTGTCCCCTCCATTCAAAACATAGGCTAACTGGAGTGCTAAAAATTGCATTTCCCTGTTATCTAGCCAAGCTTTGTTTGGTGACTTATTCGGGTAAAGGTTTTGTTTCACATATTCAGTGTATTTCATGACCATTACTGTCTTAACGTTAATCACTGGAAGTTAGCAGTGTTGACTTGTAACGATAGCCGGACCGCTGCTCATAGCCTTTTAGCCACCAGAACAGGCGTACTGCAATGTTGTTGCAGCTAACGTTAAAACGATAGGCGAAAGTGGCAATATTTACTCAATTGGCTTTATCTGCTTGCTGCTTTTCGATATCCACCTGCATATGCTGGAGGTATATTTGCATTGACTAAGACTTTAAACCCGGGCAGTAACACAGATGGTAGAACCAACCACGACTGATGTCTAACACATTAAAAACTGACCTGCTTCAGTCTAGGTAATGTTGCACGTTTACTACTGATCACTGGTAAATGAGATGACTTGCTCAACGAATGTTTAAGCGCATTTAACATGTTGCACTGTCAGTTGATTAGGAGCTTGCAAATGGTCTTGTCAGTGATGTTGCAAATACAAATGTCTGAACATATGAATTTTATTGATTCAAAGATTTTTTTACTGAGACGAGACCTGGCTATCTTAACCCTCAAGCACTGAAGGAGCCTCGATTTTTGGGCATGTTTTAATGCTGTCTGATATTTGTTCTAGACAAAGGGAACGTCGTCCTTCGGTAAGCGCCGAAACAAGACGCACACACTGTGCCGTCGGTGTGGCTCCAAGGCTTATCACCTTCAGAAATCCACCTGCGGAAAGTGTGGATATCCCTCCAAGCGCAAGAGAAAGTGTAAGCTGAAGCGGCAAGGCCTGATTTTTGTTCAATACAAAAGTGGCAAGAATTACTTGTAATGTCAAGGTTGCTGGAATGGATTTCTACATTGTATTAGAAACACATTTAACAACATTTAGATTATCAACTATCAATGAACTGATTGTTCCTACAGTTCCAACAAATTATACTCCAGTGTTGTAGAGGAAAATATGTTTAATCAGTTGTTATGAGTAAGCTAGTAAGTAAAAGACTATGTAAAATGGCTTTGATAATTTGTTAATACATAAGATATTGATAAGCTAGTTTTGGGCTTTATCATTGATCGATTCAGTTATTTGTCAGGTCATTGTCTTGGATGCAGATCTTGGGTTTTCTAGTACAAAGAGAACTTTGCACTTCTCTGTCCACAGACAATTGGAGTGCTAAGGCCAAGAGACGCAGCACCACTGGAACAGGTCGCATGAGACACCTGAAGGTTGTGTATCGCAGATTCAGGTAAGTCCCATATCCCTCCACGGGGGGGGGGGGTTGTTGGTTGTATGTGCTTAAGTGAAAAGCTTGTGTCACCTCAGAAACAGGTCTTTGCTTCATCAGTCTTCAGTACTTGGTTGATAATTGAGTTTTCATTTGCCTTTGCTTTAAGTAAACATTAAGTTAATCTCCATGTCAGGGGTGTCCTATGTTGTTATATCTTTGTCATATCAGGGTTTGTATCAATTGTGATTAGAGACCAAAAGTGCAAACTGCTATAACTGGGTTAACCATGTCAGTCTCTCACACTGAAAAAGATGAATGAACAAATTGAACTTTTTCTATGATGGTTTACTACGTACTGGTTCTGATACAGTGTATGTATTGCAAAGAAATGTAAGGGAGGGTATGGTTTACCTGACTGGACACATTTGATATAGTCACTGTATCCACTTCTCTGATGAGATGTTCTGCCATAACTTTGGTATCTGTCATGACTGTTGGTACTCATTTCATTAGGCGTGAAATTTAGCAAACCATTGTTATAAGGTCATTCTTGTATTACCAGTTGTGCTGAACACAATCATTTAATAGAGATTCAATCATTGCTATCTGTGGAAGACCAGCCTTCTGAAAGAAATGTTTAAAATTGATGTAATATCCAATTTCCTGTTTGTCCAGCAAATTTGCATCAGAGGAAATCTTAAAATATGTTTCTTGGGTCATCAAACTGAAGTAGTGACATTAACAACTCATTGGCAAGATGCTGGGCACAATACTAGAAGTACACTGTAGCATGACTGGGTAGTGGAGCACTACTGGTCCTTGAAGTAGTCAGTCATTCAGAAAAATCAATGGTTTTAGTGAATGAGTATTTGTGACTAGCAAAAAATGTTTGATGGTGTGTCTTTTGTTGGGGAATGAATCAGTAGTTTTTTTCACAGAGGTTTACACTTATAAATGGTAGACACTTTTGAGGGAAAAAGCTACATGTAGTCAAAGGAGTGTTGCAATATTGTGACTGGGGTTAAAGGATGTGAAATGTAATTCTGCATTATGCTATATATAAGTTCAAGTCTTTCAGTGTAAATGTAAAGCCTAAAATGTATGGAGCTTTTTGAACCAACCCTCAGAGATGGAAATAACCTTGAGTCCACAACTTTTAGAAATGGTCCCTAAAAGTTGAGATATGAGATTAATGACTTCTACAAGTTATAGTTAGGTTTGATATCCTTCTGCAGATGTCTGAATTTTCCAAGACGTTGAACAGCAGAGACCGCGATTGGTTACTGACTGACTTGCTAACCTTAGTTCAGTGAATGAGTCTTGCTTGCTACTCTATGCTTAAGTAGGTACCTGCGTGTTTGGGGTCTTGTCAATGATGTCCCATACACAAATGTCTGAACATATGAATTATTTTGATTCTAACTTTGTACTGAGACAAGCCCTAACCAGCTATCTTACCTTTTGAATGAGGAGCAATTTTTGTGGCCTGTTTTTTCTGTCCAGCCAGTGTTTAGGCCAAAGAAAACATAATCAACTTTTTTTTTTTTTTTTTTTTTTTTAAAGAAATGCTTCATAATGCCATGGTATACATTGTAGTGAGTGTAAAGAATGTTAAATGTTACCATTGTCACACTTTTGACAAATGATTGTCTACGTTCAGACATGTTCAAGATGAGAAGGTTGTTGTAGAGTATTGGATTATTTCATGGTGTCACATTTTCTAAAACTGCCATTCAAAACTGAAGAGAAGCTGAGCTGTAATGATGGGTGATGTACCTAGTTTTAGTGACCTGAAATCTCAATCCACGAGGCACATGTATTTTTGGTCTTAAGGTGACAACAAAATAGATACATGTCAACCTTACAGTACCACAACTATGAAATTTTTATACAAATTTTTTACTTGATTTTTTTGCCATACTGGACTGAAATTGCAATGATTGTATTGTAACTTTCATACTTTCTCTTTTCCAGAAATGGATTCCGTGAAGGAACAACACCCAAACCCAAAAGAGCAGCAGTGGCTGCCTCCAGCTCTTCTTAGGCTGTCTTTAAAATAAATGCGCGATTTTAAAAGTGCACTTGGTGTCGACACTTAATTGAATTTAAGTGACATTAAAATCTGCCAACATCCTACAGGAAGAAATAAGTAAACCTGATGCAGGTTATGTGACATACAACTGGCCAGAAGTGTACATTCCTCAGTTGTTACATTTATCCACAATAAAGCTGTACGTTTTACAATTAATTGTTTCCAGTACCTTCACTCAGCATCATGGCAAACATGCATGGTGTTTGCTGTAATAGGCATAAATTTGCCTTGTTTCAGACTGGGCCTGTCTATGTGAAGTGTTACAAATTTTAAAGGTGGCTCTCAGATTATCCCTTTATAGTGATGTCTTATTTGTCGAAAACATGGTCATGGGAGGACCATTAACTGACAACAAATTTTTTTGTTGCACAGTATAAAATCTTGTGCGAATCTTTTTCAGTCCATTAATGTATGTGGTGCATAATTTCCTCACTGGCTGGCTAACCACTAAAAGAATCGTTTTTAGAATATTTGACAATGTACAGGATTCAAATTTATACTCTTGCAAAACAGGCAAAAGATGAATGCATGTACTCAAAATTGGGGAAAATATTTGGTGATTAGGGTTGAAATTTGGTGCCGTTCAAAGAAACATGGACCTATTTTTTAAGGAAAGACCAAATCTGAGCATGAATCTACTGTTTGACAAGTTGAGGGAAAAATAGTATTTAAACTTGAATTGTGTCATAGTCTGAGGAGCTTTCATTGTAATGAATAGAACATTTTCAGTTTTTAGTTTTGAAGTGATGGCCAATTCAGCTCTAGAAGGTACTGGGATACAAATTCCTGTAAAACACTAGTAGCACCTAGTGCCATGCATTTTTGTATAATTTGATACACAAGGAAAAACCTCTCAATATGTATAATAAAACTGATTTGCTGGTATCAGGGGGAGACAGGATGGAGGGGGAAAAAAGTCATGCGACAGTTATTTATTTTGATTCCATTACCAGAAGTCATTGGTAACTGAAGAGTGAAGTGTGTGCCTTTTTCAGTAGCAACTCCCTTCTTGCTGGTCTTCCGGTCTTGCTGGTCTGGTCTTCAGACCCCTGCAGCTCATCCAGAATGCTGCAGCCCATCTGATCTATAGCCTCCCTAGACACTCTCATGTTACCCCCTTGCTCACTGCCCTCCACTGGCTGCCTGTTATTACTCGCATCAAATTTAAAACTTTGCTGCTAGCATACCAGGCTGTTAAGGGGACAGCTCCAGCTTACCTCCAGAAGATCATCAGATCCTACACCCCTGCCAGACCCCTCCGCTCTGCCACCTCTCCGCTCGTGCACTTCTAGGTCACGTCTGCTGTCTGTCTTGGCCCCCCGGTGGTGGAATGATCTTCCCGTGGAGGTCAGAACAGCAGAGACACTGGCCACCTTCAAGTGCAGACTGAAGACTCACCTCTTCAGGCTGCACCTCTCCCCTTCCCTCCCTTGCTCTTTGTAATGTGTCTATTATTTGCTCTTTAAACTGTGATTAGTTTTTGAAATAGGCTGTTTACTTTCTCTTAGTCTGTAGGGGAGTCCTGATCTGTTCGATCACCTTTGGCGCTTGGGACCTTACCCCTCTCTAGGGTTATCTTTGCACTTTTTGTACCGTCCTTATGCACTTTGCCTTGTAAGTCGCTCTGGATAAGAGTGTCTAGCAAATGGCCTTAATGTAATGTAAAGATTCAATAACTGGCTCCTCAAAATGTGTGACCACCTCATAAGTGTAGCCCTGACTTTCCAGACTTTTTAAATTATGAATACATCTTAAATGCCTTGACAAATATAAAACTGTAAACAGTGGGAACCCTGAAAAAATGTTGCACTGTCCACACTTCCTTCCTCAAAGAAATTGCGAGTGGGCTGGCCAGTCAGAGGAGCAGCATGCACAGTCTCACGAAGGACTTTTATGTTGAAATCGTGGAGATACTGAGCGCTGGCTGTACAGGTCTTTTGTAGGAAGATGGCGACGGATAAACAGAAACATGAAGGCAGGGTGAAAATTGGACACTATATTTTAGGTGACACTCTTGGAGTAGGAACCTTTGGGAAAGTGAAAGGTAGGTTGGGAGACTTTACAAGATCAGTAGACTAGCTGCGTTTGAGATTTTACATGTTAATTAAGATGGGCTTTAAACTAGTCTGACAGAAGGCATCTGTCACTGCAGAGATGGCTTGTGTAGCTTGCAACAGGGATTGACAAGTAAGCACCTAACTAGCGACCTAGCTTGCAACGACAACCAAGCTTACTGATCGTACCACTTCCCATTTTGTATGATTTCATGATATTCGTGGGTTTAGTTTTATCAGGGTGTGCAGTGACGAACTTAGCTAGTTGCGATATGGCTAAAACTGGTAGCATAGGCGTGGTTAGTAGCTCGTATTGTTACAGTAGTATTGCTAGTGTCTCATTGGCGTTAGCTGGTATAGCGATAGCTGGGGAAAAATGTAATTTGCTAAGGTTTAGATTATAAAACAGCTTGCTATAAACGACATTTAAAACAACTACTTGTAGCCTACAGTAGAGTTTTCTCAGGTTAGGTGTGAACTATTGAATTGGCAGGCATTCAAATAACTTGGATAACGTAGGTACCACTAGCTATCGCTATTATGCTAACATTAGGTCGGGAAGACACGCATTTATATTGTGCTAACTAGCCAGCGATGTCAAGTTTGCTGTCACCGGGAAGACTGGGAACTGTGATAACAAACTATCACCACTGTATTTAGCATGTAGGGTGTACAGGCACTTAAAGGGCAAGAGGCTAACCGTGGACCATCAGAATCAGATAGCAAACGTAATAATATGAAATGGAAAATATAAATGAGCACAACCTAACGTGTCTGTAGTAGCTGCAAACGTTAGTAATAGTGCTGTCACATCACCATTCCTCTTAAATTTTGTCGTACTTGTTCAGAAAGGACATTGCACCTGTGGAAACATGCTTGTCAGTGCCAGCATCTAACGCGCGCTTGTCAATGCTGCAAAGGGGGCTACTAAATTATAAATTCATTAAATTCATCAAATTCAAAAAAGTAAAAACATCCGTTAAATGCTACTCCACAGTACAATATTCTTGAGGTGCCATCTGGAATGGTTTGCGTAGCTACCACTTCTTCATCGAGAGCAAGCATGATAGGTAGTGAAAAGTCTTGAGTTTCCAAGACAACCAGTGATTTTGGCAACCCATCTGTGGAATAAATTTTTTAGTTTCTGCTGTTTGTAAGCATAGTGACCACTGCAAATTCTAAAACATTATTAGCATTGTGTTACAACATTTCAGCCTAAAACATTTAACGATACGGATGTATGCCACATTAGTATGTTCCAGGTTTCTGTAGAATATACATTTACACATATATCAGGTGGGTGAGAATGACAAGAACAGCGGCCTATATGTACCGTAATTAAATATCTACAAATATGTGTGATTCTGCCATGTGTCCTACATGTACTCTAATGGATGCTGTGTTGGAGTTGTAATTCTGTTCACTGCATTATGCAGTACAATACTTGCTACAATTCTTGCGAGTATGTCTCTAAATCCTAATGAGCACTGTCTCTGTCTCAGTTGGACAGCATGAACTGACTAAACACCAAGTAGCTGTGAAGATCTTGAACAGACAGAAGATTCGCAGTCTGGATGTTGTGGGAAAGATTCGCAGGGAGATCCAGAACCTAAAGCTCTTCAGGCACCCACATATTATTAAATTGTAAGTAACAAGTGAACTTGTGAAAAACAAGGTTGAATCAAAAGTGATTTTCTATCCCCCATTAGGTCCTTCTCTCTGGTCATAATTATATTTATATATGTAATTTAGTGTTGATGATAGTAATATTTTTTATGATTTCTTGTGGATTAATCTAATCATATGATGGATTAAAATGAGGCTCATGCAATATAAATTATTTATTTTTTAATAAAAAGAAGCTGTTCATGAAGTACCACATTACTCCAGCTCCAGTGCCTAGTCTCCTGTTGGTGTCATGAGTGGCTTTTGGCAGTACACAAATACAAACTGCTCTTGAGAATAAAAGTCATTTATGGAATAGCTCTGATAATATGTAAAATAAGTTGGTAAGTGTTCCCTTCTTTCTGTAGTGGCTGGATTTGAATCTGTACAGTATTTTAATATGTAAGAAGCAATTAGTGTCATTTGACAGTATTTGTACATGTGCAGGTATCAGGTGATTAGCACCCCAACGGATATCTTCATGGTGATGGAATATGTATCAGGCGGAGAGCTGTTTGACTACATCTGTAAAAATGGGAAGGTAAGATTGTCTACTTACTGTATTTTTGCCCACAAAGTCCTGTCAGGATCACCAAAAGCTCATGCTGAATAAATATTTATACTGGCAAATAAAAATTAAAGCTCTGTGGGCTCTATTGTTATGCTTTAAACTACTTTGATTGGCACCAATAGTGGTTTTTTCAATGACAAGCAAATCTTACTCTTGTTTCTTATAAGTCAGTGATTGGCCACACATGACAGCTCCACTCTGTTTGGTTCATGAAGCCTCACTTTCCCATTACTCATTTAAGCCAAGATCTGTACTGAAGCATCCATGTCTATAGGCCATATTAGCAGCTGTGTTCCTCCCTTTTATGAGTCCTCCATATCACATTGTGGCCCCTTGTATACCTACACTAAAATAACATCTGCTTTAATGAAAAATGTCATATCCTGTTCGTATGTTGTCAGCTGGACGAGAAGGAGAGCAGACGTCTGTTTCAGCAGATCATCTCAGCGCTGGACTACTGCCACAGACACATGGTGGTGCACAGAGACCTCAAGCCAGAAAACGTTTTACTGGACGCTCAGATGAACGCCAAGATTGCAGACTTCGGTGAGCATGTCCTTTGGGAGATGAATAGAGCGTTCCTGTTTCCTGTAACATGGACTTGCACAGCAAGCTTTGTTTATATCTGCTAAATAACATCAGTGAAGCATCATCCTCGAGCTGAGAACACTGTAATTGTTTCCTGTTGCCCTTTCTAATTAAGATAAGGTGTTTCTTATTAAAACATCCATGTTAAAACAGAGAGATTTGTGACTCATTTGCCCAAAGAAAAAACTAGGACTAAGAGTTCGTCTCTGCAAAACCAGAGGGAAAACAGGGTACAATAACGGTAAAGCCTGCTTTGGAATATCAATGTCTGAGAATTATGAGGGACTACTATTTCAGGAGCAATCAATACTGAATGGAAAAAGCTGTCAATGAGAGATCCACTATAAGTGCTTTTTCCATTCTGCATAGGGCAGTCAGGGCTATCATTATTTTTATTCCACAGTTGTATTTATATATTGATTGAGTTAACATTTCATACTGACAGTAATGTGCAATGATACTGATGGGCCCAGCTAATAAGGCATATAGGTTAGTGCTGTGTGTCATAAAGTGTCAAGATTATCGTCACACATTTAGGTCCTCAGTATGTCTGAAATCTCTTATTTTTTTCGTAATATATATGCTTGCATGTCATATGCAGTTCATCACAGCTCCTGTACATAGATAATGGTTTCAGTTCAGCATTATGATGTAGAATATTTAAACTCGTCCTCTTATAGATTTTTGTAGTTTTTTTATCTATCAGACGTTTAATCAGTAAATCCCCTTTTTGAAATCCCTATGAAACTCATTCATTTGTAATGTCACCTAAATTACAATCTTTTAATCTTTTTTCCCTGATTATTATTTATATTCCAGGCCTGTCCAACATGATGTCAGATGGGGAATTTTTACGAACCAGCTGTGGCTCTCCAAACTATGCCGCTCCAGAGGTCATCTCGGGAAGGTACATTTTCTCCATCCTCATTGTTAGAACAATGTCAAAACCTCTGAGCCTTCCTGTTTAACATTCCAGTCGGTTGTCTTTCAAACAATGTGCACCAACTACAAGGGTTACAAAATCAATTTTTACTGTAGTTTACGAGTAGGTCTGATAACCAAGCTCTGTCATTTCTAAAACTGTTGGTATCTCCATGAGCTTCAGAGCTAGCTACCCCACATCACCACAACCACTCATTTTCAGGTTGAAGCTCTATTACATTACTGTCTGTTGTTACATGAAAGAAGTTTAATGTAGCAGTGAGTGGCCATTTTACTGGTCAAATAGACATTTTATCAACAGTAAATGATGCATCCATGATGACATATTCATTTGAACGTTCCATGCGCAGATTATACGCAGGTCCTGAGGTGGATATCTGGAGCAGTGGGGTGATTCTGTATGCCTTGCTGTGTGGGACTCTCCCCTTCGATGATGACCATGTGCCAACTTTGTTCAAGAAGATCTGCGATGGCATCTTTTACACACCGCAGCACCTGAACCCTTCTGTGTCCAGCCTCCTCAAACACATGCTGCAGGTGGACCCTATGAAGAGAGCCACCATTAAGGACATACGGTGGGTTGTGGAGATGCCAATGACATATCATACCATCAGGAGCTATGAGTGTGTGGAGTTTAAATGAAAAAGAGTCTGTTGTTATTTGTGATGAAATGTCACAATCACAGTTCTTGGTTTGTCCCCTCAGAGAGGACGAATGGTTCCAGGAGGATCTGCCCAAGTATCTCTTCCCAGACGAATCCGCCTATAGCTCCACCATAATTGATGATGAAGCCCTGAAGGAAGTGTGTGAAAAGTTTGAATGCGCGGAGGATGAGGTCCTGTCCTGCCTGTATGACAGGAACCACCAGGACCCGCTGGCTGTGGCCTACCACCTCATCATCGACAACCGCCGTATCATGAACGAGGCCAAGGACTTCTACCTGGCCAGCAGCCCGCCGGAGTCCTTCCTGGACGAGCACCACCAGGCTGTCAAACCACACCCCGAGCGTGTGCCCTTCCTGGTGAACGAGGCGCCCCCCCGGCCACGCCACACCTTGGATGAGCTGAACCCGCAGAAGGTCAAGCACCCAGGTGTGCGTAGAGCCAAATGGCATCTGGGCATCCGCAGCCAGAGCCGGCCCAGTGACATCATGTCCGAGGTGTGTCGGGCCATGAAGCAGCTCGATTATGAGTGGAAGGTAAGTTCCCCTGCTAGTTTAACAAAATAGGGGGTCAAGTTACAGTCACTGAGAGGTCAAGTTACAAGAATAGAGGGTGTCCAGTTACAGGAAAGGGGCTCTCTAATGATTGTCTTGGCATTTTCTTTTCTTGTGGAAATAAATACTTCATTATGTCTTAATGTATTGTTTAATAATAATGATCCACATCACAACTGGAAGAATATTAACATTCATGTCATTTGTGTCATGTAAATAATTTAAAATGGCATTCATGGTGCTGTTAGCAGGATTGTAAAGAGTAAATGCAGAGAGAGGAGATGTAATGTCTTCAGTCAATAGGGCATAAGAGGTTATCTTAAGACTTATCTCAAACACAGGACTGGAGAGGTTTTCCGATCATTTGCCAAGGAATTGCTGTTCTGTGATGTGTTAAACTGCGGTCACACACTCTTTGTGTGTTTGCTCAGGTTGTAAATCCATATTACTTGCGTGTTCGGAGGAAGAATTCAGTAACAGGACTTCAGGCCAAGATGAGTCTGCAGCTCTACCAGGTTGATAGCAGGACTTACCTCCTCGACTTTCGTAGCATTGATGGTACGTCCAAACAAAAAACATAATAAAAATAATAAACAGATATCCTAAGCTGTTGTATTTTAAAATACTTTAATGCTTTATTATATTCTGAGATATATTGTAGTTGTCACAAATGCATTATGAGATTAACTAAAAACGTCTTGACATCACTGAAGGCTTAGGAAATAGAACCATGCCTTTTTGCGAAATATAGGTGGACTCTAACGGAAACGAGTCATGTATGAATTTTATTTATTTACACCCAGACTGGATTCCTTCCATGTTTACTTGAGATATTATCAGGGTTGTAGTAGTACTAAGGGCTTCCAGCTTCTGCCACTGTCAAGAGTAATGGATCCTAGCATTAACTTCATCTATTTCAGATGAAACATCAGAGGCGAAATCTGGGACCACGACCCCGAACCGTTCGGGCTCTTTCGGGAACTACCGAGTGACTCCTAAGACAGACGGGGCTGGGGATGAAGCTAGGGCCGACGCCCCCGTGAAGGGCTCGGAAGGCTCAATGGCGTCCTCCCTGACGTCCTCCATCGATTCAACCAGTGGAGACGTCATCCCACGCGTGGGGAGCCACACCATAGAATTTTTCGAGATGTGTGCCAACCTCATCAAGATGCTTGCACGGTAATACTTCGGCGGTAGCCTTTTTGCAGCAATTCCATAGCAATAAGAATGCAACCGGTTTGTGGCTCAACGCTCCATTAATATCTCCACGGCACTGATGGGGTTCTCCCCTCTGTAATCGAGGGAACTCAGGGTGTGAAGGTCATGTACATAATTGCTAAGCCACTTTGTAGTTACAATAGGTATTTTTAGCATTTTCTTTTAAACTCCATAATTTACTGAAAAAACGCTTCCAGACAACGTTTAAATGTCCTGGCCATTCATTGCCAGAATAAAGCATTGAATTCACAGTGCTGTGTTCAGTGGTGTTACTCCCTACATATTAGATTAGGAAAGCGAGTTTTGCCTGCAGATGTTAGAAAAATGGATGCAGGATGCACTTTTGCACAGATTCCTTTTTCCCTACTACTCCCATTTCCAGTGTTGCTTATCTAAGTCACAGTGCAGCGGTGGTGAAATAGGCAGCACAAATAATGGGAAATTCAGACAGGACTATTATTGTTAAGGAAAACAATAAGCCTTTACTTACACAGATTATATATGGTTTTCCCATGTAGTCCCAATTATGCCTGTAAATAATAAGAAAAAACTAGATATATTTATCAAGGCCTTATGTGGGAATACCTAGATTTTTATTACAAGGTGATTTTGGTGTGTATAGGCTTTGAATAGAAATTGATTGTGTGTCCTCTTCTTTTTTAATTTTGTTATTATATGGCTGCATATGACATGAACTTTGTACTGTTTTTAAAATCTGTTATGTCAGTCTGTTTAAATTGAACATGATTTTTGAAAAACAAGGAAAAAAACCCCATGAGCTGTTGTAAGCATTCTAAAAACTGTGCCCGTATAAGGGTGAAGCGGAATTCCTGAAATAATCACTGTCATCAAAATGGCTGATGAATTGACCATTCACTTGTACTTTTTTAAAAGAGAAAACATGGCAAGGTGAAAGGGATAGAATCTTAGCAGAATTTGCGACAATTTAGCCTGATTGTCTTAATTTAGAAAAGGGCGTGCTTCACCTGTAAGAATTTGAAGTGGACCAGAAACCATGCAGGAAGAAGGATCCTGCAGGATAGGGAGAGGGAGGCTTCATGGATCCATGCCTGCAATATGATGTCTTCAGGGCCAGTCCCAGCCTTTGAGGGGCCCTAAGAAAGACTTCAACTCACTACAGCTTGAGCTCAATTAGGCAAGTATGCACAGGCTTTATTTAAAGATAAAAATGGTTTACTATACATAGTAGTGCAGAGCCGCTGAGTAGTCTCTTAATTCTCCATCCATGTTATTGAGGAATAGATGTGAGTTAAAGGTTTGTGTATGAATGGATATCCAAACATTCTCAATATAAAGACCTTTTAAGATTTGCTTTCCAATGGTAGAAGAACCTAATGGCAAAATTTTAATCTCTGTTTTTTCAATCCAAATGAATCGTTTAGAAATTCACTGGACTTCAGTTAACGGTTGTCATAATGAATGAAAGTCAATGAGGTGTTTCTGGAAAAGCAAGCCTAGCTCCAATCGAAAGTCCTGCACTCTCAAGTTCTGAAGTTATGAGCATAGAACTGATCTTGTTTACTATTTTTGTAGCTAGTCATCTATTTGTAACTGTTGCGGTCCTGCTGGCAAATAGCACTTTTGATTGGAACTGGTTTCTGGATGCACCCTCATAGAGTTGAATCAATTTAACAGTTACTAACTGTTGTTCAGAGAATTACTCAGATGATCTCTTCTGATTGAAGGGACAGAAATTATAATGTGACTGGTTGGTACACAACAGGACCCAACTGGTAAATGTTGGGAATATACCTTGAACGCTTGAGTATTGTACTCAGTGTGAAGTGAGACACTTTTAGCCAGGAAGTAAAGAGTGATAATTTTCTCAATAAGGAAGGTCTTGGCCTGTCAGTCTTAAGCTTTACACTGTCATTCTAGTACTGTTATAAATAATTATATACTTTCGGGGAACAATAAACAAAATATGTTAAACTTTTCACTACTTCATAAGTCTTAAGTAGTTTTAATACATTTACTGCATAAGTTACATTTTCACAATATTATGAAGGTTTTTTCATTACTGTTTGCTGTTTATTAGGCCAGACTGTTTGAAGTATGTCTGAAGTCCTACAGGGGAGAATATGCATTTTAATTACATTATCTCCTTAGTAGTGAAAATCGATTCACCACTGCTTGTTGAGCTGTTCTTCATTGACTGTACAAGCTGTCACATTGTCATAGATGTACCATCTTTACTTAATTGGACAGCGGTTATTGAAAACCATATTTGTGGATGTTAAATGTCTCTGGTTCATAATAGTATAATAAGTATGCTATAATATACTTGTATTAGACTGCTGATTTAGTTATAAAATCATAAGTTGTAGCATTTTGTGGCTGCTTTTCAAGGGAAGAAAGTACTTGAAGTGTTTTGTTAATGCGTCTAAAAGTTTAATTGTAGTTTTGAAAACATTTTTGTATTTAAAGTATAACAAAGAAGCATTAAACTAGGACGCCCTATTTTTTTATTTTATTTTATTGTTGGATTTGGATTGTCAGTTTGTAAGTGTACAACTGTCCCATTACTGTAAAATGTCCCACTGAAATGACTCCAGACCATGGTGCATTGCACTGCACAGAGTTTAGCTGAAAGCACTAGCCCAGCTGCATTTCCTCTTAAGAACAGCTCTGGTTTTCAAATGTTAGAAAAGGTCATTCTCACAAGCTTTTTCCACTTCTTTAATTAACAATTTCATTACAATGTGATTACAACATATAGGGACCTGAGGATTTGCTTGATTATTTCTTGGAAATGGATTCAAGAAGTCAGACCACCATGTGACGTAGCAATTACAGCCCTGTATGTAAGGCTTGTGGGATTGATCCCATTTGGGAAGCTGCTGTTGTATCCTTGGGTAAGGATTTGTTCATCAATTGCTCTAATTAAAAACATGCAATGGCACAAATTGGAACAGAATGTATTTGAAGTTGTAAGCACTGAAGGTTGAATATAGGGTGAAATGGCATAATCAAACATTTTTTCATTAAAAATATGTATACAGAACGGCCTAATAAACTTCATTGCACAAACCTTTTCAAACCTGCTGTGAATTCTTTATTGGGCATTTGTACACAAAACAAGTATTGCAGTCACCTTTTACATTGTATACATAAATGTATTTGAATTGGGATATAGAAAAATAGACATTGTCATCATTTTGATCTTGTGAAAAACCTGGAGAGACTAGAAGCTTTTACTGAAAGCTATATTCATATGTACGGTATTACACCATATAGGGACAAAATATGATGTAATGTAGACATGTAAACATTCAAGAATGCGTTGCATTACATTCATTTAACAGATGCTCTCAACCAAAGAGAAACTGATATTCTGATTATATGAGAATGCCTTAGCTCACCACATTTCTAGACAAGCATAGCATACATTCAGTTTAACAGATGCTCTCAAATGAATTCAGCTGCAGTCTGAAGAGGTAAGTCTGCAGCCTGTGCTGTAAGACAGCCATCAATTCAGCTGTCTAAAAACCACTGAGAAATGCATTCCACCACTGGGGTGTCAGCACAGACAGGCATTGAGACTGGAGAGCGTGACTGTACTGGAATGGGACAGTTAACCATTTTGTATTAGCAGATTAGAGGGACCTGATTGGAATGAATATTGGCTGGATTAGCTGCTCTCCAGGGTAGCAGTAATGTTTTAAACTCAATGGGAACAGCAACAGGTAGCCTGTGGAGGAGGACAAAGAAGATGTAATGTCAGACTGCCTAGGAAGGTTGAAAGCAAGTCATATAGCAGTGCTCTAGATTAGATGGAGGGCCTGGACCAAGATTTGTGTAGCAGACAAGGTGAGGAAGGGCAGATTCTTTGGGTGATACATAGAAAGAATCTGCATGTGGCACTCACCACCATTACATGGTAAGAGAACAAGAGTTTGTTGTCTAGGATTACCCCTAACAGTGGAGGCGATCTAAATAGATGCTTCTGTGACCACTGTACTCTTTCGAATCATGAAGTACAACACAAAACAACAGAATTTTTCCAGAATGGCACATTTTTAACTTAATTAATATGTATCATATATTCCACATTCCATTAATTAGGCACATAGGAAAGCTCTTATACTTGAATGAGGCACAACATTAATTGTTGCCTAGCTACTGTACTCAAACTTAAAACATGCAAAAACAATGGCAAATACAGAGTCACTAAAACAGCTGAATAATAATGTGACTCCTTGGTTCCTCACAGTTTCACTGTGAACATTATTTAAAAAACCTTTCCATATCTGGGAGGGTGGTGCCAGCTTCTCACCACAAAGCTTCTGAGCACATGCTGAATCCTCAGTAGGGGATGAGAACAGTATGGTGCACACACATTCTTTCCAGGAGGGGGAGGCATTGCAGCTTGGATGACAAATCAGTTTATGTTGCAAGGAAACGTTTATGATAAAAACATGCAGATAAAGCCTCAGCCACAGATTGTGTTTTTCACAACTATTCAGAGATCAGTTCTATTGAGGACAGGTAATTTTATATTTGCATTTTAAAATGTGCAATCAGCTGTATGAGTATGTACTAAAATAAAAAACTAGAGAAAATGAATTTCTGTGGAAAGAATAATTGTGTGTTTGCTTTATTCAAAATGTTTATTTTTTCAAGGTAAATATGCTGAGGCTTAAGACAAAAAATTCAACATAAGTTCAGATGAAGATAAATTTCAGTATTACTGCCACCAAGACATGTAGACCCCAAAACTGTGCTATCCTTGAAGGCAATGGATTTAA